>ML675603.1:49879870-50130886 GCA_007922155.1 Mesoclemmys tuberculata
AGCAGCTCCCCCCACCCCAAAACCCCCATCAGATGGAGCAGAGGAGGCGCCTCCCCAAGCCAGCCAGGTGCCCAACTGGAGCGAAGCAGCCCTCCACCAGTGGGACCTGGAGCAGCCCCCAGCCAGCCCACCAGCATCCGTCGTCTCCATTACTTTCCATCCATGAGGGACAGGAAGAGGCAGGGCCACACAGGGCATATGGTGGCAGTTGCACCAGGGAAGGGTTGGTTTCTTACTCAGGTAAGAGTAATTTATTATTATTTATGTAATAAATCGTTATTATCATTATATGAGTTTGTAGGTGTTATGTGTTCTTATGGATGGATCGGGGGGTGTATTGCGAGGGGCGCATGTTTTACCTAGTGTTAACCAGAGGGGCTTTCACTCAAAAAGCTTTGGAACCACTGGTTAATGCAACCTTTAAAGTCCATGACAAGGACTAGATGTCAGCATTCTAACCTTGATAAGGAAAGGTACAGTTTTCTTCTCACTAAAAGCCATTTGGTGATTGAAGGACTGGGACACAGTAGGTCTTAGGAATTTGTGGCACTGTATTATAGTATTAGCATCTGAGCCCATGTGGTGCTGAGCAACCTTAATTCCCAGTGATTTCAAGCTTGAAATTCATGTGATGTGATTTGAATAGGCTACTTTCAGTCCCCCTCTAAACATGGGTTCTTTTTAACCAGTATGACTACCTTCCTTAATTGGGGGGAGGAGGGGGGGTTCACCTTCAGGTAAGGTGCTCTTAAATAATTCCCAATTATCATTCACATTTTCCTGATTAAATTCTTCCTCCCAGTTTATTTGGCCCATAATTGTTTTCACCTTTGTGAAATTGGTCTTGTTAAGGCACCAAGTATATATATTATTGGTCTGGGCTTTATTCTGCTTGCACATTATAAATGTGATCAAGTCAAGATCATTTGTACTTAAGCCACAATTAATTTTTAGTTCTGTGATCAGTTCCTCTTTATTGGTTAAAGCTTCCCTTACTTGTTTCCATTAAATCAAATGTAGGCTTTGATGATCTGAATGTGATAAATATTTGTTTGTTAATCCATAAAGAACTTTGAGTGCTCTTACTGACCATTTTCCCCATCTGTGGTGAGAGTAATCAGTCTCCTCCTTGGACTTAGTTATTCAGCATATCAGATTTTATTGGGCTGTATATGATTATTCACCACTGACAATACTAAGGAAAGATGTAATACTCTGACCATATAAAAACTACAAACTTATGTCTTCTGCATCCCTTCTGTATTTTTTTCAAAATCTCAGTAGGCCGCGTGGCCCTCCTCACTATCCGCCCTCTCTGACTGAAGCATGGAGTTTGCACAGCCCTGCACTATTGCCATGAGTGCTGCAAGCATAGGATGCAGGATAATGGAGTATTTGCAAAGCTGATGGTTCCTTGGAGGACAGATTGCTCTGGGACATAGCGAAAACCAATTCACAGTTGTTGGTGGCATTCATGGAGCAGCTGCAGATGGGGGAGCAGCCCTTCAGGGCCTCAGAAACAAGCACTGACTGGTGGGATCACATGTTAATGCGAGTTTGGGCTGATAAGGTGCGGCTGCAGAACTTTCAAGTCTGCAGAATCAGAACTGCAGTGTCAGTGGAGAAACAAGTGGCGATCACATTGTGGAAACTTGCAATGCCGGATTGTTACAGATCAGCTGGGAATCAATATGGAGTCTGGAAATCCACTGTGCGAGCAGCTGTCATGCACGTGTGCAGGACCATTAATCGCCTGTTGCAGGACTGTGACTCTTGGCAACATGCAGGACATAATGGACAGATTTGCAGCCATAGAGTCCCGCACCATGGGGGAGTGCTAGACTGCACATATGTCTCTATTTTGGCACCAGACCACCTTGCCACAGAGTACATCCACAGAAAGGAATATTTTTCCGTGGTTGTGCAAGTGCTGATGGATGACCAGGGAAGCGTCACCAACATCCGTGTGGGCTGGAAAGGTGCATGACATTTGCACCTTTAAGAACGCAGGATTGTTCAGAAAGCCACAAGCACGGACTTTCTTTCTTGACCGGCAGATTACTACTGGGAATGTTGAAATGCCTATAGTGATCCTGGATGACCCAGCCTACCACTTTATCCCCTGACTCATGAAACCGTACACCAGCCACCTCAACAGCACCAAGGAACGATTCAAGTATTGGCTCAGCTGGTGCAGAATGAGAGTTGAATGTGCCTTTGGTGTTTGAAGGGAAACTGGTGTTGTTTACTCACAAGATTGGACATCAGTGAGGAAGAATATCCCAAGGGTTATAGCTGCCTGCTGTGTCCTGCATAATATATGTGAAGCAAAAGGGGAAAAGTTTCTGCCGGGGTGGAGATGGAGCAACTGTGTTTAGAGTTTGAACGGTCAGATACAAGAGCTATTAGAAGAACTCAGCGCAGAGCTATGATGCTCATGGAGGCTTTGAAAGACCATTTTAATAGTGAGCCACAGTAGTGTGTGGTGGGGTAGTGTGCTGTACCTGGCTCTATTCCTCTGAAGCCTGATGTGAATCATGTGGTAATTGCTGTACATGTAGGAATATTACATTGTTAATGTACCTATCAATTTTGTTTCTGAATGATCCTGTGAGTGGTGTGACATTGTGTAGTAACAGGTAATTGATCACTTTCAGAACTGCTGAGCACCAGTCAGCATATGTTGTGAACTTATAAAGATGAATTACGTTCCAAATAACAGAATTTTATTCTGTAGCAAAATCAGTTAAAAAAAATTCTGGGCAATTTAAAAACATACATTTAAAACTTAATAGATTGAAAGAATAGAACTTATTAAGGGGAAAAACCATGCATGTCCATTTCATCTACACATACACCAACCATGGCTTTCACTGGTCAGTGTATGTGAAGCTGTGATTGTCTTTAATGTGCCTTGGGGTGGAGTAGTAAGGGTGGTGCAGTGACCCCTGATGCCATGGGGAATTTTTTGGGGGGGGTTATAAGGAGGTCCTGATATTGAGTTCTCAATGGATGCAGAGGGAGGCAAGCATGGGACTGTTGAACCTGCGAGTCCATCAGAGTCTGCAGCATCTGTGTTTGTTGCCTGAGAAGCCCCTTTATGTCTGGTGCAGCTCCCTCTCCTTTTCCTGCGCCTTGCTCCTCTCCACTCTGTTCTTCTCCATGCTGTCTGAAATGGTCATCCTACAGGCCCTGTGCTCATGGTCTGCAGGATCTTACTGAACGTGTCATCCTGAGTCCTCTTCTTTCTCCTCCTTATATGGCTCATGCATTCCATGGGTTGGAGGGGGAGACCCTGAAGGCCGCAATGCCAACAGTGCAAATAACACTCAGAGGTACCATTGCCAGTGTATTTACTATGGAAAGTGAAACTTAAGATGCTGAAATCACTCCCCTTGCTCCCTTAAAGTTCTAAGCATTACATTCTCACTTCTGCTTGGGACAGCTTTTGCATGGTACCAGTCACAGCACCAGACCTGGTGCGTACGGCCTGCTGGGAGTTGAGGAAATGAAGAGGGAATTGCTCAGTTGCATGATTCAAGTAGTATAGGGCAGTGGCATGGAATACTGGCACCATTTTCCACAGATGGTGACTGCAGCTGGATTCCCCATCATCTTTCCTCCATGCTCCTCCTCCTTTTCCTCATTTGCCAAAACCACCTCCTCCCTGTTCCTGGCAGGGGCCTGTGACTAAAAGATGGTGGTTGGGCCTCTGCAAGTATGACATTCAACTCTTTGTAAAAGCAGTAGGTCTGTGGCTTGTCACCGGATTGATTGTTAGCCTCCCTGGCCTTCTGGTATGCCTGCTGCAGCTTCCCTGCTTTCACACAGCACTGCTGCTGGTCAATGTCATACCCCATCTCCTGCATCCTCTGAGCAATCTGCTTGTAGATGCTGACATTTCTGCATCTGGATTGGAAGTGTGCCTGCACAGTCTCTTCTCCCCACAGGCCCAGGAGACCGATATCTTCTGTCTACTCCAGGAAGGAGCACATCTGGAACGTGTAGCGGGTATGGTCAGTTGGGCAGTTGCACTCAATGACGGAGAGCTGCTAGGTATGCTTGCCAAACTGAGCAATCAGGAATTTCAAAAATTTGCAGGGCTTTAAAGTGGGGAGGAGGAGGGAGAGCTGGTCTCTGTGGCCTCTGGACAGTGAAGCTTACAATGGTGACCAGAGCAGTCAGTGTGGGGGCATTATGGGACAGCTGCTGGAGGACAGTTAGGGTCAACATAACTAATGCAGTGTCTACACACATTGCATTGACCTAGGTACATCAATTGTGACTCTACATTGCTTGGGGAGGTAGTGTTATTAAGTTGGCATAAAGGGGCACTTACGTCAGTGGGAGCCAGAATTAAGAGTAGACACATGCACAAGTAGGTCAGTGTAAGATGCTCTGCATTGATCTAATTGTGTATGTAGATTAAATTTATAGCTTAATTCCACCCTCTAGTGCCTAATGCCCTAATTCAAGATAGAAGACCCAAGCTATATTCATTTAAGAAAATTACCTTTCAGTTGTTGACTCAACCTACACCAGTCTTGGGCCATGCCAAGATAAGAGCTGTTTTACTGTTTCCTAACATAGTTCCTGATTCTTCCCTCAAGAACAGCATGTGAACCTGCTTTGTGTTTGATTGGATACTCCTGAGGATTGAGCATATGTGGTTTGGCAGTGTTAAGTGGTAACATGTACGTGCCACTAATTCACTTCATCTTCTAGCTATGTCTCATCAAAATAAAGGGCTAGTGGTTATCAGGTCAATGGTACAGGCCTGCTAGTCTGGGGCTGCATTTGTGTGTTCCTTTGGAATAAAAGAGAGATACCAATGAAGCATAAAAAGTAACAGGCATCACTCTGCCTGAAGTCATTGTCCTCATGTTTATTATAAAAGGAAAAGAACGAAAAGAAAAGAGTCTCGTAATGGTGCCTGGTAGTGGTGCTTTCTAGCACAGTATAATCAATTCTTTTATCTTTGGTTATTTTGAAAGAAGCTTTGACCAGGGTGATTGTAAAAAAAAAAAAAAAAAAAAAAAAATAAGACGCAGGATCACCTATGTATTGAAGTATTGTTCTCAACTAAAAGAACAACTTTCCATAACTGGAAAGTTCCTGTACTTTAAACCCCCATATGGGGATTTTGCATTAAATTAGTAGATTCATAGACGTGCCGATTTTAAGGCCAGAAGGACCCCTTTGATTAGCTAATCTGACCCCTAACTAGCAGAAGCCGTAGAATTTCACACAGTAATTCCTGCATCAGGCTCCCAAAACTTCTAATTGAACTAGAGAAATAGCCACTCTTGATTTATAGATTTTAAATGATGAAGAACCCACCACATCCCTTGGGAAGTTGCTCCAATGATTACCTAATCTTATCTTTAAAGGTTTGTGGCTGGGCTTCTCTGCTACTAAAGGCTGTGCTGGCTGTCAACAGACCCGCCAGTGGAGCATGGGTTATAGGTACCTTGTGGCTGCTCCAGCTAGACTTTCCACCACTGAGTAACTTACTCACTGGCTTTCATCAGATGGAATCGTTTTCCATTCACCCAGGCTGTTGATCACTTATTCAGCTGCTTTTATATAGACTATTATAGTAGCCATTGTTCTTTTGTTCCTCTTACGAAATTGTTTTGGCCAATTAATCAATATAGTCACAAGATCATCAACCACAGTATTACTTCATACCTTCCTCCTCCTTGTGTTTCTTAAGGGGAAGTCACCAGAGAAAAAGTCTGCCCACTGTAAATAACAGATCCACAGAGTTCTGTTCTTTCTTGAATTTTGCATGCCCAAACAAATTAGGATCAGGTTTGATCCAAGCTGGGTAAACATGTTAATTACAGCAAAACAATCCAGTTTTGACCCACATCTGAGTTCCTCTCTACTGCATGAAATGTTTGTTCATTAGATTTTAAAGCATGTTTGTCACTGTAAATTCAGAAAGAAGAACTTGTAGGAAGGAACATATTTGAAACAGGACAGCTGACTTTTATTGCCCCTTCTTAAGTTTACCTGGAAAATTTAACCAATCATAATATTTGTCAACAGCACACTCTTCAGTTCTAGTTTTAAATATGTGAAATGAAGCCACCATAATTTCCCCTGAAAGGTCATTCCCCAGGCTAATGGTTTAGGAATATTGATATGCAGCCTATATTTTCATCTGCTTATTTAAAATTCCAGTATTAATAGTCATGCCACTTTGTACCAACTTGAACCATTCCGCTTCCTCCTTCAGATGTTTGTAGATGGTTCTCATATACACTGTTAGTCATTGTTTAACTAAATGATACATATACACATTTTTTCTTTTGAAATCAGTCCTTCCAGACCCTTAATTTTAATTGCCTTTGGTTTATCAAACGCTTTCTGTTACTGAGGTGCCCAGAACTGACTGCTTGATTCTCCCGTTGGAGAAAATAAAACCAGACCTGCAAGTCTGCTCCAAATTTAAACTAACCATTGTTTGTCATTTACAAAAGTGTTGTATTTCCTGTTTTTTATTTGTGTGCTGTCTTGTGCTTCATGGTCCTGGCAGGAATAAAAAAGCAAGCAAGAAGCTCAAAATACCTCAAAAGAGGCATCTGAATGAAAGTAGCAAGTGCTGACAGTACCAAGCACTCTGATAATGTGATCAGCACAGTATAAATGCTTAGACTGGTAGAACAAGCTCTCATAAAATTTCTCATGTGGTTGCCAGCCTATATCTGCACAGCCAGGGGGCTTGAATGGTACATATATGATATGGCTAAGCATCTTGGTTTGGAATAATTACCTGTAGAGCTGGGTGAATTTTTCGGGGCAGGGAGGAGATAGCTTATTTGCCTAAAAATGTGGTTTTCCATCAATCCAACACCATTTGTGAATTTAACATGAATTCACTGAATAGTTTCAGCCAAAACATTTGGGGGGGACTGAGACACCATTCACAGAATGGCCAGAGGAGGAGGAGCCTTCCTTACGAGCTCCAGCCTGGTGGTTAGGGCACTCACCTGGTTGCTGGGAGACTCCCCTCTTGCCTGATGTGGAACAGGGATTTGAAATTGGATCTCTCAGAGTATGTCTACACTGTAAAGAAAAACCCATGACGGGCCCATGCCAGCCCTTGGGGTCCCAGGGCCTGGGCTCCTGCCTAAGCCCAGAAGTCTATGCTGCAATGAAACAGCCCCACAGCCCAAGCCCCATGAGCCTTAGTCAGCTGGCATGGACAGCTGTGGGTTGTTCTTTGCTGTGTAGATATGCCCTCACAGTGCAGGAGACAGCCCTAGCCACCTGGCTGTTCTGAAGCAGGGCTCGCTCAACCTTTTCTGTTGAAGCTATTCTTCTTATAAATAATCAAGGGAGCAAGGGTTTGAACTTGGGGCTCCCACCTCTGAGTTGAGTGCCATACCCTGCCTTGGGCTACAGAGTCAGTCTCACTCTATCTATTGACTATTCACTGAATAATTCATTGAGTGAGTTGCCACTATGAATAGGCACTGGGCTGAACCGATTTGTCCCTCCATAATTTTCAGAACTGCTAGCTATTTTTTTTTAAATTAGCTATTCACCCAGTTCTACTTATCTGGATTCCTTGAGTTTCACCAGTCACTACTTGCAATCCCCTCTACTCTGCAGGTTGCAGCATGGGGATGACATACAGGGCTACTGAGGCAGCAAAGGTTTTCCCTACAAAATAGTGACCAGCAGAACTTCTCCAGTGCTGTTATCTGGAGTGTTCTAGTTCCTTAGGTTTAAGGTCCCAAATCTGCAGGTGGGAGGCATGGGGTCGAACTTTAAGTTCAGTCCAGGAAATAAAGCTGGGACTTGGCTGAGTTCTAGAGGTGCCTTTTAAAAAACACATTTTAAAACATTACATGTGAGGGGCCACTGTCTGCATTCAAGAAAAAAGAATGGGGCAGGGAAAAGAGGCAAAGATAGCAGGGGAAATTTTCCAAAGCACCTGCAATATTTAAACAGTTGCAGCTTTTTCAGGTCTGTATCTTTGTGCACATCACATGATGTAAAACTGGATGTAGAATTAGACAAATGTTTTGTTTTTTAGTTTTGGGAGCTGAGATGTTTGGGAAGTGTCTATTGGAAAATTCACAGCAGGACAAAGGGGAGAAGGAAGGAGGGTGTTGTGGTTAGGGCACAGGGCTGGCAGCCATATTTCTGGAAGATGGAACAAGTGACCAAGGTCTAGGTTTTCAAAAGCATCCACCAGTTTTGAGGGCCCAACTAGAGTCATGAAGCACCTCTGAAAATCTAGTCTGAGCACCCAAAAGTCCCAATGAAAATTAAGATGTAGGCACTAATATCGAAGTAGCCAAAATTACTCTGGTCCTTAATCTTTTTTATGTATCAGTTTCCCACATATGTAAACTGGGGAAGTACTGACTTCCAAGGAGAGTCATGTGGAGTAATTCATTCATATCTGTAAAATGCTTTGAGGACCTAATATATTAAGTGCTATTGGACTAAAAACAGAGAGAATGAAACTTTTTTTCACCCAACACACTAATCAAAATACACAAGACCTGGAAAAAAGTAGGCCTAATTCTCCTGTTCTTCACACTGGCATACATCAAAAGTAAATCCATGTACCTCAATGTACTTACACATGCCTCAGGGAGAAGAGTGTCAGACCCCTTGGGTTTTAGTTTGTCACTTTACTTCCTTCTATGGAGGAAAGCAGGTTTTTGAAATGACTATGCTTTAACTAGACAGCTCTCTTGCTTAAGACAAATATCAAATATTATCTTCTCTTTCTAATATGGGTATTTTATTTTGCAGTAAGGAGTGGAGAGCAGTGAGAAAAGGATCAGAACAAAGTTCCATGCTCCCTTGCCTATGCTTAGTCCACAAGACCTTATTGTCTCTGCCCGTTCCCACTATGTAGCTGTCTCCTTGTGGCCAGAAGCTGCTCGCCTGAGAAGCTGCTTAGCTGGAGGTAGCTGGCTGACAGCCAGGGGAAGGATTTTCTGGTGACCCTCGTGCTATCAGTAGTAGTATGGTGGGCAACAACCACTCCACTGTGGTGGTGAACTTGTCCTGGAGAAAACAGGTTTTAATGTAAAGGAAGCATAAAAACCAGGATTGGGGGTGTACCAGGACTTTGTGGCCCTCTGCTGATGGCCCTGCTATCCTACCATACCCCACCTCCAGCAAGAAACAGTGAAGGTGGATCCTCCAGGTCCTAAAAAGGCCTTACAGATGCACCCATTCAGAGCCCAGTAGAGTCAGGTAAAAGGAGTTTCTGGGGTTTAGCAGCTTAGTTCCTGGCTGGGATCAGAGGGGTGAAATAGTTTGTGCCTCTTTGGCCAAAGGAGCTTGATGAACAGACAGCCAGAGTCTGGTTCTAGCTGCATTTCTTTAGCTGGGGGAGAGAGCCCTGAGGTAAGGGGTGAAAGTAAAGGAGCAGGGTAGGAAGAGGCCCAGGGAAGTAGCTGCAATGAATTAAAGTGGGCAACACATGGGTGGTCTTTACTGAGTCCATAGAATGCAACTTGGAGTAGCGGGTGGGCATAGGCTCACCCATCAAATACTGGTGAAGTGGTATAAGCCCTAAGAAGGGCACAAGTCTCGTCTGGAAGCCTGAACAAAGGGCTGACTTTAAAGGCCCAGAGCTGGAGCTGAAGACTTTGGTGAGGGCAGATAAATCACTTTTTCTTGACTCTTTTCTATCCTAGAAGTTCAGCTCCCACAGTCAAAATGGCTGGAGGCTGAGGCTTTAACAACATACCAAGCAAAGTCAACAACTTAGAGGAGGCACCAGGAATGGGAAAAGGACTGTGCTATGGCACCCAACCACTTGAAGGTGCTCGAAGGGAAGTGCCCCTGTTACAGGAGATTATGAATGGCATCTGAGTTTCATAAGAGTTATAATGATGAACTTGCAACTTTACATTTTCCAGTCTACCTTTGCAAATAGAAAGGGCTGCAGAACCACTAATTCCTAAGGGAAGCTTAAAAATCAGTTAGGTTCATGAATGCAAGTTTCAGACTGTTTGTTTCCTATGCTGTCTCCCTACCTAACCCATCCTTCTAGAATAGTTAGGACTTGCATACATCTATTTCCTTTCTATTGAAACCCGTGGCACTTACTCATGCATATCAGAGGGTTGAGTTTGGCTCAACATATCAAACCCTGCTGCCAAGAATGAAGCTGAAACAATAAGTAGAAATAGTCTCAGTTCTGAAGTACAAAGCATCAGTATGGGATACAGCAACCCTTGACAAAGGCTGCTGCATCACACATTGATCCTTTATGTTTCGTAGTCATAAGAGCCTGTACCTAGATAAGATATTAGGCCAGCTGCCTTAAGGTCATAGAACATTTGGAGTCACACAAGGATCCTGTTCTTCCCCTTCACAAATAAACTGCTTACTGGCTGCTGTATCAGGAAACTGGTGCCTTTGAGGCATTTCTCACATCTCCTAAGGAAAGCTGTGAGTGCTGGGGATGTTACCAGCCTTGTCTGTTAGTCTGCTAGACGCCACTGACCCATTCTTTCCAGTCTGGAAGGAGTGATACTATGCCCAGAGTCCAATGCAGGCTCTTTCTCAGAGATTTAGCTTTTTCTGTCACAAAGAAACTGGTAACACAAACTTCCCCTCTCAAACCTGTCCCTTCTCCTGCCTCATGGGCTTCCTGACCTTAGCAACTCTTCTACAGACCATCTGCCTGGACTTCACGCTGCTTTTGCTAGGCCCTCAAGCACAGAGGCTTCCTGCCAGACCATCCTTACTCTAGGCAGCTTTCTACCTTAGCTGCCTTCCACCCCCCACTTGTTTTTATAGTGATCCTTAGCTGATCACTCACAGGTGAGTCTGGGCACATATTCCTCTGAACGGGCCAGCCACTTGATGACATTGCCTTAGTGTATTTCCCACAATGAAGATGAAGAGGGAATAAAGAAAGGGAAATAGAAAGAAAATGCTCAATTGCTCACCATCATGCCTTGAGACTAACTGCAAAAAACAAACAAACAACACTATTCTAATCCTTACATTCAATATTGGCTAGGATTTATGTCTTGTAAATAACAACCATTGGGAGATGCTGATGTCTCTACACAACAGATAGCAATAGTATTCTCCTAGAAAGGAAGAAATTATAAATAAAAGGAAGAAGCTACAGTCAAGGATACCCCTTAAGGATTAGACAAGAACAATTAGAACTGAAGAGTGAGTTCCAGTTACAGCTTTTAACAGAGTCTTGTTTACATGGTTTGGAGGCGGGACTCTCATGTTACTAATTTCCCTTTAGAATAAGGTAAAAAGTTGCATCTGAAAAGAGTCATTTGCCTGCTGTCATTTGGTCTCAAGTTATCAGCACATCTGCAGAAATGGCCTTGCCACAAAAGGTTTATTACAATTTGCTGTGGTCCATATCAGGTTGACAAAAACCCCAAAAGTGGTTGGTTTTGTTTTGTTTTGTTTTGTTTTTACTAAAAACCAGAAATCATCATGAAGTGAAGTGACATTATTTTAAAAAATAGTCCTTAATTCTCATTGTTCTGCTGTATTCCCTAAACTTTGAATTTCCCGATCATGGATTTAGATTCTGGTGAAGTTTCATTTGTCTTTGTTGTAATAACTTTTTTTTTCTTTCCTTCAGGGTATTCAACTGTTCTATTTGTATTCAGTCAACATTGCTATGAACTCCCTTCCCATAGAACTAAGCCCTCTGCCTCCGTAATGCTAGCAGCAGCGGCTTGCAAACAAAGGAATAAGAGATGAAATGAGGAAGCAATGTAGGATTTAGATTGAGATTAGAGGTAGGCTAGAGAGCAGAATTGAGGTCTGAAGTGGTATCAGGACTAAAATTTCTATTCTAATCCAATGGTGCTGAAAACTTTTGAGCTGCTTTCTATCCTATCTGATCCAAATTGTATTCCACACAATATTTCATTTGCATTTGCCCCAGAAAATACTCCTTCCTGAGCCAACCCAGCAAATGTCTATTCAGTGCAATAATGAAAATAGTGTCAGTTGGCTGAAACCTCATCTATATCAAACTTCTGATATTGTGAATACCAGTTCCACTGACCTGATATTAGCAAGAGAGAAGTTATTCATAAATTGCCCTAGTGCAAACAAAGCCTAACTCTTGTTGGAAATATCAGCAGAGAGATCAAAGACGGAATGGACTCTGAAATTGAACTTCCCCAGTGATAGTTTTCTTTTAGGATAGAGTTACGCACTTCTATAAGAAAACTCATGCAGCTACTGCTCATGCTATACCTCATTTGTGATTAGATGACTTCAGTTGACAGGGCTGTTGGTAACATTTAACACTTATTCAAACCCTGGCACAGTCTTTACTAATTTAGGTCCTGATCCTGCAATCTGTTCCATGAGTGCATAGAACATGAGTTCCACCTGCATAGAACAACTCATCATAGAAATACTCATGATTGCCAGGGTCTTAATATGAATTATGTTGCCAAAGGACTCCATAATCAAGCAACATGAACGGTATATTTTCAACTTTATCTAGACGGAGGTTGTTTGGGTTTCTCTCTCTCTCTCATGCTACCTGCTGTTTCACTGTAATTGGGCTAGATTTTATTTCTAAATGGAAAACCCATTAATTGTTTGGTGCCACCATTTTGTTTCCCTTTTATTTCCAAATGAAATCCCCACTTAAGTTTAAGCTGTACTGGGGAAACATTATGAAGTCAGCTTGCCCAGCCAACCTAAGGTCACTTCAAAACATCAGTGGTAGCTGAATGATGGAAAATATATTCATGTAACAAATTGTTCACATTTTTAGGGATCTTTTATGTACCATGATGGTCTCATAAATGAAATATAAAGATCAGGAATCTGGTTTGAAAGCTCTTTAGAAGAATATCTTGCAAGTACCACAATCTGGCAGCTTGAGTGCCACAAACCAGGGAGTGATGAGAACTCGGAGAGGAATCAAATATTACAGAGAACTAGAGTATGGAAAACAAGCTGATTGTGGCAGCGATGTCATGGGTAATTTTTTTTCTGTCTTTAAATGTTGTATTCGTCTTTGACAAAAGCTTGGGCATTAAATAGGAGAAGGCATAAATGTATGCAAGTAACTTTGGGTCCAAATGGGGAAGTACTCACCCAGGATTTAGTCAGGTGTAATTCCCATTGAAGTCTTTATGGGGGAACCACTCTAGATGCAAGAAAGCCTAGGAGGTGGGAACTAGATAGTTTCTAAACAACAAGTGGAAAGTTCATAGGCCTAAGCCAAAGGCCTTTGACTGTCTTTCCACTGGCTTAAATGAACTATGCATCAGGCCCATCAGAATATCATGGAAGAAATAAATGTTGAAAAAAATAGGCATGGCCCTTGCATGCTACTGCAACTTTGTGTTGGGAAATAGTGGTCACTATAGCCACCTTTCAGACAGGTTACTAACAGTGTCATGCGGGTTGAACCAAAAGTAGTTTGCAGACCAATCTTCCTCCCGGCAGAGCTGGGGAAGGAGTACAGCAAAGCCATACCAGGGAGGAAAGATGGCCAGGTACATAAATAAATCAAGGGGAAGGTATTAAGGAGACTTTGACAACTTTGAGGTGTAAAGTTCAGCTTCAGCCACCTGCCCTCATAAATGTTATCTGATAAATAATGCGTCTTTGTTTTAACTGAAAACATACCTGGGAGCTATAGCTTTACTGCAAACAATTGTGAAAGACTTGAAATATGCTTTGCCCTGAGAAATTTTCATAACAAAAAGTTTCCAAAATATTACAAATAATTGAATCACATTAAACTGTCATATTTATTTCATGAAATGCCATCAAAAAAGTCCCTGCAGCCCATTCTTTCTCCTCTAAATCACTTCATCAGCACACTAAAATCATACTAATCATATACTCTATCTGATTGTGAAAAACACTCCTGGGTAGGAACATATATTGAACCAATTTTATCAAGTAGAGTGAATACAGTAAGTGGACACAAGAAATTGTGTCCCCGACTGTTGAAACATGGGGTCAACAATTGTCGCTTCTGGCTTAGTTTTTCCCAAACTTCAGTGGCTCATGCCACTGGTCCTACATGCTTCAAATGAGCCTTTCAGGGCTAGATGTAGAATTCTGGTGCCATGATCCCATGGTTCAGGCACTGGTCTAGAAAGGATGAGATCTGGGATTCTATCCTACGCTCTGTTATATTACCTTATGCACGTCATTTCACCTTCTCAGTGACTTTGTCTTGTCTATTCAGAGGAGGGGCTTTGTTGTTACTGTGATTGCACGATGGCCCGATTGCAGCACAACAGTAACTTAAATAATAATTGCCTAGTATGCACCACCTCTGCACAGCTTGCTGGTAGGTTATTCAGTCTTGGCTGCAGTAATCTGGATGGGGCAACAGTTGTGCAGAGCCTCGGCACATGCTAATGCTGTATTTGCAGTGCCACTGTGTATCAATTTGGAGAATGGGGGAGGACCTAGTCACTCGTTCTCTTGTTCTATGTCTATGCTATCTCTTTCCTTCCTCTTCACTCTCCCAGGAGCCCTCGTAATCACAATGCACACTGCTAATCATGTGATTAATTTAAAAAATAAACGTGATACAGTCACTAGAACACTACTTTTTGGTACTTCTCTGCTGTGGTGCCTAACTTGCTCAGTTTTATCATAAGAGGCAGATTCTGTTTTCACCAAAAATACCTGTCCCCTGAATCTTTTCATTGCAAAAATTCACAAAACGATGTAGTCTAAAATTATCATTTGCAATTTTGTGAAACCTACACAAAAGCAAGGTTAGCCTTTTTATTTTGTAATCTTCTCCTCTTAGCTATATTTGCAAATTAAGTATCTGGCCCTATATGGTACTACATGTGTCTTCATCAGCTGTATCTTCATAAACTTTTTATGTTATTGAGGCAGTGACCAAATAGTAAAACATGTAAACTGCCATTGTTGTGCAACTCCTCTTGTTTGTAGGACAGTGTGGTCTACAGATCTAATTTCTCCAAAAGGATGAAGATTAAGGAAGAGAGAGCCATATAAAGCGGGCATGTCATAACATTGAAACCATTTTTGGTAGAAATTTTCTGACAGAAATAACATTGCTGGAACCTACAAAAGCACTGATTAAAGTTGAGTCATTATCGTTGACTTGATGGGAATTGTGTGGTTGTAACTGAGGTCTGAATTTGGCCCAGTATTTTCAACAACATTTGGACTCTACTTGCTTTTCCCATGAAACCTGATAGGTTACTGGGGACTTGTAAGATTTCATATCCTTCTAACCCTATGTGACCCTCCAGCCTGGTTGTTGTTAAAGTTCTCTTCGGGATGTAGAACTCTTGACAGATATGTAAGACATGACTTCACTCATCATATGCCAGTAACTTTGTGCCATGTCCCTGGCTCTCAAACCCAGGTCTTTCCTGAAGGTGGCCATACACCAACCCTCCACCTGGCAGTCTGCTGTCAATAGCTTACTTGGGGCTCATGGAGCCCAATCTCTGAGGTCTGACTAGAGGAGACCTAGAGCAGCTGACTGGCCCTACTGAAGTCAGAAGCAGGAACAGGAAGCTGTCTGAAAAACTGGGCTCCACCCTGCTCTGGACTGTGTGCCTTGTGCTTCCTAAGCCTTGCTCCTGTTTCCCTGGCATCCTGACTGAGCTTGAATTCTGGCACCTTATTTGGGGTACCTGACCTTCAGTTTGTCTCCTGTCTCCGATTCCCCTGGTAGCCTGACCCAGCCTGACTCTTGACTTCTGTCTCATGCCTGCAGATGCTGACTCAGACTACTAGGTCTGACCACCCTTGACCTGGCCGTGACACTTTGTTTTAGAACTTTAATCTAACAAGGCCCTTTCCCTGCCCATAAAACTCATAGATCCTCCACTGATTCCTTAAACTCTATGTATTGCCTAGAGTAGTGGTTCCCGACCTTTTTGAGTGAAAGCCCAATGAAAGAAAAATGCCTACTATGTAGAACAAACTATAGTGGCTCCTGGAAGATTTAATTATGAATAAACTAGGCAAGAAAATGCATGCATATATGGCATTTATAAATATTATTCCACTTAATGGAAAAAGGTCTTGAGGGCTGATAAAAATCTGTCTGGCTGAAAGTCATCTGTTAACTGCCAGCAAATACAATTCCCACTGTAATGATGGTCCAGCTGTGTTAGAAACCCATGTATTAGATATAATTAAAATATTGTAAATCACCACTGCAAATGGTTTACAGCAGTGATAATCCTCTGAGTCAACTGCTACTAACGTCTACAAGTTTATGAGCACTCCAGAAGGTCAAAAAAAAACAACAAAAAAACCTACTTCTGAGAAGAATCCATTTCTCTAGGATTATTTCTGAAGTACATATCTGTGTTTAAAAGAAACCCAAAAACCCTCTCAACCAAACAGAGCAAAGTGCCTGAGAGTCAGCATGGGAATCAGGAGAGCATCTTTGTGCAGTCTATAAACAGTAGATGAAGCAGGACTTCAGTTCTCCATTAAAAGAGAATTCTGCTAATGCTGAATGAAATTACCAATTCTTCTTAGCTGTGAGCAGCTGTGATGAGCATTAGCCCTGGCATGATACTGAAGGGGAGGCAAAAGCCCTCTCATAACAAACAGCTCTTTCAGAGGACACTTGATATGCAATATTATGCCCTGTGAACTGTAATCAAACAAACAATGAATTTGATGACATGCACAGCATGTGAGTCGGAGGTAGCTTAACAGTGCTTCCCCCATGGGCCATAACTGTATCTACTTTAATGAGACATTTAACATATTTAACCACAAACATGACACATCTAGAAATCCTTATTGTCTAAACAGACTATATCTAAATGCATAATTGACAGCAAGAGTAAATTAAACTGACTTTGAAGTGACATTTTATAAGTCTTTATCAGTCTTGTCTTGTAGGAATAATCTAGACAATGTTATGAAAAACATGAGGCATGTAACCAGGGAATGTTAGGTTTCCTTTTAAAAACTGCACATTGACATTTAAGACCTGTCCAGCCAATTATACAGTCTCTAGGACTAATTGTAGATTGAAACTTGAATTTTGCATGAAACTGCATACTATAATTTATTTTACGATGTGCCTTAAAGTACCATGGTAAGAAGCCATTGTACAACATCTTTAGAGATGATTACTGTGTCTAATAACAGAGAATAGCAGTAGGCAAACTACTTAAATATGGCATATTATCAACATTGCATAGCAATAAGGTAATTCATCTGGAGATGGGAAAATCTCTAAAGATCTGGCAGTTTGAACTGGTTTTGATAAGTCCCACCAGCCATCTCTAAAATCTGTTGCTTACCTTAGTTTTTTGGGCCTACATAGAATCTCTGATAGGAATGAAAACACACTTTGTCCAGTTTAGAACCTACACAAAAATGGTGGGCTCTAGATTTAGTACAGACTTGCACTTTCTCAGGTACAAGCTCCATATTGTGCTGGTAAACTATGAATTCTGGGCTGCTGTGTATTGTGTTTTGTTCTCTGGTGTTCCTAAAATTACTATCAAACATTATTTAATGGTTACTTCCACTTTCTACTTCATCTTGGAAAAATAACAAGATGGGCGCAAAGTGGGATGTCAAATTGCAGCCTGTTTAGTTTTAAATTGTAGGATCCAAATTCACACCTATGATTCTGGTTCCAAGTTGATCCAAACCCAAAAGAGACTTATTTTGTACTTCATATTTAGATACTTGTGAGATTTAATTGTCATCAAACTTTAGACTTTGTTTGGCCTCAAGCCCCAACCCCTTTCTAATGCAAATCTGGATGTGAATATTGCGTCTTTAGCCCAGTTGTAGTTTAGCTAAAGGAAAATTGTTTATATAAAAGATTTGTGAAGTTGTTGATGCTCTTTTGAAAAACCCAAAAGAGTATGAATCGATCCCTAACTTTAGCGGCCAAAATTCAAATGAAAGTAGTCAACATTAAAATATTATCTACATTCCATAGAAGAGAAGAAAATGGAGCTGTAAAATCAGATCACATTCATTTCTGAGGTGTGGGTTTTCCTTCATTTTTGTCTTTTTCCTGATAGTTGTGAGCACTTGCAATTCTCAGCACCTTTCACGATTGGACCCTTTGTTCCATTTTTCATCAGGTGCATGAATGGGATAAATGGGGCTTTTTGGTTGGTTTTTATGGTCTCCCTCCCCCCAACATTGATGTCTCTGGAAGCAGTTGTAAGAGGATTCTGGATATGAAAGTGGTTTTCCAACAAGTTCTATTGTGCAGAAACAAAGAACAAAGCCCTCCTTAATCATCATCGTCTGCTATCCCTCGATAGGAGGAGGATGTCTGCCAGGGGGAAAGTCATTGATGAGACTTAAGATGGCTGAGGAGTCCAATTCATGCTCAACAGATTTTTCCACATATGTGACAGGTGGTTCCTTGGAGAGAGTACAACTGCTGGCCAGGATGCTGTGCACTTTCCTTCCTCCTCTGCCATTTCTCAGTCTGTTGAGCAAGGAGATTCTCTTCAAAATGAGCTGAGGCTTGATGTCTGATATAATGCCTTTGCAGTCTATTGCCATCCAGCTTGTCCCAATTCATGGGATCAATGCCTCCCTTTTTAAGATATTCTTTCAGGATATCCTTGTAGCATTTCCTCTGTATCCCACAGGTCCTAAATTGAGAAGAGAGGACTTGCTTCAGAAGATAAGTATCAGCCATCTGCGCCTCAACAATGGTGATGTTAGCTCCAGAGAGAACATTGGGATTAGGTTGATTGTCTTCCTATCTGATACAGAGAATCTTCCTAAGGTAGCACTGTTGGTACCACTCCAGCTGCGTAAGATGGCTTTGATATGTCATCCATGTCTTTCATCCATGAAAAAGAGTGGGTAGACCAGGATCTTAGTTTCCATTTGCAGATCTCTGTCAATAAAGACATGATGGAGCAACTTTCTGAAGGATATGCTGGCACAACAGTTCCTACATTCAACGCCCACATCAATATTGACTGTCTGAGAGGGGTGTCTACCAAGGTAAAGGAAATACTCAACGTTTTCCAGGCATTCACCACCAAAGACAATTTGCTGGGGCAGGCTGGTAGAGCACCTTAGTCTTCCCAATGTTGAGGGAGAGTCCTAGACTATGATAAGCACTTGAAAAATGAGGGATGGTAGATTGCAAGTTGATCTCGGTGTGCACGAGGATAACACAGTCGTCAGCATGCTGAAGGCTGGTAATAACAATCCTGGTGTCCTTAGTTTGAAAAGCTGGCCATCCATGCAGTATTGAATCCCAATTCCAGAGAAAAGACAGTACTGAATAAGAATCAAGATTACGACAAGATAGATGGAGAGAAGGGTTGGGGCAATAATACAGCCCTGCTTAACACCAGTACGGATAGTGAATGGGTCCATCTCTAACCCATTAGAGGACAGTGGCAGTCAGTCCATCATGAAGTAGCCTGAGAATACAAATTAACTTCAATCGACAACCAAACTAGACTGCACCTTCCATAATGCTTCATGATTGATGGAATCGAAAGCTTTAGTTAGGCCAATAAATGCCATAAACAATGGCTGGTGGTGTTCTCTACCTTTCTCTTGGAGCTGTCATACAACAAAAGTTATGTCAGTGGTACCCCAAGACTATCTGGAACCACATTGGAATTCTGGAAGGACATCTTCGGCAAGAGGGAGGAGATGGTTCAAAAGGATGCAAGCGAGGATCTTCTCGACAATGGACTGGAGGGCTATACCTCGGTGATTCCTGCAAATTGCCTTGTCTCTGTTCTTAAAAATGGTCTCAATATCGTCATTCTTTAGGTCAGGTGGAATTTCCTCCTTAAACTGAATTCTAACAACAAGTTGAAGTTTTTGCACAAGAGCTATTCCACCAGCTGTGAAGACCCCTTTGGAGATGCCATCTGGGCCTGGTGCCTTGTTGTTTCTAATAAGAGTGATGGCATGCCAAACTTCTTCAGAAGATGGGGTGGTTGGCAAGAGTTTCTATTACTGGATGCTGAGGAATGGACTCGATGGTGGGACCTGAAACTTCAGATTCATGGTTCAATAGAACCTTGAAATGCTCCTTCCATCATTGCTTGAGGGCTACATTGTCCTTAAGAAGGGTGGAGCTGTCCTGGGATAGCAGAAGGGTTATGCTATTTGAACTTGGTCCATAGTTGGCTTTGTTGCTTAAAAAAAGCTTCTCAAGATTCAGTGGTGGCAAGCAAAGACTATGGAGATCCAGAGTTTCACTGATCAACATGCCAGGAGAAGCCCTCCGTAATATACTATACATGATGGTCCAGATCTTTAATGGAGCTATGCTCCATTATGCCAGTTGAGGTTCTAGTCCCATGTATTCAGGGTCGGCTACTTCCTAATTAAGACTACATTTGATCATGTAATAGGTAGAGATCCATCTGACTGAATGAGATACAGTAGAACCTCAAGTACGAACTGACCGGTCACCACACACCTCATTTGGAACTGAAAATATGCAGTCAGGCAGCAGCAGAGACAACAAAAAAAACCCAAATACAGTACAGTACTATTTTAAATATTGCTTTCTCTTTGTTTATTTATTTGGTGGTTTACATTTTTCTTCTGCACAGTAAAGTTTCAAAGCAGTATTAAGTCAATGTTCAGGTGTAAACTTTCGAAAGAACAACCATAATGTTTTGTTCAGGGTTATGAACATTTCAGAGTTTTATGAACAACCTCCATCCTTGAGGTGTTCGTAACTGAGGTTCTGAATCTACTGTATTTAAGCGGAAGGTTTTTATACTTAGCTGGATTTGGGGAGGAGTCTAATGAACTTCTGTAGTACAGGTGTTCAGAAAATAAGGGAAAAATTGAACATTTTCATGAAAAATGTGTCCATTTTCTTTTTGTACAAAATTTTTGAAAAATCTATTTTTATCAGCTATATTCTGTAGGATGAATAACCATTACTGTAAAAGTCTTTCACCTTTTATATCTGTAGTGTCTTCTGATATCTTTTCTAGAAATGAGGGCATAAAAGAGGAACTAATATTATAGTTTTTAGTGCTTGTTGTCTGAGATTCAAGACATTCTATTCTACATCAGTTTTTATACCATGTGCATCACCATCGTATTTGAGTGCATTAAACAATGAGGCTATGAAATGAGGTATTTTTACTGTGTTTTGTTTTTGGTGGGTTTTCTGGTTTGTTCTGAATGTCCAACAAAATGAAAATCAGTTGTTTGCTATAGGGAATATATGTACACCATCGCAGAGGGAGTATTTAGTACATTTTACAATACTGAAATGGCTAATCTATTGGATTTGATGTTTTTAATTGAGAATATGTTCTTTAATGGGATTTGTGGGTTAGGTTTCAATAACACAAGAACATAATTTTGGTAACAGCAATTTTGTGCTAAGTAACTAAACAGAGAGAGCTAAGGTTTCTTGTATAGTTTTGTCAGGAACAATCTAGAGTTAACAGTAATGAGCAAGATAATAGTGAGATTATCAACAACTGAACCAAATCAAAATAGACATCTGTCTTTCTCAGAAAAATTCACACATGAGTAAAGTATCACAGTCGTGGCAGTTGGTCAAACATGACAAGTAATTATCTAAAAAGTGAAAATTATCATAGATAAGATTTTATTTTGGTGTGTGTTGTATGCTATCTATCTATCTGATGTAAAATATATGACTGAAGGTTGCTTTTGTGCAAGAGACATAATTATAATAACAGGTGTTTAGTAACATATTAAAATACATGCATATTGGACATTGCTACTGCTTTCTGCAAGTCCATACATAAGTCAATCTTTTCCTTACCGTTGCAAGGTCCTCGCACTCCGGTGTGCCTCGGTCCCTCCTATTCTCTGCCTGTGGGCTGTTTAGTCTAGTGTCCTGTAAACTGTAATACTTTAGGCTCGTTTTGTTTGTTGGGTTTAGTGTACATGTGCTGGATAGCGTTAGTGGTCTGCAATAGACAAGATGTCAGACTAGATGATCTAGTTGTTCCTTGTGGCCTTAAGACTGACTCTGAGTTACTACTAAAGACTGTGTGTCCTGGCTTGGACTGGCCTGCAAGGAAATTTCTTGGGGGAATCACAGGTCTTGGAGACACCCCAATATCCTTGCCAGCATGGCAGGACTGGTCCCTGGCTGTCAGGGTGTCCAGGGTCTACCAAAATTAAGATTCACTGGGATGAGTGGGAGGAGCATCGCTGAAGAGTAGGTGGCACAGCAGTAGATGATCCAGATGAGAGTGGGATGTGACTCTACCTGCCCTCTTGCCCTCTTGTGTTAATTTAGCGCACTACTTGTCATGCATTTTGAAACAGTCAAGCAATGTGAACAGCTCAAACATGAGAAGCAGTAATGGCAGGAGAGCAGCACGTGCGGCTGGCCGAGCACTGAGGCAGATAGACCTACAAAGAATCTGATTCTGATGCAATGGGAGTAGTGTTCCAAATCCTAACACCTTCACCATGTCATTTCTCCTTTCTGTGCTTCAATTTTCTGGTTTTAAAACAGGGATGATGATGTAAAGCAAGCTGCAGTTTGCAGATGAAAAGCCCACTGCACGTGTTAAGTGTTATAGCTATCACTGTGTAACAGAAGCTCGGCAAACACTGCTATCCGTCAGCGTTCTATGAAAACGTTTGAGACTTTTTGGTATTTCCTTATTTCCTAACTCTTGACGAATAACCAAGCATGGGCTTATACTAACAGCAGTATACAGTACAGAAGCTGATGCATGGCTGGTATCTTGATATCCCTTTTGTCTTTTCAAGAATGTCTGATTTTGTTTTAAATGCTCTTTGCCGTTGTAATTGTACGGTTCTGGGGACACACTGGAAACCGATGCAATGAAGTCACTTTGCGCCTTGCTGTAAATTTACTCATCCCTATTCTTGCTGGTAGTTTATACATTCATTTCTTTTTATTCCTATATTAATCCATTTTTAATAGTTCAGTTTATCAAGCAAAAATAAATGAATATCAACAGCAGAATGATATAATTAAACTGAGGATTTATTTCATATGTTCTCAGAGTTTTCTGGTTGTGTCTTAGTACATTGACACTTATTTAGATTACTATATTTTATTTAAATATTATGCGTTATTATATTTAAACACTGAAATTCTGGTAGCAAGTGGCTTTTGAACATCTGGAGCCTTCATTAGAGGTGTGCTATGTAATCAACTTATTTCTTAGTTTAAATAATTAGTGATTTGGTCAAAATTTTTTGACACAAAGCGTTTCCTTGAAAAATGGGTTTTAATCAAAAATGAAATTTTTCAGAAAAACGTTTTTAACAAAACTATTCAGATTTCTATGAAATACCCAATTGCTTATTTTTTATTTTTTTCCATAAGTTTTACATGAAAACTATCTTGTTGTGAACATCTTCAACCAGGTAAAATAAAATATCTCAACCTGCATTTGGCAAGATGGTTTTTCATGAATAGAAACTTGTGGGAACAAATTCTCTGCTAATGTAAAATGGAATCAGTGACTTCAATGGAGATGCACTGATTTATTCCAGCAGAGAAATTTTCCCTAGAGTTTGGAGAGCAGCAGAGGAGGATAGAAAAGAGGAGGGTAAAAAGTAGGGGGAGGAAGTCCATTTCATCAGTATCTTCCTGGGTTAGGGAACAAGGACATATGGGTTCTAAAACTGACTCAGCAACCAGCCAGCTGTTTGATTGTGGCCAACTCAATTTGCCTCTCTTTGTTTCTGTTTCACTGGCAATGTAATGGGAATCATGATACTTACAGACTTTTGTGAACTGCTTTGCAATAGATAGATGAAAATTATGTAAGTATTAAATGATTGATTGTATATACCAGTTCATTTTATTATATGTCTTTGCCGTAGTATTTTTGGCATCCATGATCATGGTATGTCAGAGCATATCCCTAATGTTTTGTTTTTTTGGTAGGTATCATGGGGAATATTCCCATGAGAAAAAATTCTGGTTAAAAAAACAGCTATCATTCAGCATATCTGCCACACTTGAGTCACTGAACTGTGTACAATACTGTATCAGCACAAATGCCATCATTTTTCAAAATGAAAAAAATAAGGGTTCTTTTAAAAAAAAATTCCAAACACTTTGATTAAAACAAAAATACAGGAATCAAACTAAGATGCGTAATCTCCCCACATCTTCTTTCTCTCTGCTCAAAATCTCACTGCTAAAGTTATGTTCCTCTCCAACTGCTTTCTAACCACATCATACCACCTTCTTGAATCATTTCACTAGCTTCCTTTTTTTTTACCACATCAGGCTCCTTTCCTCCCCACTTGCATGGCTCTGCATAAGTTTTCCCTGCCTATTCTTGAACTTTTATGTCCTTCCCTACCATACCTCTTTTGTGCAATTACAGCAAGACAACAGCACAATATGTCCAGTGCTAGCCAATGCAAACAAAAATAATAGATGAGTTGACATTAACAAAATTCCTCCAACCCATCTCGGAGATAGGAATTATAGTAGAGCTGGGGTGAGGTAGGGTTGTACTCAAAGGCTATTCCATGCTGCTGTCCATGCCACAATGTCCAAACTGCTATTTTTAGCATGTTAATTTAAGAAGAGCTAGCATGTGTCCATCTACCTGGGCTGGGAGGCACTCTCCCAGCTGCTAAAGAGATGTACGCTGTCATACTTGGGGAAAGAAATTCCAGAGCTGAAGTTCCTCCAGGGCGAATGACCTGACTCCATCCCCCTAACATACAAATCTTGCGATTGCCAAATCAAACCTTCCAGGCATCTCCAGAGCGATGCACTGAAGAAAAACAGTTGGTCTCTGCAATCCATGGGATACACGCCTACTATTTAATCATTGCACCTTTCTCTTGAGCAATGGAACCATCTCTTAAGAGGATACTATTTGAAAGAGACATTAAAACAAGATGAACAAGCAACTTAAAACCAACAACAGTTAAATACAAACAAATTGATTTTTGTCAATTAGTCTTAATGTTCAGACACACCTGGCCAAATTCAGATATTAGACTCCACTGATGATAATGGAATTTCATCTGCTTTCACCAGGACTGAATTTGTCAAGACAGTCCTTCGTATAACCTGCTGCATGGGGGAATAGCACAGGTATCTCTGAGAACTGTAACCTCTTAAGTAATGCACTTTCTTACAGCTTCAATTAAATTTTGTGGGAGATTTTGTGCATCTATTGTATCATCAGATTGGTGGCATTTTTTTCTGTTCAGTGTTGTCCTCCTCCTGTACAGTGGTTATACACAAAATAATTGCAAAAAATGCTTTTGTTTGTATCCCGCCCATAAAGCCTTCCTTAGCTCTAGCTGACTAATTTAGCTTATTTAACCTTTGGTTTGACTCAGTTTGATAACTTTACATCATGGGGACAACATCAAGGAAATTAAGTTATTTTGTTATTTCATTTATATAATTGGATTTGTTTGAACTACATCTGAACCTTAATCCAAACTTGAAGTAATACATGTTTGCAGATTTAGCAGGAGAAAAAACTGGTTTCTGGATCTGAGCCTCAATAATTTGTGCCAGGACTATAGGACAAAATGGACTGCTGGAAAAGAAAAGGTCAGTGACTTAATCGGAGTCTCACAGCCACGATTCTGAATATTTAGGGGGTACAGCTTCAACTATAAAAGGTTCAAATGCTGCGCCATGACATCCTGGCTACCAAATGCCTTGAAATCTGACTTACTATGCTGTCTGTTGTACAGCTCAGGATGACATTGTCGACAGCCTTGCAACAAGCCATGCATGTAGCTATCGTCATGCTAGTTCCATGCTAGTAGCTGTAACTAGCACAATAGTCATGACAGCAGGCTGCTACTACTGAGACTGGACCAGTCTTGCTGCTCATGTGCTGCCCAAGACTGTTCACTTTCAACCCACAGCTCTTTCCAGGTTTAAAGAAGAGAGGGACTTGCCAATTTTCCCCATACCCTAGACAAATTAATGCTACTTAATTTTTTCTCTCTCTGTATACTCCTGGAAGAACAAACCCTGCAATTTATTCTCTGGCTCTACAATTAAAAACAAACATACCCAATAGTTTTCACATCCAGGCTGGATGGATTTAGCACACGCTCCATGGTGTGCTGCTGAGGCGCTTGTCCAGTGAGGATATGTGGAAGGCCAACAAGTTGGTGTGCACAGAAGCAGAGGGGCGTGAAAGTACAGGCTGACAGACTGGCTTTGGTACTGACATGAGAGTTCTGAGCTAGCGGCAAGCAGCCCACTGCACTAGCAGTGACCAACGTAATTATTTTCACTCTTGAACTCCCTGGGTTTTGAAAGAGAAGCATAAAAATGACACTTCAAGGCGTGGGAGTTTTGTCTTGGAATTTTTTGTTCCTCCTTCATTGCCAAATCTATTGGCCATAGGTTTTGGAAGGATCTTTGCTTAGGTAACAGAGATGCACTTTGTAATTTTAGTTAACAACTGAATAGTATTGTGTGCAGTACACTGGCTCCAGCCAAGCTGCTAAATGTTCTCCAAAATTAATGCTTTCCCCCACTGGAATTCTATCCTTTTTGAGGATAACTCGGCACAAATGCAGCATTCTTGCTTCTGCTTAAAAAGAAATTTAAGGACATAGGTGTTACCATACATGATCAGCTCATGGATCCATCTAGTCCAGTATCCCATCTCCTACAGTGGCAAAAACGAGCTGTTTCAGAAGAAGGTGCATGAAAGTTGAAACTAGGCTGTTCTGGAATAACCTATCCACCATGAAAGTTTCTCAGTAACCCCATTAATTAGAGTTTGGCTTATATTCCAAATCATGAAGGTTTATACCCCTTCCAAAATTCTTGGTTTAGTTATTTTGTGTGTCCCTTTTAAAACGGAGAATTGGCCAAAAGTTTTTATTTGCAGACCATATGGCAAATAAATTGAAAGGAAAGTTTGCTATACTGTATAGCAATAGCAGAATAAACTAACATTTGTATTCCAGCAATCTGTTGATGCATTCTGTGGTCTTGTTTGTCCATTTTGCTTTGTTTTGTTTTTACTGTACTCATACGCTAAGCTGATACTGCTGTTCAGTGTTTTTTCATGCTGTGCTGTATGAGTGATTTATTTATACATAGTTGTTGATTTAGTTCCTTGCTTTCCAGATCTATAACTTACTTATACTAGTTTACCATCACCTAAATGAAGGATTTGAATTTAGGGAATCTAAAGGGAATTATTTCCTTTTTCTTAAAGCACAGTAGTTGAATGTAAAGTGAACAAATGGACCGAATTCTGTTGTTTAAATATATATCATTCAAGCTGTAACAAAAGAGTATAAATATCAGCCTTTGCAGCTCCCAATGACTGGCAAAATGTGAAACATGTGACACTGACCCATTGGAACAATGCCCAAACCAGTACACTGATCAATTCTGGACACCCTTAAACTTTGGAGCTGTTTTGTATCTGGATTGGACCACAACTTGGGCCTATGATATAAGATGGATCTGAATCAGAATGCTAAATCTGTACCCTATGACTCTTGGGAGAGGGGGGAATTTTGTCTCCAGATATGAACTTCACACCATAGTTTCCTCCCATACAACATGGACATATCATTTCTCAATTCCACATTCCTGCTCTGCCCTTGTCTCTTCTTCCTCTTGTTCCTCATCTTGTTCCCCTTCAACTTTCAGTCTATCACATACAAAAACTTCTCAAGATGTCTCCTTAACAGTAAATCTGGCTTTCCCTTATGTCTAGTCTACTCTGCCTGTAACGAGAGCAAACTGTGGTCAGAATACCCATCAGAGCGGAGCCTGTGCTGTGGAAATAGTACTTCCTAAGCATAGATGGGGTGGACATTTTATATCAGAATCTATTCCTTTTCTGAGAACGTGTATAGATGAGCAAGTGAAAACTCATGCTGAGCATAGCAAGATGAGACACTACCATACTTTGTTATATGCAATTTGATATCCAGTTTGGTGGCTGCATGGCAGGAAGCAGCTAGGGAAACTCTTCCAAAGTGGAATATGGAGCCCTTAAGGTCTTCTCTTAGTCTCATAGATTTGTCCTTTATTCTTTTCTCTACTAAACTTCCAATGTCTTGTGTGTCTCTCTCCACATACATGCACACTCGTGATTGGCATTCTGTAGGGATAGAGAGAATACTGTTCATCTCTTGGAAATTAATGTAGACTAAATGAACGGAATTTAGTGCTGGATTTTTCATGTTGCACAATGACCAAAGAGCTGCCTTTCTAACAAATATTGTGGCAATAAGTGAGAAAGCAACTAGTGCCTTTCCCACGGATTTCCCATAAGGAATTGGGAAATGAAGTGGAGCTGATTTACTGCTCTTTGTTATATTCAAAGCATAAACTTGGGGGAGGGGAGAGTCAACAATTGCTCAAAATGCTCAGAAAGCCAGTATTTTAGAGATAGTTAACTCAATACAAACATTCCACACGCAGTTGATTAAATGAAAAGCAA
This sequence comes from Mesoclemmys tuberculata, assembly GCA_007922155.1. Lineage (NCBI taxonomy): Eukaryota > Metazoa > Chordata > Testudines > Chelidae > Mesoclemmys > Mesoclemmys tuberculata. The sequence goes on from ML675603.1 coordinate 49,908,265, forward strand.
CACTAAATAACACTCTATCTACAGTACATATTTCATTCTTTGCACAGACCTGGCCTGAGGCTTGTTTTAAAAAGCACCAGATGTTTCTTTGATAAATGTATTTGTCTTTGTGTGATGACAGATGCTCTTTGAAATCACAAAATATGTAATAGCAGAGTTGGCCATTTGAAATCAGGAAATTCAATTTGTTTTCTCAGAGGCATGACTGAAGGGCAAAAGCTAGTCAGAATTGCTATATAAACTAATGCTTTTTAATATTATGTACTAGACTTGCCACTCTGAACCTCTTCTGCAGCACTGTTCCCAGACACAAATAGGAAAATCAATTTCCGAATGCAAGAAGCCACTGCCAATGGGAACTTTCCTTTCTTCCTGCCTCGTATGTTGTTTTTCTTAAATGGAAGTTTACCTTTCATATTAGTCACTTCACATGGCCTTTTAGAGCTAGCCTTTTTTCTTTATAAGCTAATCCTATTGCTCATGGGAAGAAAATGGGGCAATCGAATGAGACAGACATACTACATTAAATACACTTCTTAATATCTTTAGTGAATTAAAATGTCATTGTACAGCTGACGAAAATATCAAATAAAGGGTATTTGCCTAACTCAAACAACAGAATGGATTTGTTTTAAATCTTCCAAACAAAAAGAATCAGCATTTGGCTGAGCTCAGTATGTGAAGTTATAGTTGCCCCTGCCCAATTAAAGTGTATGGGAAAGTGATGAGTGATCAGAAACAAGGGGTTTGATTGACTGAGGCTTTCACTAGCGCGGTACCAAACTTCTTCCATTAAACAAGGCAAAATTAGCCATTTTTCAGCTTCCGTTACAACCCCAAAACCTGTTCCAGCTTCACAGCAAAGCTTGTCAAAGTGCAAAAATGGGCAGATTTTTCATGCAAACTGGGTTAATTAGTGGTTTGGGGTGGAAACCATGTAAAACTCAGTGGCTTTGGCTGAAGCCAAAATATAATTCTAGGGATGTGAGACCTTGAGAAGGGAAACCAGAGTTTTGAAAACTGTACTATGCTCTAGAGATTGTAAGTACTTCTGAATGTGCAGGATGTAATCTGCTTCTTACTGAATCAATGGAGTTCATTCAGCTGATAACCATTATCAGATAAATCTACATATTTTCAAGTAAAAGAAGTTTCTGTTTTCATCTAGTAAAGGCCTTCATGTTCAGAGTTTGTTTGGAACCAGCAGTGAACAAATCTGATCCTTATCTGAAATTTTATCCAAACTTATCCAACCCACTTTTGTTTGGAAATTGCTTTCTTCCAAGATCTCTGGCACCTTCTTGTCCTACACAGAAATATATCGTGAGAAAGGCATTTCCTGTAGTATTTCAACATTTCTACTTCTAGACTGGCAGAAACAAGTTAGTGCTGAGGGACACACTCATTTAAAACTAGAAGTTTTCTGAACTTCTGAAAAACTCTTTTAAAAAAAAAAAAAGGGCTGAAAAGGAGGCCAATCTAGTTCTTTATCTTCATAGTAATTTACAATGTTCAGACCAAGAACTCAAAGTCATGGATTCTTTTGTAGTTTTGAATGGACATGGACCAAGGGTTGCTAACCCTCTTCCAATTTATACCAGTATGAATAGAAGTGGAAATATTCCTGCTTTACTCTGGCTCAGTTAGCACAAATACAAAAGACGTGATTCTAACCTCACACCTGTATAAATAGAGAGCAACTGCTATTAAGTCAACTGAGTTTACATCAATGCAAAACTAGTATAAAGGAGATAGGAATCAGGTCCAATGAGACTGTATTATCCCAAAACAGTGCTCGTACTGCTTGAAGTTCCTCACTACAACTCCCCAATGGCTCTTCTCCTGGTTAAAGGTAAGTATATTTCTGCATGCTTACTGAAAATGAATGACCATTACTGACAAAGCATGCATCCAGTTAGATTGTTTAGGAAGAGGCTATACTTTCCTTAGCTCTGCATAAATAGTATGCACAGAAACCCTGTTGTTATCACCTCTGAACTCTGTGCAACCATCGTACCTGCTCTAATACCATTAAGATATCACCGTTTAAACTTTATTTTTACATTATTAGTAGTGTTTCATAAAACTTCGATTCTCTCACCGCTTACAATTGTAGAATGAATTATTTCTATTCGGCCTTTTGACTACTGACACATTCCACGGTTTTAAAAAGCAATTGGTGATATTGTCAGGATTATTTTTTCCCTCTCTTCCTTCTCAGAGCAAACTCTTCACATTGTACCCCCTCTTGTGTCTGTGTCCTCCACCCCCTCCCCCAGGAGCCAGGGCTGGAGCTGCATCTGGGAGTGGGGGTGTGGTCAGGGCCAGGAGTCTGAGGTTCGGGCTGCGATCAGGAGCAGAGGCATGGTTGGGTGCGGCAGCATGGCCAGGCCAGGCACTAGGGGCCGATCCTGCGGCCATGGGTGGAGGCAGGTCTGGGGCTGAGGGTGGGGCTGCTGCTTGGCTGGGCTGAGAGCTAGGGGCTGAAGCCAGGGCAGAACTGGGGGCAGAGTGGTGCTAGATGGCACTCCCTCCCAACCCCACCCCAGTGGAGTCTAGCCCAGGCCCTGCTGCACCCTCTCTCTCCTGTGCCTGCCTAGGTGGACCCACCACACAGTTTAGGGACATTTGTGGTTTTTAGATCACTGGGCCTTTTCTTCTCTAATCATACAGAGATTTGTTCTCTCTGTCTAAAAGCAGTGTGCCAAATCACCCACTTTTGTCTTTCTTCATTTCAAAACACACCTTCCCCAAAAGGACACAGGCAAATCCATCCAAAATGATGAGACATTCTTTTTCCATGGATTAAAAGCGGCACTAAGTTACTGGAAAGACTACTATAGAAATATTTACTGAGTCTGCACGATGGGTATGCTCTTAGGAATGGCCTGCTGGAAGACTGGACAGAAAATGTTAATTTTGTTGATGATAAATTTTTGCAGGCTTGGGATCTTAGTCACCTCTTTGTTTTCCAAGTGTGTTGAGTTTTCCTTTCTTTTTCTCTGAGAAACACTAAACACAAAAAAGAAGGTCAAATATCGAACTTTCAACTTCTCAGTTTAGGCCCGGATTCAGCAAGGTACTTAATGCGCCTCACTTAAGCATCTGGGAGGCAATTTTTCAAAGGTACAAGGGAATTAGGCACCCAATTACCACTAATTTCTAATAGGAGCTGGGTGCCAATTCTTCTTATGTCTCTGACAATTTCCCTTGTGAGCATTCCCATACGTGAAATTGTGACCCCATTAGTCAGTGGGAAATCTACCATTGATTTTATCTAACCTGACTACTCATGTGCTTAAAGCGATGCACATGATCAAGTACTTTGCTGAACTCAGGCCTTTCTGAAGGCCCATAGGACTTTAGATCATCCTGACACCCAGATAGACCTGTGCAAATAACTGACTTTTCTGGTTTGCCAACCAAACCAAAAGTATTTCTGTTTAAAATTGTTTCAGATCAAGTCAAAACAAATGATCTTTTAATCTTTCTGTGAACCTGAAAAAGTTGAAAATTTGTTTTGCATTGAGTGAAACAGTTCATTTGAGTTTTTAAACATTTATTTAATTGAAAACTTGTTTTCAATTGAAATACTTATTTTGAAAATGTCAAAACAAAACATTTAGACTTTTTTCTGTATCTTCAGTTGAAACAATTCAGAGAATTCAACACAAATTTGCAAAATGTCTTCATATTGCCAGGCCAGCTTCTACAAGTTTTTTTGTTTTATAGTTGGAGCTTTCAAACAGTGTTGTCTATGATATTTTTATTCTTTTTATACTGTTTTAAAAAAAATTCCATTGGTTCACAGTAGCCATCATGTAGATGGCTATGAAACATCAGCACAGAACAGATATGCATAAAATTGTTTTCATATGATCATAGTATATTTTTTTAAAATATAAACACAAACAGTACATGGTACGACTTCTCAAAATGACTTTATTAAATACTTAACAAACATCAAATAATATAATGCAGATGGATTCTTTTAAGATTCTGACTTTCTTTCAGTGCTAGGGACAGCGGATTCATAGGGAATGGGAGGTCTAAACTAATTGTCTTTTCTTCTGCCTAATATCTAGAGATATGAATAGATCTGTGTTTACCAACTGAGTCAGTGTGACTATAATAAGCTATCAAATAATTCACAAGACAAACTGAGGGTGATGGTGCAAGGTAACATGAATGAACATATTTTTGTCTAAAGCTGACTAATAAAACTATTGATTACAGTTGAATCTATAATGAGTGCTATCAAATTGCTCTTGGGGTGGTCAGAACAGGATATGCTTTGATTTATATTCTGCAAAAATTGCCCTTTTGAAACACAGCATGGCAAGCCTGTCTTTGGCAGCATAATTGCTGAAACGATTACATTAAATGAACTGTTATAGATGATTCATGATGTGGTGGGCTGGTCCTGATTCCAGATGCTATTCCTATTGATGTCCTAATTTGTAGAGCATGACATGGGGTATTTAACTGAATGGCACACTCCTTCAACAGGTACTCAGAAGGGTGTCATATAGTCTTCTCAACAGTTGACTGTTGTACAGCATTGTGATTTCCAGTAAATGAAAATAAGGACATTGCAATTCTACCAAATTCAATGGATACTAAAATGTGTTTAGAAAGTCAGTTCTCTTCGGTCATGTCATGAAAAGGGAGTCAAATCTGACATAATCTTTGAAAGCATTGGCATTCAAACAAATGTTTCATTTGGATCTAGACAGTTAGGAAACTCTCTTAGGCCCGGTGTACACTTACCTTTGCGATTCAGTGACAGTCAACGGGAGATACACGAGTGACGTAAATGGCTTGCGTATCTCCTGTCGACTTTGCAGCATCTCCTCCGCACGCCGTCCACACTGCGCTGTGTCGAAGGGAACGATGTCACTTGCTGGGGTGGTTTTCTCGCTTCGCTTGCTGAATCGACTGAGCGGGTCTACACAGGCTGCTCAGTCAATCCAGAGCAATCGATCTGACGGCGGTTTTTTATATTGCATATCAATCCAATGCTTTTTGGGGAAGGCATTGAAAATTACAATCAAATTGCTACCTCTAGTTCTAGAGACCTTATGTCTGGGAATATCAGGTTCAAACAATATAATTGTTTGTCACTTATAGTTTTCCATTCTCCTCTGTAGAGATTCTTTTCAGGCCAACCATATTGGGAAAGTTGGTGTGGGATAGATATTAGCTGGACTGTAGATAACTGGAATGTTAAACTTCATGGAGGCCTTTTTAATCCATTTCCCCAAGACTTCTGTCATTCCAGGGTCAACATGTGCAAGTCCTATTGAGCAACTGAACAGTAGTAGTTTATAAAAAGGTACAATCCAGATCTAAGGATTTTGCTATCAGCAGATCAAAATCAATGCTTTCAGTCCACAACTCAGGCAGAGAAAATTCATAGCAGATGTTCTCTTTAAAGGCTTAAATCTCTGGAAGTAGATGTCTTTTGGGCATATAATTCCACAAGATAACCATTAGCTGTTTTTTCAAGCAATTTGTTTGAAGCAGGTTACAAGAGTATTATGTCTCCAGACATTCCTCATCTATGTTTTTGTACTTGAATGCACTATCTCTAGACTAGAGGGAAAAGTAACTCTTGATTTCGTGTTTTGACAATATCTGTTTAGTCAGAACTGCACAAATTGATTGGGGAGTCATTGCAAAAGGGTCTACCTATGTAACCTTTATTGTCAGCATTAACGAAGCCTATTTTCAGGTATGAATCCCCAAATGTTAAATTTCTCAGTTGTTCTGGAGGAAACTATCAAGTAGTCAGAATGAAGACATGTTTTCAATAGCTTTTCTAGTTCTGATGGTGCACAGGACTCGGTTTATGAAACTGGTAATGGGCATGGAGGTTTATTTTTAGGCTATAGATCTGAATGCAGTACAGGTTAACAGAGACACACAGTTCCTGCCATCTCATAAATGGAGTGAGTGAAATGATTTATTGATGGCGTAAGTGTGCAGAACACAGAAACCACCATCCATCAGAGTTCATAAAAGAACTTTTGTCAGCAAGTCTCAGCAGAAACACCACATACTGAAAAGGCATGAAGATATACTTCTACCAGTATAGCTGAGATGAGCAAGGGACAGAGAGGGGATATGGCTGGAGCAGACTCTGCTTAGGATTATTCTCCATTTCCCAGATCTCTTGGGGATGGGGATATGGAGGAGGGGTCCATGAGAAGCAGAATGTAGGTCAGAGTAGCTCTAAATGACCAAGAATCAGGTAGACTCTAGCTGCCCCAAAATGGGGATCACAAAGCTGACTTGAAGCCACCATTAATCCCCACTCCAGGCCCATTCCTGCACCAAGCTGAAGAACCAATAACTGGGTGCTGTGGCCCAGGTTTTTAAAGGTATTTAGGCACTGCTGCACTCAGCTTCACAACGCCTAGGCACTTATGAGTTTAAATCCCAAATTCCTTTCGAAAAAGAGATGTAGGCTCCTAAATCAGCTAGGCATAGTGACGCTCAGTGCAGCAACACCAAAATACCTTTAAAAATTTGGGCCTGTATGTTTAATAACTTTGTCATTGACCGTACAAGGCTTTCTTACCACAGTTTAAATGCCTCTGGTATCATTGTGATGCTGACATTTTTAAGTCTGTAGGGAAGGTAAAAAGGTCAGACATTTTTGGTAACAGAGCTCTCAGTAATCCAGTCCAGTAAACTATTTTCAGTTTCATAGAATCATAGAATATTACAGTTGGAAGGGACCTCAGGAGGGCATCTAGTCCAATCCCCTGCTCAAAGCAGGACCAACCTCAGCTAAATAATCCCAGCAAGGGTTTTGTCAAGCTGCAGCTTAAAAACCTCTAAAGATGGAGATGCCACCACCTCCCTAGGTAACCCATTCCAGTGCTTCCGCACCCTCCTAATGAAAAAGTTTTTCCTAATGTCCAACCTAGACCTCCCCCACTGCAACTTGAGACCATTGCTCCTTTTCTGTCATCTGCAACACTGAGAACAGCCTAGCTCCATCCACCTGGAACCCCCTTTCAGTTAAAGGCTGCTATCAAATCCCCCCTCATTCTTCTTTTCTGCAGACTAAACAAGGCTAGTTCCCTCAGCCTCTCCTCATAAGTCTTGTGCTCCAGTTCCCTAATCATTTTTGTTGTCCTCCACTGGACTCTCTCCAACTTCTCCACATCCTTTTGTAGTGGAGGCCCAAAACACAATACTTCAAATGCGGCCTCACCAATGCCGAATAGAGGAGAATAATCACTTCCCACGATCTGCTGGCGATGCTCCTACTAATGCAGCCCAATATGCTATTAGCCTTCTTGGCTACCAGGGCACACTGCTGACTCAGGTCCAGCTTCTTATCCACTGTAACCCCCAGGTCCTTTTCTGCAGAACTGCTGCCTAGCTCATCGGTCCCCAGTCTGTAGCTGTGCATGGGATTCTTTCATCCTAAGTGCAGGACTCCGCACTTGTCCTTGTTGAACCTCATCAGATATCTTTTGGCCCAGTCCTCCAATTTGTTTAGGTTCTTCTGTATCCTATCCCTCCCTTCCAGGGTATCTACCACTCCCCCTATCTTACTGTCATCTGCAAACTTGCTGAGGGTGCAATCTACCCCATCCTCCAGATCATTAATGAAGATGTTGAACAAAACTGGCCCCAGGACCGACCCTTGGGGCACCCCGCTTGTGAGCGACTGCCAGCTAGACATGGAGCCACTGATCACTACTCTTTGAGCCCTTTGCTCTAGCCAGTTCTCTATCCATTTTATAGTCCATTCATCCAACCCATACTTCTTTAACTTGCTGATAATAATACTGTGGAAGACTGTATCAAAAGTTTTGCTAAAGTCAAGGTATATCACGTCCACCGCTTTCCCCACATCCACAGAACCAGCCACCTCTCCATAGAAAGCAATCAGGTTGGTCAGGCATGACTTGCCCTTGGTGAATCCATGTTGACTGTTCCTTATCACCTTCCTCTTTTCCAAGTGCCTTAAAATGGATTCCTTGAGGCTCCATGATTTTTCCAGGGATTGAGGTGACGCTGACCAGTCTGTAGTTCCCTGGATTCTCTTTCTTCCCTTTCTTGAAGATGGTCACTATATTTGCCTTTTCCAGTCATCAGGGACCTCCCCCAGTTGCCATGAGCTTTCAAAGATAATAGCCAACGGCTCTGAAATCACATCAGCTAACTCCCTCAGCACCCTCAGGTGCTTTGCATCTGGCCCCATGGACTTGTGCATGTCCAATCTTTCTAAATAGTCTTGGACCTGTTCCTTCATCACTGCAGGATGTTCACCTGCTCCCCATTCTGTGCCGCCCAGTGTAGCAGTCTGGGAGCTGACCTTGTCTGTGAAGACAGAGGCAAAAAAGGCATTGAGTACCTCAGCTTTCTCCACATCCTCTGTCACTAGGTTGCTTCCCCCATTCTATAAGGGGCCCACGCTTTCCCTAATCTTCCTCTTGTTGCTAATATACCTATACAAACCCTTCTTCTTCCCCTTCACATCCCTTGCTAGCTGCAATGCCAATTGCGCTTTGGCCTTCCTGATTTCATTCCTGCATGTTCGAGCAGTATTTTTATAATCCTCCATAGTCATCTGACTAAGCTTCCACTTCTTGTAAGCTTCTCTTTTGTGTTTAAGCTCACCAAAGACTTCTTTGTTAAGCCAAGCTGGTCGCCTATCATACTTCCTATTCTTTCTGCACATCAGGATGGTTTGTTCCTGTGCCCTCAATAAGATTTCTTTAAAATACAGTAAGCTCTCTTGGATTCCTTTCCCTCTCATATTAGCCTCCCAGGGGATCCTGCCCATCAGCTCCCTGAGGAAGTCAAAGTCTGCTTTTCTGAAGTCCATGGCTCATATCCTGCTGTTCTCCTTTCTTCCTTTTGTCAGGATCCTGAACTTGACTATCTCATGATTTCCCAAATAGAGGTTTGATCCTGCAGTCTTTACTCCTATGAATAAGCCTTACCTGCATGAAACTGGATTGTAGGATCAAACTCCAGCATCTCCAAGCCAGGCTTGGAGCATTCTTTTATAGGTATGTTTCAGACATATAGAACAGAAGATGGATTAAAACAAATATTTCTGGTGGTCTAAGATTAGCATGAGGTTGTAGGATCAAACCCACAGCTGATTTACAAGTTTCAGAGGAGCTGAGAGATCTCAATCTTTTGCTGGAGGTGCTCAGTATTTGGCAGTATCAAGCCATTTCAAAGCCATGATCGACTAGCTGACACCAAGATATTTTAACATATTGAGAACAGCCTAAGGAACTCCTAAAACTGCCAGTGGAACAGAATATAAAATCCAATTTCCAGATTGCTGGAAATCCATTTTGCGCTAAAAAATGTTGGTTGAAAGACTTTTAGTTAACATAAACAAGAAGCAAATCAGCTTTGACTTTTTTATGTAAAAAAATCTATCTGCCTGATGGAAATTGTGCTTACTCATGCCCTCAGATAGTTCCATGAATCAGAAAATATATTTTACAGCTTTACTGCTAGTTAGTAAAGCACATATCAGAAAATTTGTTTTATGTGAACATCCTTCTTTAAAAAGCAGGACCTTTCTATGGGAGTGGATGCCCAACTCCCTGGCTCCTTTGAAAAACCCAGTGGCAGTATTTAATAAAAGATTAGTAAGCAGTTAGTAATTGTTCTGGCTAATTACACTAATTTGAACAGGCAGGTGAGCATGAAACCTCATGGCCAACTAATTACAGTAAATGATATTTTATGTACTCTTAAATGATGGAATAGAATAACCTCAGCAAGAAACTGAAAATGGGCAAGAAATCAGTTTTAACTCAGAATTCTGAGGACATGTCAGCATTAAAAGATCTTTTTATCTTTCATACAGTTCTGCTTCTGTTTTGTTTATGGCAATTCATTCATTTCCAAAGTTTACGACAGTCCCAGAACAGTTAGGGTGTGACCCCATGGTTTCTTAGTAGTCCTGAGGCTGTCGCAGTAACAAGAAAAATTTAAATATGACATTTACACTCAAAGTTGGCAAGGGCAGCTTGAAACAACAATGCTCACATCAAACAGACATCTATCTGGGGAAATGCTTTTCTCTCCAGTGACAAATGTAACAGATAATAACCCCAAAAACTGAGTCTTGGGAAATGGTCCAGACCCAATCAGAAGATTCTGAAATGACTCCACAAAGGTCACCAAGCCTCAGAAAGCACAGCCTTTGAATATTGTGATGAAGTCAGGCCAGCGGGCTTTAAAAGGGTGTGCGGGGGCTGGTATGAGGGCCCAAAAGAGTTGGCAGAACTCTTTTGCAGGCAGAAGGGAAAACACAGCAGGGCAATTAAAGGCACCTGGGCCCAATGAAGGGCCAGGCCAGGGGTATTTAAACCCTGCCTTCCCTAAAGGAAGGGGAGGGAACATATGCAGGAAAAGCTGCCAGAAGGTTTGGAGAAGCTGCAGAAGAAGGTTCTCTCCTGGTCAGGAGTCAGAGCTCTGCTACAGTCAGGGGAGACGAGGTACCTGGGGGGACCCTGGGCCGCAAACAGAAGGTAAAGCGCGAGACCCACGTTTGCCACATGTGGTGTAAGGAGTGGGATATTTCGCACAGTGGACTTGAACGTGGTTGGTTCTAACCCACCACTCCCAAGATGGAGGAGCTGGTGAAGGCCCTGGTGCAATCTACGGCTGTCCAGCAGGAAGCTACCCGGGTCCAGGCAGCCGCCCAGCAGGAGGCCGTGAGGTTGCAGCAGGAAACCAACTGCTTGCTGGTGAGCCAGGCTGCCCAGGACCGTGCCTTACTACAGGATGTGGTGGGCCAGCTGAGGGTCCTGCTAGAATGAGGTGGATGCCAAGGGGGGACGCAACCTATATGGGCAAGCAACTACCTGCAAAAGATGACACAGGGAGATGATGTAGCTGCATGCCTGCTTGCCTTTGAAAGGACAGCCCAGCGGGAGGCCTGGCCCCCAAAGCAGCAGGCCAGTATCGTTGCCCCGTTCCTGGTGGGGGAGGCCCAGAAGGCATACTATGATTTGGCAGCAGAAGCTGCTGCGGACTACGCCAGGCTGAAGGCAGAGGTTCTCACCAGGTTGGGGGTGACAACAGCCACACGGGCTCGGAGGTTCCAAGAATGGGGGTACCAGGAAAGCCAGGAACCGAGATCCCAGCTTTTTTACCTGGTTCACCTGGAACGGAGATGGCTGTGCCCGAAGATCCACAGCACAGAGCAAGTCATCGAGACCCTCATCCTGGACCAGTTCAAGACGGGGCTGCCACCTGACCTGCGGGAAGAGGTTAGTTGGACTGACCCCACCTCATACGATGATGTGGTCGCCATCATTGAGACACAAAGCTCCTCTATAGCCAGGGGAGACGAGGTAGCTGGGGGCGCCCTGGCCCACAAACAGAAGGTAAAACATGAGATCCACCAGGGGGAGGCTGGCAGTTTTCCACAATATGCTTTAATGTTTTCACTTTAAATGCCTGCTCAGATTTTGTTCTGATTGTTTTTGTCACTTGGCATGAGATTATAATCTGTCAGTGATCGAGGCAGTCATTGTTCTGGTGGAGTCAATGACTCTGAATCATTCATCCCTTCCAATGGGTGCCAGCTCAAGCACCCACAGGGAAAAAATAGTGGACACCCACTGGGGCTGGCCACTGTGGATCAGCTATTTGGGGCACCATTGCACGCTGTTGCAAACAACTGATTTTGCATGCCACCAAACAGACTCCTGTGGGGCTGAGGGCTACAGACTCCTTGGCTGGCTCTGCCCTTTTGGCGCAGGCTTGAGTCGAGACGGAACCCACTAACCTTCCTCCCTGTAGCAAGGAGATGTGGCCTTCCTCGGAGCTTGGGCAATGCCTCTGCTGGATGGATCTGCCAGCCTACACATGGTGGAGAATGCAGGCAACATGCACCACTTGATGGAAGGGGGTCTGCCCACTAGGACCATGCACCTGCAACCCGAGCCTGGTGCTTGAAGTAGAGAGAAATGGATCTGGACAAGTTTGTGAAGTGGTGGACTGACCACTGGCAGCAGGTGGCTCAGCTCCAGCAATGACACCAGTTGCTACAAGCAGTGGGGGCGCAACAGCAACAGCTAATCTGCAAGCTGCTTGACAATATGTGCAGCAATTGACCACCTTGCTGCTGGGCCCAGCCAGCCCCGCTGACATCAGTGGCTGACACATGGTCCCGACCCCATTACTACTCCGGATCAGGAAGCTGGGGCCTTAGGACAACCCTGAGGCTTTCTGACTTTTGAACACATGGCCTCTGCCTCTTGGCCCCGTACCTAACTGGAAATCCCCAGGCTGTCTATCGGGCTTTCTCAAATGATGAGGCATGGCACTATCGGGCTGTGAAGGTCACGTTCTGGACACTTTGCACATTAGCTCTGAAACCTTCCAGCACTGGAAGGCATGCACCCCAGGTCCCATCCCCAGGGCATAGCCCAGGAACTCAAAGATGCCTGCTGGCACTGGCTCCAGCCGAAACAACATTCCATGGCCGACCTGGGGGAGCTAGTTACCCTAGAGCAATTCCTGCACATCGTACCCACCCAGGGGAGGACATGGGTGATGAGACACTGCCCTGCCACTCTGAATGGGGCAGTGAGATTTATGAAGGACTTTTTGGCTGCTGAGAATCTGGCCTCTCCGGCTGCCCTCTCTGGGCCAGCCCCAGAGGGTTAGCACCGCTCCAACCCCTGTGGGTCACTCAGCCCTGCTGGACACGGGTGCCAGGCCATAGTCGCCCTCAAATCCAGACAGCCCTTGGGACCCATGGACTCCAGGAAGCATTGACCAAGGAACAGGAGGATCAGCACCAGGAGATCCTGGAGTGGGGCTGGGTAACCCCGGCGGGGGCAGGGGGCCCTGCTTTATTTGCAGCCAGATGGGGTACCTGCAACATCAGTGTCCAATGATGGACTGCTCCTTTGTCCTGGTCTATGCAGGGGAGGGACGAGCCTGAGGGCCAGCCATCCCAATGGCCACAATCGCGGTTGACCTGGCAGGAAGGTGTTTGGAGGCCTTTGTCGACTCTGGGTGTGGCCAGATCCTCATTTTGCAGAGGCTGGTCCACGAAGAGGGATGGGTCCTCAGGAAGGTTGGTCTCCAATGCATTAATGAGGACCTAGAGACCTACCCCACATCCCTCTCCCCATGACCTTTGGGCAAGTCACCAGGGTGCTCCCTTTGGGACTGGCACCCTGCCTACCATACCCCGTTATCTTGGGGTGGGACTGTCCAGATTTTTCTGGGGTACTACAGAAGGCAGGCCACCAAGGAACCCCAGAAGAGGTGGCCCCAGAGGAAGGAATCCCAGGTGACCGCAGTTCTTGCCCAGAGGACAAGAGTCTGGATCGCACCTTGGGCCATCCCAGAGATCTGGAGGCCCCGGAGGGGGAGACACCTTCACTGGTGGGTGGTTACCACAAGCCAGTGGATCTTGGGAGCAACTTTTGCCAGGAGCAACGAGAAGTCCCCACCCTCAGCCAGGCATACAACCAGTTGGCCGCTGTGGATGGCGTGGTGGCTGACCCCCAGCAGGTCATGCAGTGGCCATGCTTTGAACTAAGACAAGACCGGATTTATTGAGTGGAGAGGGATTCCCATACCTCATAACCATGCATCCAGTTGGTAGTGCCCCAAGCGCATCGGAGATCTGTGCTTCGATTGGCATATGACATCCCGTCCGGGGCCACCTTGGCCTCAATAAGACCCTAGCCTGGGTTCTGAACTACTGCTATTGGCCTGGTGTGCATCACGAAGTATGAGAGTATTGTGCATAAATCATCTGGTTGGTGTCAAGATTGTTAACAACTAGAGAGAATACTCTTCTACTCCCACAAAATCAGCATTTTTCCCATTCCCAGAGGATAAGATTCAAATTGTGAATTTAGATGTGGGTAGATGCATCAGAGTTATCTGTCTCTCTCTTACTGCCACATTGAGGAGCATTAAACTAAGATGCAAAGGATTTCACGGCTCCAGAGGGCTCTGGCACCACTGGGCAAGCTGCTTCTATTATTAGCTCATTTAAGAGAGATTTTCCCCTAAGATATGCGGAAACAACATTTCTTTTTGCAAGGAAATTGATTGAAAGCACATTCATCCATCCTGTGGCTCTATAGAATTTTAAGGGTATGTCAAATAGGGATGGGAAATGGTGGGGTTAGTACACCTGAAATGGGAATGAAGCTGATGTATATTTCCCACAATATCAGGACCTGGAAGAAGAGCTGGAATGGTTGCCAAAGCATCCAGGAACAGACTAGCCACCAGGAGATAGGTAGGAAGAGCTCCCCAGTCCTCTTTCAATCCTTTCACTTGGTCCAGTGACTAGTGGTACCGCTCAGGTTTGGCCTGGCCACTCCTCTGTCATGAGAGGGGAGCAGCAGGGCCAAATCTGAGTGGCTCGTGTTGTGGTGAGGATCATGTGGCTCTAGACAGCGGAGGGGTGGAGGGTGTGCAGGGACTCAGGGCATCTTCCTTCTGGGAGCAGAGGCATGGCGTGTGGGGAGGCACCAATGATTATGGGCCAATTAATGGAGAGGGGTGTTAAAGGCAGAAATCATCTGTCACTGTAGTAAAAACATCCTACAATAAACCAAGAAAGAATTGGATGAGTGGTTTGGTGGGTGCAGGTTTGAGGAGTGCACAATTCAGTATGGGATGTACTGTATATAGAAAGCTGGGTCTCGAGGGTATACACACTCACTGTCTTAGTACATTTAGGTTTCAGCATGACCTCCGCATGCCTCACCATCTGCATTCAAAGTGAGCTTCTGCTGCCTATGATTATAAAACACTACCCCTTCATTCTACAAGCCTTCATGGTCAAGTTTTGTTCTAGTCTTCAAACCTATTTATGTAAATGTCTGATTGGGTCTTGCATGCCAGAGTGGTTCAGCAGCTACTCCCTTCTCCTGGCATAATAATGTACTAGCTCCTCTACATTATTTCTATTGAACGATTTCTGTCTTAAAATATATGTAATTTAGACCCTGAGGGCTTGATCTGACTCACTAATGTCAGGATGACTGACTTCGATGAGATCTGGATTGGACCCTGGCTCAGCAAAGTTTCTAAGAAAGTGTGTACCTTGAAACACTGGAGAAGTCCCATGGATTTCAAGTAAAGCGCTTCCTTAACTTGCTCACATTTTGCTGGATCTTGCTAGGGCCCTAGCAAGGTAAGTGTCAGTGCTTTGCTATATTAGGGCCACTGTGACTAAAGTAAATTAAATTTTGCTTATTTGTCAAATCAGTGAATAAAGCAGAATTTGCTACAGGCTTGACAGATTAACACTATGAAATATTGCTAGAAAATAATGTAATCCCTGTACTTAAAAACAACTTGGTGAAACCTTGTATATAGTAGAGAATAATTCTAAATTAATTTTCTATAAACAGGATCTCACCTATAATATTGAGCTCTCAGGTGAGATCCAAGGAGTCCCTTGAGCTTTTGCATGTTCGGTAATGTGATTATTTGAATTCTATTCTGTTCAAAATTGATGAGCCACATTCTGTCCTCAGCTAATTCTAGACTTCCACCGGAACAAATGAAAACAGAATTCAGCCCATACTGTTGTATAGTAGTCTTATTTCCTGTGGTTGGCAATTACTTCCCAATAGAGTTAAATGCTTTGTACAGGGAAAAAGAATTCAAAATGTTTGAATTGAGATCTCTCTCAATTCTCATTATTTTAAAGGTGTAGGCGAATACACATTTGTACAAAACACTCATGATTCCTCTGATCTTAAATGATCAAAACAAATTTGTTTTTTTTTTTTCAACTAGTCTGTTCTCATTTAACATGCATATAAGTGAATTTGAAGTCAATGGAAATACATGTCTAACTGATGACAGAATCTGGCCTCATCTTTTTCTGCAGCTCCTTCTCTCATACAATTTTTTTTCTTTAGCTAATAATTTAAATGTGTGCAGTTATGTTTTTGTTCTTCTTGTCAAACACAAATCTGCTCAGCTGGCATCTATATTATGAAATAGACTCTGGATCAGTCAGTTAACATGAGAATTTAAACAGATCCCTATAAAACCTGGTTTGTTTTAAGTCCAACACAGATGTACAACTATTCATCTTCGTTTAGTATATCCTTGAGGTTTTGGTATGGAAATGTCGTCATTTTCCCCTCCATGTCTCAGAAACTTCATCCTGTACCTCCTTATTAAATATTAGTTCCAGCCCATGATACTCAACTTGCTGTTTCAATTTCCTTCATCTAACCTTGGTGGGGCTCTTTTTCTCACTACAGATCTGTCTTTAGAACCAAATTCAGAAGTTGTAGTCAGAGAGAAACCATGACCAAAACCCCCTTGACTTCAATAGGGTCAGGATTTCACTCTCCATTTTCATTCTGACCAATTCCCTTTGCTGGTAGCTGGCACGTCGTCATGGATACTATATGGATACATTTTACTTCAATGGCAGTCTGATGGAATAAAAATTAAGAGAGGAACTCAAGACTTGGCTCTGATATGCATCAAGTTCTGCCTTTTTTTTAAAAAAAATGGATTATGACTTATACCATCAATGTAAATTTTTCTCAGAACAATGTATTTCCAAGTAGTGTTTGCGATGCTGGTTTGTAACTGTAGACCATTTAACTGGTTTACTTTCTTGAGCACTTTGGGGATGTAAGTAAAAGATTGTGTTTTATATGAATTTTATAAAACAAGGGTAAAGCTCAGTTAGGTGGGCTTCAGCTAATACGTGTGGACTTTTGTACTTTTCGGTAAACCAAGAGCAATCCTTGTTGTATTAGTGGAACTGGCTTGAGCTGCTAAATAAAGATATTCATTATTTCCAAGCCAGTATAGATCATTGGTAATTTTGGCTTCATGAGGATGATGCTTGGATGTCGTGAGTTAGGGGAAGGAAAAAAACATGTGTGAACTAAGAAAACTTTAGCCTTAAATTCACTGCTGGCATCTCTACCTTGCACATGTGTTTGGTGAACATGAGATACTTGTTACCTGAAACCTAGTAGCAGCATGGTGACATCCATTTACCATTAAAAAAGATTCTTCCAAATGATTCAAAGTGGCTCTGAAGTTGTTGGAAAACCTGGTAAATTCTAATGGCAAAATTATAATCTTTAGGCTAAATATATACATACGTAACACACATTGACAATACAAGGAGTTACTGAATGGTACACACTGAGGAGAAAGTATATCCCTTGGAATACAAGTGAGGGAAAGTCTCCAGTTCTCAGAATCACTGGCAATTTGACTTTACAAAACTTTTTTCCTCCCACAGGAACATCATACAGGCAATTTCTCAAAAGAGTTGGTGCCAGCAAAGGCACTCTCAACAAGTACTCTGCTCTTTTTCCTGGCAATTTTTTTTTCCACATTGACCATAAAACAGAAAGTGAGTGGGCTCAGCATTAATTTAATTCCCCTAATCTTATCAGGTTCTAAATAACACAGAGAAATAAGAAATTCATTTTCTTTCAGCAAGGTAATTCTTTTAATTTAATTTCATATTCAGTTGAAGTCTGCTCATGCAGCATAAGTGTCCCTATCCACTATGCAGTGCTTACATGAAATGCTGAAGGTCACTTAGAGGTAAGCTTTGAGTTTTGTACTGGATTTTATCTACCTTGCCCTATTGGACTTTGATGAACATTGCACAGTTTAAGGTTTCTTTAGATCTAGATGGACTATGTGACTGCCTGGATTTGGTGCATTTCACATTCAATGAGACTCTGAGGAATTCCTCTGCAGTTAAAAGGGTGAAAAACCAAAAGGCCCCCATGCACCAGCAGCCCCCGCTCCCGATCTTAAGGTACAAAAAAAGACATTAAAGATTCATTGACACTTGTCACAAGAGTGGGGAGGCTGATTCTGCTAGCGACTGGCTTGCAATTTTAGATGGAATACTAAACCCTTCTGAGATGTCCCTTAATGGAAGACGTGATCATGAAGGTGCTTTAAAAATTGTTTCTTTATATTTTGCTCTGGCCACTGGGCTGCTCAATGAATCCATGTTGTGGCTTCAGCTGCGTTGGCACACCCTACTGGCATGGGAAGGCCCAAGTGCTCCCAATGGATTCTTAAAAACAAAAACAAACAAAACCCCCTCTTCAAACCCCTATACTTTTAAAAGATGGGAATGGCACATACAATTAGGATTCCAGTACACTTACTATATTCTGTGTGTTCTCTCCCTTTTCTAAAAGGGTTGGTGCTTCACTAACAGAACTGTTGTTGGTTAATCACAATGTCCTGACCAACTTCCAATGGGGTAAAAGAATCCACCTATCTTTAAAATTCCCATCTAAACTTTTTATTAGGTATTTCTCACTTCTTGAGTAGTATTGCTGTGTTCTAGTACATAGCAGCCATGTCTCACTGCAGCACTAAGTATAGTAATCACAGTATATGTAATCCTTATAAAATGCTTTGGGATCCTGGTGTTCTGAACGCAATCATAAGGGTGTCTCCTATAATTACATGGGGAGCAACAACTGTGACTGAAAGTTGCCATGCAGTGTCTCGGTTCTCTGTTGCAATGTCTGAAATTAAATTATTTTACCAGATACACTGGTGGTCAAAGTGAAATCTTCATGGTTTCAGGGATAGGATTAGCCCCAAGATAACAAAAAGCATCTCTCAGGTTATGTTAAAGCAACACAGCTGATACAATTGCAGGATAGGCTTGAAGTAGACAGACGTCATGGATCTCTGTTGTCAAAGCAATCTAATACTTTTTTTTTTGGTCGTCTTGTGGCCCTCCAACAGTTGCCACACATACACCCGCCCCATTCTCTGACTCCTATGTTGTGTTTTGCAGGCATTGCTAACTGTAAAGGAGCAGTTTAGTACTATTATAGGCACGAGGACGAATGGGTACAAATTGGATATTAGGAAATTTAGACTAGAAATTAGACGAAGGTTTCTAACCATTAGGGGAGTGAAGTTCTGGAATAGCCTTCCGAGGGAAGTAGTGGGGGCAAATGACTTATCTGGCTTTAAGACTAAGCTTGATAAGTATATGGAGGGGATGTTATGATGGGATAGTTTAATTTGAGCAATTGATTTTGGATTATCCGCAGATAAGTCTGCTCAATGGTCTGTGGGAATGCTGGATGGGATGGGAACTGAGTTACTGCAGAGAAATCTTTTTTGGGTGCTGGCTGGTGAGTCTTGCCCACATGCTCAGGGTTTAGCTGATCGCCATATTTGGGGTCGGGAAGGAATTTTCCTCCGGGGCGGATTGGCAGGGGCCACGGAGGTTTTTCGCCTTCCTCTGCAGCATGGGGCATGAGTCGCTTGCTGGTGGATTCCCTGCAGCTTGAGGTCTTCAAATCTCACTTTTGAGGATTTCAATAACTCAGTCATGGGTTCGGGGTTGTTATAAATGTGTATGGGTAGGGTTTTGTGGCCTGCCTTGTGCGGGAGGTCAGACTAGATGATCATATTGGTCCCTTCTGACCTATGAGTCTATGAGTCTATGAGAACCTCATCTGCTGTCAATTGTCATAGCATCACTGACTTCAATGGCCTTATGACAAGTGGCACCAGATGAAGATCTCCGTTCACCCCCAAAACAAGGAGAGGACTAACTACTGTGATGCTGCCAGGCATCAGTGTTTCTCTCTGTGTGTGTATTTATAATTATATGATAATATTGTGCTAGAGTACATGATTTTATTAGATTTATTTTTATGTACTTCTCCTTGCCTAGACAGCAGGAGATGGAAGTGCTATTTAAACACTCATGCTTAAATCAAACTCTAGCTATTGAGATTAGGGGGATATTTTTCTGAGGGTAGGTTTTTCTATAACTACTTACAACAGGATCTCTTGAATCTCTTCTGAAGCACTAGGTACTGTTGGTGATAGGATACTGAATTAGACGAACCACTTATCTCATCAAGTCTGGCGATTCCTATGTTCCTAGATATATTTGAAAAGATTACCTTGAAAATCAGTTTGTCTCTCTAACCACATACTTATAGTGTACCTGTGGAGGCAGACATCATCAGTTGGCACTGGTACATGTAATCTTTTTCACAGTGTGCAAGCAAATGTGCAGTCTTGGGAAGACATGCTGTGTAGTTACACAAGGTTCTAAGTGGAGGCAGTGGTCTTTTGAGTATCTGTTGTATGAGCAACAGGAGAGATTGCTCTCAGCCTTAAGTTCTAATTAATCAATTCTTGAGACAGAGTTGCTCTTTGAGAGTTGGTGCTGGCTTTAGATTTCCAAAAGAAGGGATTACCTGCATGCTGTTTGACCATCTCTGTTCCTGAATGGAACAGAGTTTTATTTAGTTAAATGCAAGTTACGCTTGAATGTACTTGGACTCCAAGGGAAGCTAACCTGCAAGGCCTGAGGTATCTGCCACTATTCTGCAGAAGAGTGATGGTGGTGTCAAATAGGACACTGGTGTCAGAAGAAGTGGCAGTAGAATCAATAACTATTTATCTGAGCATCTAAGCAGCTCTTTGAATAACTGGTCTGCATAAATAATTATAAAGCAAAGAATAATTGATAAGAAAGTAGAGCTAATTCATAGGCGCTATGCTGCGATAAGTTTCACATTAAGTGGATATAATAAAGTTAATATTCTATTGCACAGGAATCTAAGATTGTGTTAATTTCTATGGTAAGAAGCCAGAAGAAAGTGCAAGTTAAAATAGTTGGTGGCCTATTTTAAGTTGTATTATTTTACATCCTCCTCTTAGTTGCTTTTCCTGTTACACTGAGGATCTGGGAGAAAGAAGTGTGTAAGAGACACCAATTTTAAACTTAATGAGCCACATTTAGAGGATATGTGTAGGAGTAGAAACTATATATAACAGAAATTGAGATTGAAACTAATTTAGTGTATGCTGAGTGGTTGAAAGAAAGTGTAAATTACACCAACCTAGACTTCTTTAGACTCACCTAAGAACTTGGCTCAGTCTTCAAAGAGTGCAAGAACTAAATAAAGAAATCATGAGCTTTTTCAGTGTTTCCTGCTAATTCAATTACAGTCTCTCAGACTATGTGGAAACTGTTAGTTTTTAAAGACTAGCCTGCATTTAATTATGCCAATAAACTTTGTAGGCCTATCTATCTATCAGAGAAAACATCGTTGCCATTGTTTCTAATACCATGTTTTTAATTTACTTGAAGGACAGGAAAAAGGAATTAAAGCTATCGTCCTCCAAGCAAGGCTAAGATCGGGGTGAAAAATAAATGCTAAAAATCTGCCAGTGGCTGCGTGAATGGATTCTCACCAGCCTGACAAACAGTTTTCCTTCTTTTTTTGCCAAGCTACAACAACAAAAACTATCAACATAAATAACTCATATGAAGAGTAACGAGGCATGGGTCACATTCCCATGTACGCATTATGGCCATTGTGGCCTTTAAAGCTCAGGGCTATAGTTGCAGGACACAACTTCAAGGTTGACCCAGAGAGGGGCATCAGCAGTGGGGATCAAACGTGGTGCCTCAGAGGTTTATTCATTTAGCTCCAATTGCCTGAGCTAAAAGACATAGGCTCATCAATCTCTAGCTGGCAGAGCCACCACTAGAGGGAATCTGAGTGTGATTGAGCAAGCCGGGATTACACAACCAGGGCCCCCACGTGGTGGGGGAAGGATACACTTTACGGAGACCCTGAAGGGTCCAGCCCAGGCTGCAACCCCCATTACCAGGAGGAAAAAAATTAGGCTAAATTGTAGATCATGCCTGAGGATATTTATAGAAATTTATTTCCCTGTATCTTGTATCTGTTGTCCAGATTGTCTGAGATTTGCTGGGGCCAGTCAGAAGCAGTGTTTGAGCAGTCTCAAGCAACATTCTGAACAGTGAGTTGCTGGGCCTCCTGGCCCAGCCCAGGCCCTTCTCTAGAATAGAGAGTGTGTGCTTCTGCAGTCAAACTAAGACTTGTAGTTTGACACTGAGACAGAGAGATTTGTGCTCCTCTCTGCAACATGGTCTATTATATCAAGAACTACCAGTCCCAGAAAAATTGACTTTGGGGTGCTAATTCATGATTTTGCAATGAAAAAGTCCAGAAGTTAAAGTTAATTGGCCTAATTGTAAAATGTTTGCAGTCATATTGGTCCATTAGAATAAAAAAACAAAGCCACTGACAGCATATAATACCTTTATAATGACCAAAAAGTTACAAAATAGTCAGCAAACTTGTGGGACTCTCAGGCTGGGGTGTTATGTTAAACAAAAATAGCAAAGGGGGGAATTTTTCAGAAATGTAGACTAGGTAACAGTAATTTCAGAATTTGAACTTTTTCCATGGCTCATGAGATTGTACGTATGGGATGAGGGATTGTGGTATGTGTGTGGGGGGGGCCCGTGTTACAAGTTTGTACTGGGCCCAAAAAAAAATATGCTTAGGCCCTGTACACAACTAAGAGTAAACATGAAACATATTGGAAGCCAGATATAAGGATTCCTGCCTCTGGGGCAGGAGTTGCAGTCAGGAGAGATCCAGGGTCAAGGAAGCTCTAGTGTGGGCCTTTTTATATTAGCCAGGAAGGGCTACCAAAGGGGAAGAGTGTGTTCTGTGCCTTGCCAGCAGGTGGAATCTGGGGAAGCCTCAGGAGATTACTGTCCAGTGTTTTGAGTTCATTTTCTTTTTGTTTTGGAATTCCTGTTTGAAAGTGTTGTGGTTTGGGGCACTGTGGGGTTGGGGCATTACACTAGGTAATTCAGGTAAATGGAAGGCCACGAGTGCCGATGAAGTTTTCCTGTGCTAGACTCCTGCCTCCAGCCAGCCCCTCTCCCCACCCCCCTTCTTCTCCTCTCTGTTCGGGTTACTTTGGGATATTTTCTTGCTGCTGTAAGCTGAATGAACTGAAATTATATGGCTTGCTTATCAGCATGATATACTGTGCATGCTACAGGGGGCTGCTTGCAACATTAGCCGTATGCTTAAAGCGCCCATTGTTCTCTCTCATGGCCGTCCCAGGGACTTAACGCTGAAACTGCTTGAAGGAGGAAAAAGGGAGGGGTGGGAAAGAACTCCTCGTTGAAATAAAGAAGGTATAAATAAAGTTGATGCTTGCTGCTTGGTGTGCAGGATTTGAGACAGACAGTCTCCCTGCACCATTTCGGATCCTGAAATAAACAGCTTTTGCAAGGATTTCTCCGTCTCGGTGTCTAATTGGGCTAATTGCGCACCGGGCTCGAACCCAAACTGTTGGGGCCTCACTCGGGGTCCTCCAGGACCACCAACAAAAGTAAAGCCAGCCTTGAGGAAAGGGTCTTGGACTGAATGGCTGTTGGGAGCTTTATTCTAACTTCCCCAGCTGGTGAGTTGGAGCACTGACTTTCAAATTGTGACTTTCCTGTCTTTTTAAGGGGTCACTCAGAGACTTCCCTTTTATATCATCTTAAGATTTCCTTTTCCCTCTCTCCCTTGCATGATCTCTGTTTTTCCCTTCTCTCTCTTTGAAAAATAGCATTTTCTTTCCTTTCATTTCTGTCTCCTGTTCCTCCTCCTTGCTTCCCCCATATTCCATCTTCTCTTACAATCTTTTCTCCATTTTTTCCATTAGCTGTACCCATCCCTTTAAGCCTTCCCTTCTATTCCACCTTCTCTTCTTTCATGGCACTTCCTATCTACACTCTTAAAATAGGCCCCTAGACCCTAGAGTCTTTCAGGCTGCCTATCTCACCATGCAACCCCTACTTGCTGCCCAGGATCCACAAGGTTGGGATGGGGAACAGGATTCTTGAACTTCCTCAGAACGGCCTTGATCCTTCTTTGCCTTCAAGAATAACCACAGCATATTTGATTGTGCTTCTGAGGCCTGATCCAAAGCCCTCTGAAGTCAGTGGGAGACTTTCAACTGATTTCAATGTGCTTGCATCAGATCCTTAACCTAATCAATTGCAAAGAACACAACTCTTTCCATTTGATCCACAACATTAAAAATCTGCTACTTCATAACAATCTCAAGATGTTGCTGTTTTAAACATATGAACAATACATTGGCTACATTGTGCAGTAATCAACACACATTTCCCAACAGCTTGCAAACTGTCTTACAGAGGATAGAGTCTGCAGCTGAGTGTGTTTGATTAAAGCTTCAGAAAAGGTAACATTACTGAAGGGAACTTCTTGAAAGTTGAGTCTTTTGGAAGCTTATTCTGTTTGACACTGTAAAGCCCCTACTTAAAATAAAATGACAGCTGTTTATAATAGAAGATCCTAGTTACTTTAATTATTGCTTTTGGGAAGTTACTAAAAGCGTAACCTTTCCTAAATCCTACAGTAATGTCTGCTAGCTCGAGGGTTCAGTTACCTCGAAAAAAAATCATCATCCACTACCTATGTTAAATACAACTATGCACTGGGGCAATGTTGCCCAAGATAGTTTCACGTGGAGGAAATGATAAGATTGTTCTTGCAACAGAGAATATGAGATGCAAACAAACATAATTTTTACAGCATAGTGGTTTCTTATTAAAGAGAATTCAGAATCTTTTAACATCAAAGATTGTATTTATATTTCCTGGTGTAGGTCAATTATTTCAGCATCATTTGCTCAGCCTCCCTCTTTAGAAGCCAACTCTATAAGTACAAAAATATTTATAATATGAACAAAACTTTATTAGTGATATGATCTGGCTGACCATGAAGGGCGCCAACATGTACATCAAGAGGATTTCAATTCAACTGCATTGCCATGCTATCAGTATCACCTTGAAGAGGTGTCACAGCATAACCATGAGACACAACAGGCTGTGCATTACTGGGCTACTAGTTTACCCTGAGGCATAAAACTGCTCCAACTCCTACTGAACTATATAGGAGTCATTGACTTCGTTGGATGGAAACTTTTAGTTTATTACCTTGGAAAATGTGTTAGAAGCACATCTAAACCTCTGTGGTAATGTCTGCTTGGTGCTTGGTGGGGAAAGGATGGTCTAGAATTGTCATTTTATCCTTTCATCTCCTCCTCCTTCGCCTCCAGTTGCTTTATTAACTTCTGCCCCAGCAAGATGCTTTAATATATGTCCTTCTTCCTTCACTGCTCCCCCTCTCCACTGCTAATTAAACCTAGTAAGTGCATGGATAATTTGTGTGTTTCAGTGAGGCAGTCCCATTTGGTTACTGTTGGGACTTGGAACTAGAGCTGGGTGTAAGAATTATATATTTTTTCCCACACAAAAGTTTTCAAATAAATCTTTATTCAAAAGCTTTTTTTTTTTTTTAAATGGGAAATGCTGAAATGAAACAAACTGAAAATATTTGGCTTTATTTCAATTAAAAAGGTTTGCAGATTTTCTTTTGGGGGGAGGGGTTGTTTTGTTTTTGGTCTTTTTGTTTGTTTGTTTGGTTTTGAAAAACCAAATTAAAATGAAAAAATGCAATTTGAACCAAGATGAAATGAATGTGTCTGATTATTTTCTGGAATTTCAATTCAAAATGGCTTTTGTTTTATTCTGAAGTTTCCCATCAAAATAAAAATGTTAGCAAACCCACAATTTTTTCCAGCAAAAAGTTTCACTGCTGACAAAGCCAAATTCTTTTAATGGGAAAATTTTTCAATCAAAAATTGTTGACCCCTTTTCATTGTAACATCATCCAAATGCCCAACCAACCAGTCTGAATGTGGCTTTGAACAATCAGTATCTATAGCCATGTCTGCAGTACAAAATTAAGTTGACCTAACTTACGTTGGCATTCAGCCGCCACAGTAATTACATCGCTTGTGCGTGTCTACATTTTGCTCCTTGTGTCAGCAGTGCACGTCCTTACCAGGAATGCTTGTGTTGATTGTACTGTCAGTGTGGGGCATTGTGGGACAGCTCTTGAAAGCCAGTAACGGTCAACATAAGCAATGCAGTGTCTATACCAAGGGGTTCTCAAATTGGGGGGTTGTGACACCTCAGGGGGTCGCAAGGTTATTAAGGGGAGGCTTCAAGATGTCAGCACCCACGTATGCCAGTAAGGGTGGCATGGCATAGGGGGTCATCACTTTTGGGGGTGGGGGTCATCACAGCCTGAAATATTTTCAGAGGGGTTCCCAGCAAAAAAAGTTTGAGAACCCTGGTCTACATGGACACTGCATCAACTTTGACTCTAAACCACTCAAGGAGGTGGAATTATTAAGTCGGCCTAGCAGGGCAGTTAGTTAGCGGGCATGAAATTAAGTGTAGGCACTTCCATAGTTAGGTCGATGTAAGGTGCCTTGTGTTCATTTAGCTCTGTAGTGTATCGCCAAGCTATAATTGTAAATCAAAACAGTGGCAGGATTTGAAACAAGCCACCTTGTGCTGTGATTGTGTCTTATCTCACAACCTAAGAAACATTAAGTTGGGTAAATGTATGGAAGGGCACCTTCAAGGAAAAACAAGATGCTGCTGGTTGGTGGTAATGATGCTTTAGTGAATAGGTCTTTACTGAACCAATGCCTAAGAGCCACCGTGCCCTTGGAGGTGCCATCTTTCTGAAAAGGCATAAACTGATTACTTGCAATAATCAGACTCCATGATGTTACGTTTTCCCATAAACAAATAGCAATCAGGCACATTATTTTTGTGAAAACAACGAGAGTCCTGTAGCACTTTAAAGACTAACAAATTTCTGCAGGCATAAGCTTTCGTGGGCTGCAACCCACTTCGTCAGATGCCCCGGAGAAATTGGTTAGTCTTTAAAGTGCTACAAGACTCGTGTTTTTGCTGTATTCAAACTAACGTGGCTACCCCTCTACTACTTTTGTGGAGAACTGTAAATAAGAGAAAAAAAGTAAGGTCTCTATGAAAGTGAACACAACACATGTCTCTTCAGAAATGGTAACTTGAATACACAATGGTAACTACCTACAACTGGGAACAGCCTTCTAGAAGCTGATGGTGCATTATACAGAAAACAAAATCAGAAATTAAATTACCACACATAATAGAATTGGTAAGAGTAGGGATGTCAAGCCCATTGTCCTGGCAAAATTACATCTTGGATTAAACAGTCTGTGGCATGCGGCTACTGTGGCGTGTCGCTACCACGGAGGAGGTTCTATTTTGGTGGTGGGTGCAGTGATCCATAAGTATATCCCTTATTTAGTCCACAAGGACACTGAGATTTAATGAGTGTCTTAAATTACTTTAGAGACCTCTGATGAAAGATGCTATAGACGCTGTAAAACTTATTCTATATGCTCAGCTGTGGTACTTCTGCAGTAACAGAATCTGAATGCGATTTTAGGAGCCAGATTGGGGTCCGTGCTCAATAGATGGGTTATTTAGTCAAAGAGAGAAATGGAAACTGAAAACTGCGAAAATAAACACGTAAAAAATAAAAAAGCTGGATTGGGGTTTTTTTAAATCAAAACTGAGAGTCATTAAAAATTGAATATTTCTCTCCTCTAAATGTCTTTGGGGCTCTTCGACATAGATCTTTTGACATCTGCATGTGTAGTCATAGAATATTAGAAAATACCATTTTCCTCCCTATGGTTCAAGCCCTGGGCATTTCCTAAAATGCTTTCCAGAACTGAACTTACAATATTTGCCTGGCTTTAATGTATACAAACACTTGGAGTTTAAAGCATGGCCCTAGTATCCTAAATTACAAAAGGAAAAATGCATTCATTTCAGCTGATTACATAACAATACATTATACAGTATAACTCGGAGGCTAGAAGCTCTGCAAACAGACTGTTGGTTTTGGTTTTTGCCTGCTGTTTTTCCTTTGAAGTTGTTTGAAAGTAGCAAACATTCATGGTCTGAGGTAAAGGCAGAGGTGCACAGCTGTTAAAAGGTTCCATCAGTTACATCATGGATAAATTTAACTACTGCAAGTGTGTAACTTACATTTTGAAATGGAGGGCTATACCTCCCTGTCCAGTTGAGTTGTGCTCATTGCAGGACAATAAGTTAGGGGATACAAATGTAACTTTATGCCAATATTATGTTCCCTGATCCAGGGCTGCCTGGGGACTAGTTAGACCCTCAGCACAACTTAGGCCAGCCTTGAGACAGCTCTAAATTGTGCCTAACTGCCAATGGCCCCAAGAGACTGTTCCTGCAGCCAGGGATGTGCCAGGGTATAGACACAACCTGGACATGCTCCTTTCTCCCTCTAAATACCACTACACTAGGGGTCAGTAGGTGTGGCACAGAGATGCTAATATATATCTACCCCAAACTCTAATCTACCCCAAGATTCTTCTTACACCAGTGGTATCCTCAGGAAGCCAATTAAGCCACTCTTACTATCTCTTTGTTCTGCTGGATGATGGTGGTACCACTTTAATCTTCCCAAGGCAGCCTGCCTATTGAGTGAAGTAATGTCCATAGAAGGTTTCACAAACTCAAGATGTATTGTCTCCTAAGAAATGTGGGAACATAACAGCTTTACTTCTCCAACAAATGTCACATCTCTGATCTTGGATCATTCTATAAAATGCTCTCACCTCCAATTAGAATTCTGCAATGTGAAACAGTCTCTTGAATTTCCAGGGCAGCTGTCACTTTAGCATCTAGATTAAGCAGGACCCCACAGTGCAATGAGATCCTTCCCCTTTGCCTATGAACTCCAGATCCTATTAGCACTCACTGATTTGTAACTTCCTCTGACAACACTCCACCACCCCATTCTCTGGCTCTGATATCTTATATGTTTTTTGTGCAGTGGGGTAGAAAGTGGGGGATGATTTTCTAATAGCCCTTGATCAGTAAATTTGAAATATGTATACCAGACAGGCAGTGTCTACCATCATCAGAAAAACAAATGTACTGTAATAATCAACATAAGCCTACAGCTTCCTTTACTACCTTATCAAAAATTGTGTAGTTCATTGGCTTTTTGTTCTTATGTAAGTTTCTAAGAAAGACAGTTTTAAGTCTTTAACAGTAAAGTGAAATGTAACCATCAAAACACTCATTTTTCAACTGGAGACATTTTGAAGCCAATATTTAAAAAAAAAATGCTTTGAAGTTGGAAATACCATTACATCCTAGCCTTGAGTGATGCACAATTCTTCAAAAGGTAAGTGTGTTCTCCAGCCCCCCCTGCTGGACAGCCCTCTACAGACATGAAGGAAATTACTAAAGAAGAAGGGGAAGAGTTCAGTTTGCTGTCCAAGGTGCCTTCCACAAGTATTCCAGAGACAGGATTGGACCCAGTTCTATCATCAGTTATATAGGTGCAACTTCCTACCTCAGCAAGATGCCAATGAGAAAAACAGGCAAGTAACCAAAGGCAAAATTGAGCCATTTGTTCAGTGTAAAAAATGTTCTCAAATCTTAAGTAAGGGCCAAATCCTGGACCCATTGAAGTCAGTGGAAGTTTTGCCATTGATTTCAATTTTACCTAGTATTGTACACAGTATTCTTGCCAGCAAGTTAAAGAAGTATGGGTTGGATGAATGGACTATAAGGTGGATAGAAAGCTGGCTAGATCATCGGGCTCAACGGGTATTGATCAATGGCTCGATGTCTAGTTGGCAGCCAGTAACAAGCATAGTGCCCCAGGGGTTGGTCCTGGGTCTTCATTAATGATCTCAAGCATCATAATTAATGTTCATTAAAGATCTGGAGAATGGAGTGGATTGCACCCTCAGCAAGTCTGCAGATGACTGTAAGATGGGGGAATGGTAAATATGCTGGAGGTACAGATAGAATACAGAGTGATTTAGACAAATTGGAGGATTGGGCCTGTAGTGAATGGGTGTGGTCTCCCTCTGACACTGACAGGGAGAAACAGGCCAAGCCTGTGGGGGCGGAGCCAGAGATTGCCTGTCCATCCATGCGGAAGCGAGGGGCCAGGACAGGAAGTATAAAAGAGAGGCCCAGGAGCTCAGTCAGGTCCCAGCTCCCGGAGAGGAAGGACATACCTCCCCGCCCTCCAGGGCTGCCTACGGCCTGGTACCCGTGCGAGCAGACCAGGACCTGGTACCCAGCTAAGCGGACTAGCCCCGGCAACTAAGCAGCAGTTGGCCTGGTACCCCCAGCTCTGAACACCCCGCCATACCCGGTGACCCAAAGGGTCAAGACCTGGAGGAGCTTCTGGATGTGGACAAGAAGGAGCTGGCCATACCAGGGCCAGTCCTGGAGTAGTTGCCCTTGGAGTCACCAGAGAACGATGACAAGGCACGGGCCCTGACATGGCCAGACCTGGAGGAACTGCCCCCCGTTGACCTCCCCGACGAGCTGCCGGACCTACTGCCCCCAACAAGATCGAGGGGTTCTGCAACCTGCCCCTGGGCGATTATCCCTATGAGGATGAGTAGACGGCAGCACACCAGGTACCCAAGGGAAAGGGGAAAGAAAGTAGCCCAGGAGAGGGGTCACTTGGTCCGGAGATTGGGGGACCAGACAGTGAGTCAGTATGTTGCGGTTGGAACCCCGCTGACATTGTGGCATACCCCTTTGCTGCCACAGATAGGGATCTGGGCTGGGATGCAGTGGAGTCGGGTGGGCCTGCATCCCCCTTCCCCTTCCCTGATCCCCCCAACTGCCTTTGAACTATATGCTGTCCCATCAGGGGTGCTAGACTGTTTGTTGCCCTGCTAGGGGCCTTTGAACTGTGTGATGTTCTGCCTGGGGCCAGAAGACGGTGTGCTGTCCCGCCTGAGCCGGGAGACTGTTCCCCTGACCCGGGCGGGGCCAACCCCTACCGGAGCAAGGTAGTGAGTGGTGTGGCCTCCCTCTGACACTGACAGGGAGGAATGGCCGCCACCTCTATAGGGCCAAAATAAATCTGATGAGGTTCAACAAGGACAAGTGCAAAATTCTGCACTTAGGATGGAAAAATCCCATGGACTGCTACAGACTGGGGACCAGCTGGCTAGGCAGCAGTTCTGCAGAAAAGGACTTGGAGGTTACAGTGGACAATAAGCTGGTAATGAGTCAACAGTGTTCCCTTATTGCCAAGAAGGCTAACAATACGTTGGGCTGCATTAGTAGGAGCATTGCCAGCAGATCAAAGGAAGTGATTATTCTCCTCTATTCGGCACTGGTGAGGCCTCATTTGGAGTATTGTGTCCAGTTTTGGTTACCCCTCTACAGGAAGGATGTGGACAAATTGAAGAGAGTCCAGCAGAGGGCAATGAAAATGATTAGGGGGCTGGTGCACATGACTTATGAGGAGAGGCTGAGGGAACTAGGCTTGTTTAGTCTGCAGAAGAGAAGAGTGTCGGGGGGAGGCGGGATTGGATAGCGGCCTTCAACTATCTGAATGGGGGGTTCCAGGGATGATGGAACTAGGCTGTTCTCAATGGTGGCAGATGACAGAACAAACAGCAATGGTCTCAAGTTGCAGAGCGGGACGTCTAGGTTTGATATTAGGGGGTGAAGCACTGGAATGGGTTACTTAGGGAGGTAGTGAAATCTCCATCCCTAAAGGTTTTTAAAGCTAGACTTGACAAAGCCCTTCAGGGATGATTTAGTTGGGGTTGGTACTGCTTTGAGTAAGGGGTTGGACTAGATGACCTTCTAAGGTCCCTTCCAACCCTGATATTCTATGATTCAATGAACTAGTGCTCATCTTAATGTCATTTATCTACACTTAAAATGGTGATAGGTACAGTTTAGGTAGGAACCTTTTCTTAACATTAAACTTCAGGGAGGTACAAAACAGCTTGACTAGGAATGAGGCAAACTGGATTCTATTTCCAGCCATTCCACTGACCCACTGGGCCTGATTCTCATTATGCTTAGGTTCCTTTTGGCTGCTCTCGCAATGTAACTCTTAAAGCAGATGGAAACAGTCATTCCCCAACCAGTGTAGAGCTGACATAAGGGCTCTGTGCCAGCCTTGCTCCCAGACCCTGCAGCAGGGATGTAGCTGAAGTACACTGCACTGTGGTTATTCTCTGCTTTTAAAAGCCCACAGGGAAGCAAAGAAGAGTCATAGCAGGGCCCTGCATAGGCCCAGAATATGGCAGCAAAAACATGGTTTGAAGCCAATATTTTCTCCTCCCAGTCCCATGTGCAGGAACTGAGTGACTGAGAGCATAAGGCTTATTGTTTTGCATTAGGCAAATAACTTAACCTCTCTTTTTCTCATTTTCCTTATCTGCAAAACGGGCATAGCAATCTTATACAATATGCCTAGAGATCTATGGATGAAAACACTATATATCAGGAAGTGCCAATGTTGTTTATTATCTTGTGTCCTTTGTCTGTATGTGCCTGGCCAGCTGTGCAATGCTATACAAGAAAAAAGTTTCGGGTTTTTGGGGTGTTTTTTTTTTTTTACTATTCTGACTCCCGCTGGAAATTATATTATGCCCTGAAGACAGAAGCCTAATATTCCTGTGACTTATAATCTTTCTGTGGCTAGTCTAAATGCAAATGCTTTTCTTTTTAAAAGTTGTTTGGTAGTTGTTTTTACCTAGAGTGGAATTTACAATCAGTTAAGAACAGGAGATGTAACTTTCTCCTAATGTAGCAAAATGCATAAAATACAAAATCATGCACGGAATCCTAAAAATATGTATAAGCAATCACACACACACAGTGTGTTCCTACAATGTTGGCAGAATAGAAACAAATATCCTCTTGCCTTTCATCATATAGCCCAATATATGTCATGTTTATATTTTTTTTTGTATGTTTCAAGATGTGCAATCCCTGTGCACATTTACCTAGTAAATTTAGAAATCCAATTGTTCATGGTGTGTTGTATGAAGTTATATAATTTCTTTGCATGAGGTTGTGAGAAAAATACTGTCTAACCTTCTGGTGCCACAGAAATATCCTTTCAATAATCAGTAAGCCTGCAGAGATGTATTTTCATGATGTATTAGGGAACTCTTTCATTCCCGAAATATCAAAGAAGATACAAACAAAGTTCCACAACAATTTTTCCAGCTGTTTTTTTTTCCAATTGCTTTTGACACTTGAGACCAAAAACATTTATGAATGACTAGACTATGTTGTTCTCATTCATAACAAGGCCCACACAATTTTGAACCTTACTAAGCTGTGTCTAACTCAATAGCATCAGAGAATACCCCAGCTTGGTCACAGAAAGGCAGAGAAACATGTAGAAGGAAATGGATATGTTGTTGTTACAATGCTGGTGTTTAAGGAATACATTGCATCATGTGAGGGTT
Organism: Mesoclemmys tuberculata; assembly: GCA_007922155.1. Taxonomy (NCBI): domain Eukaryota; kingdom Metazoa; phylum Chordata; order Testudines; family Chelidae; genus Mesoclemmys; species Mesoclemmys tuberculata. Next base: position 49,941,310 of record ML675603.1, read on the forward strand.
GGAGCATGGATCTAGGAGATCTAAGTCCTTTGTTGAAAGTTAAAAATGCATTAAGTGCTTTGCTGGACTGGGACCAGAGCATTCAGCGGCTTGCAAGATTGAGTGCCCAATTTAAACAGGACCTATAATAGTAACATATGCAGAACCTTTTGATTACTCAGATACCATGGTGACTGACATGGAGTAAGCCTAAGTAGGTAGATTACTAAAACATTGCTCTTCTTCACTCTCTTTTTTCTTCTTTCCCTGCTATGTCACAAGGATCGAGTAAAGGACAGAGACTTGTCTGAGGAAAGCAGCAGACATCACTGAATGATCCTACAGGCCAGTACAAACTGGGGACATTTTCCAAATGGCTTTGAAATCAACAAAACCAATTTTAAAACCAACAAGAGCTGCAGTATAGACCCAATTTGAGGCTGCCTAGCCTTGTTTTGTTTTACTGAACTGATTTCAACAGTCTTGAAACTAGCTCAGTAAAAAAACAGATGAGGCACCTTAATACCATCTAAAATTAGGTTTGTACTGCAGCTCCAATCAGCTTTGCTGAACCAGTTTTAAAACCGGTTACAAATTTCCCCAGTGTAGGCAGGTTCCTAAACTGCAGATTATATCGTTGTCCCGATACCTGCACAGTAAATCACAGGATTTAAAAACGACACTAGCAAAATATAGTGGTATACAAGCGGGAGTTTTTTCACAAGACGTTGGCATTTAGCTGCTGTGAAGTCAGTAGCAGAATGACTATTGTGGCTTGTCACTGTTTTGTATGGAGTTGGTGTGGCTGAAAGTCTGCCGCAAGTTCCCTAAGCAACAAGGGCAGGATAAATGGCACAGTCTGAGTCACCACTGAATCATTAAGAGATTTCTGTTTATAGATTCTAGAATAATAATAGTTTTAAAGGGAGGGCCCCAGGTGAGCATTTTAAAGCATTCACGTTGTCTGCTGTGGTATTCAAATGATTAGAGCTTAAATTACCATGATAACAGAGACTGTTAGTGAGGCTTTTCTATTGCTTGCTCTGAAAATCAGCGTGTTCTATTTCTTTCAATTAATATTTAGACCTCCCCAAAGTACACTAGGTGCCTTACAGAACAACAGGTTTAGCCCTCCTTTAAGTCACAATGCAATGAATGGAAACAATAAAGAGTAGGCTTGAGAGAAGAGAACATTAGGAAGATGTGGTTACATACATAGGAGTGTTATATGCATGTCTAAAAGAGTATTGCTATTTCATTTTTCTCCGTTTCCAGGCATATGTTGGAAGCAGAAGCTGCAGAATAATGCAGTGGAGCTCTGGATCAGCACATTGTTTTATTTATGTAATTAGATGTATCAAAAATCTATTCTGGGGTCTTACTGTTCTATTTCAAAAATAGCAAATATCTCATCATATTAAAGGAGGGTCCATAAATAAAAGGGTCCATTCCATGCCAGAAAGATGAGTTTTAAACTACCAGTTTGTGTTTACTTCTGAAACAGAATAAACCTGTTTGGACTTCAGGACCAGTGGAGAGAAGAGGTTTATTGTCAATAAACTTTTATTGGGTTTTTCAGAGGCATATATGAAGCAAGGGATGGTTATTTTACATAGCAGAAAGAATATTTGTTACCAGAGCTAGCATAAGAATGAATAAGTGGTTAGTGTTACCCAAGATACATTTACATGTGCCAGTGATTGTGTCAGAGTTCATAGCAAAAGTGATTTTACTGAAGCCCTGTTTTGGGAACTCACAAAATCCTCTAATTGTCATAATGTGTTTTGATTCCACAAGTCCGGAAGCATGTCCATGTCTGAGTTCAGGCTGCCCATCTGTGGAATCGGAGCAGTAGACTTTTCCAAATTAATGTTGACAAAAACTTTGTGGCACTTCACCACGGTACTGACTAGATATCAGTGAGCTCTCTTAGGAATCCTGAAGTCTTGGAGGGAGAATGGGGGGTGAAAATAAGCATAAAATCTGTTAGTTTGGGCTTGCCTGTCTGTTATATTCATGAATTAAAATTCATTGAGGTTAGCAAAGGAGGTGTCATGCGACCAGGCCTCTGTGATTGAGGCCATATCAGGGCTTCATTGCTCATGAGGTTTGCATAAGGTGGTTGAGTTAGCATGGTCACAGCAAGTTATTTGGGCAATGCTTTAAGCTTATATAACCCTGACTTCAGTGACGATGCAATAAATGTGAGTAAAACAAAATCAGTCATGTAGCATTATGGTGGTGTTTGTTCTCCTCATGCTTCTCTTTGATCTTCCCTTAGTCCCTGTGTGTTTCTACTGACAGTCAGCAATCGGAGCAGCGTACAGTATGTTTGAGCGTCTAAGCCTACAGAACAGCTCTGTGATACCTTTGACTTTGGTTAAAAGAGAATAAAAGAGTACAAAATTAGTTCTGGCTATCGTCCCAGGGCACAAAAAAGATTTCGTTTCAGTTAGTATATTGGCTCTTATCTGGGGAATAATAATACCACTGCTTTTATTGACTTTTGACTGCTTTTACATCATAGAAGCATATTCACAGATGAAAGATGTTTGGCTTATTATATACCCTTTCTTTTCTGAACTGAGCTCAGCCATAAAAGATTGCTTCTTACTGATATTGAATATAGAAGCTTGAAAGCAGGGACAAATCATTAGTAATACATTTTCTCTCCCACACACACTTACATACACAGACTGTGCCCCTTAGGGGGTCAGCATTCCTCATTACAGAGCAGATTTGATACCCTTGCTCATGCTGACTAATACCTTACTCAACAATTAATTTCAATGGGACTATTCGAGGTGTAAGACTCCTATTAACAATGAACAGTACAACACAGTCTGACCCTAAGCCTGCATCTATACTAGGAAAATTGGGACTCATAATTCTCCACTGGTGCAGCTGCACCACTGGACTCAGGCCATCTCTATACTTGGGATGCAGCAACTGCTGATGAGCAGCAGGTATAAATGCATCAAAGCAAACTCCAAGAGTAGGCAAGGAAGGCAGTGATTTGCACCAGTTGAGTTTTCCCTGGTTTCAAGCAGGGGTAGGTTCAAATGGGGCAAATCAAGGCTTTCTTTGTCTATATTTGGGGTTTCTACCAGTGCAACTACATTGGTTGCTAGCCTTGGCTTGCTAAACCATGTCCATCCCAAGCAAGTACAAGGTCTCAGGTATTTTTACCAGAGCAGGACATAGGTGTCTCTGTTGTTTCTACCACCAGCGACAAATTGCATATTCTAATTTTCCTAGTGTAGTGAAGGTCTACAGGATCAGCCTCTCACATTGGCTGTGTCTACACTAGGATCCACCAGTTCAGCTCTGCCAGTGATCACAACGATGGCACTGGCTGCCAGCACTTATATCACTGTGCCATGCAGACCAGTTCTGAACAAGGTCAGACATGTTGGTCTACATGGGCATTCCCGCCTTCACTAACGTACGAGTAGGTAGAGTTGTACTAGTTTTGGATCAATGGTAGGAAAATTCCCTAAATTTCTCCAAACAGACAAAGTCAGACACGTTTTCAGTCTTTGCACAGTGTTAAAAATACCAAGTGCTTTGTCTAGACATTTTCATTTCACAAATGCAAAGTTCCAGCTTTTATGGACCAATCGTATCCATCTCTGAAGTGCAATCATTCTATTTCCTTTGCAACATTGTGCAATTTTTTTTATGTTGGTACTTCTGCTTATTGTGTTAAGGAGCAAAATAAAGCAGAATAAAAAGCACTACCTTGGGAATTTAGGATGTTATTCAGAAAAGAAACTTATTCAGAAAATAGAACTTCTTTCCTCTCGTAGATGCCAAACTCAGACAGATGACATCATGTTTATTTTAAACTTCCCACATCACTGTTCACTATTGAGAAATGCCTTTCTTTGGTACATTTTATTCCATCAACAGAGATTGTAACTGAAGGTTGTCCTTTTGTTTATGCTCCTGGGCCCAAGTGTTATAGCTAAATCCATAGATTTTCTTTTTTTCAGCCAGCTGTTTTTATTTTAACCGTTTAGTTTTACCTGGCCCATTCCAGCTCCGTGTTTTAGCAGTGTCACAGGTGGAGATCATTTATTATGGTTCAATGTTTTTGTTATCATCTCTGTTTGCAGATGGGAGATAACAGATATGCCATTATTTTCCCCTAAGGGAAACTCATTTCTCTTGTACTAGAATTGAGACAGCACAATTCATACTTGAGATTGTAATGAAGAAAATGTTCTCAATGCATGACATTTTATATAGATGTGTTCAGGGTGTTAGCCTATTACTGATATTGTCTGCCATACATTATTTACTTCTTTTTAAAGCATTCTTTCATGCTGAGGATACTTCATCGACATACATGAAATACTACTAAAAACAAATTTGTAGTACATAAAATAGCATTTATGGACAGGAGGCAGCTAGGTGGTCCATCTAGTTTATCCACCCATCTTTAAAGCTTTTGTCCACTGTAACGTCTTTGTAAATGGAGTCTTTTAGGGAAAAGAGGAATTGGACAGAGAGAGGGGGACTGGGTCGAGAATACCCCATTCCAACTAGTCTCAATCAAACACAGATCTGGGGAGCAGCAAGAGTAGCCATGGGGATGAAGGAAATAGTCCCTTGGAAAGACTGAGTCTCAGAGAGGAGAGATGATTGTTCCTTTAAGGGCTATGAGGCTTATAAGGTAGGATGGAACAATGCTTTCCCAATCGATCATTCAACCAGTCATGACAAAAATTCTGAGTAGAAAACAACACAAAAAGCTCCCTATTCCCACTGTGAGGGGAAAAGAGGAAAAAATAGAGAAGGACTGTTTGTCAGTGGACAATCCATTCCAGGAGAGAAAGAAGTGACCTGGAGTCTCATTATCATCCCCCAGAGGAACACTAGGAGAAAGGACTTTTGCTATCAACTGTTTGTGTTTAAGGTAATTTTATTTTGAAAGACCTCTGCATCCAGCCCAGGTAGACTGGATCAGAGAGATTTAAAAGGCTCATTAAGAAAGAGAGGGAGAGAAAGTAAGCCCGCCACAATCTTTGTCTTCTAAGTATCTGAGATTGTTTATAAATAGAGCAGTCATTCCCACTAGTCCTCTTATTTTGCTATTTCATTTATTATAGTCTTGATTCATGAAAGCATTCCTATTAGAAGAGACCTGTAAGCACATGCTTACGTCCTACTGAAGTTAATGAGACTTCTTTCCTGAAAGGAGATCTCTGGGTGCTTAGTTCATCTTACTGAATGGTTTTAGAATTCTGGAGATAAAGGGCACTATTTTGTTTTAAAAGAACCTTTTGGTTATGAACCTTTTGGAAATTATTGAACCTTTGGAATTATGAACATTTTGGAATACATAAAAATGGTGCTTATCTTACTACTGTGCTTTCCATAGCTGGTGTGGCGATTTGACATTACTTGCACAGTGCGTGTTGTAATATCTGAAGGGTGATTCACTGCAGGCCTAAAAGTTATGAGACCAAAAAAGAAACATGCGGTGGGGGAAAGATGAGGTGAGCTAATTATGTACAGAAGGTCTTTTGTAGACTGGTTCTTTGCTGACCGGGGACATTGATTTTTCTAAAATCGATGGAATTTTATTAAATTTTCTTATAGTTTATTTTAAAAATCCTAGATTTAAACTAGATTTTTAGGTTGATTCCACCAGGTTCAAATGCCACGAGTTCTTTTTTTTTCTTCTTCTTTGGATCATCCAAATCAAAAGCAGGACCCAGCTGTTTTAACATCTTTTTTTAACCATCTCTGCTGCAGCCGGAATGCAAATGTGTTTGGCCAACACTTTCCTAAGCACATTTGCGTTCAAATGCCTGGAAGGTCAGGAATATAATAAGTCAATCCAAACACTCGAGACAAGCACATTTCCTGGATGCACCTGTTACGTAGTTCAGCCGTGAAGCAGTTAACAGGGTTAGCATTTATGTGGTTATAATTAGCATTTGAAGTTTACTTAATGTGCCAGTGGCAGTGCATTCATTGTGTCTTTAAAGAAATGCAATGCACGCTGACAGCAGATGGAAGAGGGAGGAGGCAAAAACAGGAAGAAGCGACCAGAATGGGAGCTGTGGATTTTGGAGAAGATCCATAATCAGTGAGAAGTCATGTGTTGCTGTGTTGTGCTGATATATAGCCTGGGACAATGGAATTAACTGCAGTCACAAAATATATGGAATTTAATTTGCATTAATTCAGTGGAACAAAAGTCAGTAAAGTTGTATAGGCCACCTTCTTATCTTGGGTATTTCAGTATAAACTGAAATTAGTTTAAGACTTTAGTGGGCTCACTACTGATTTATTCTGGGGTCAGTGAAACCAAACGAAGCACAGCAGGTGACAGGATCTGGCCCAACATTCATACTCAGATACAGATATTAGACAACTAATTTTAGCTTAGGTCAATTAGGAAAGTAACTGAGAATTACACATCATTTTGCATGTGCTACCAAAAATCCTTTGGATGGTAACCTTCAAACACATCTGTCCCAGGCTTGATTTAAAGCAACAATCTAGAAGGGAAAGTCTGTTTCTCATTAGCCTACCCTCTGAGCTGCCCGCGGTTCATTACTAAAATATGCAAAAGAGAAGATAGGAATTTGAAAGATTTTTTATTTAAATCGAGTTAGGCAAAATATTTTAAGGAAATATTAAGTAATGTCTGAGTTTCTCTGCCCACTAAGTTCTGCCATGATGGCAAGTTAAAGAAGTTATTTGAAAACAGGTTATAAATTATTCATTTCCTGCTGAGAAATCATGCTTTGTGTAACTGGGCATACATACATAGGTTGTTGCATTTTGTTATCAGTTCTCATTCTTGGTAATCTATTCAAGGAAGAAAACTTGAACTGAACGGAACATTCCACCCTAAAACATTGAATGGAAAAGCCTAGCATTTGACAGTAGACAAATTATTTATTTACAGGAAAGAATATTCCATTAACAGGACTGGCTTTCTCTGTCTGTTTTTGTTGCTCACATTGTACCTTCAGGAGTAAACTGAATTGAACTATTTTCACCTTTTTGCTGGAAAGTTATTAGAGGACATAAAGTAGGAATGTGGTTGTGTTTATTATGATTCACATGACGTATTTGTGTTTAAAATAGCTTCAAATATTTTGACTAATTTAGCATTCTAAAGGTAGATTTTTATTTGTACAAATTATTCAGAATTTTAACTTTAATAGTGCAAAGAACTTATTCATTCATACACTGACTCGTAAACAATCATAGCTGTATAAACCCACCTCTGGAATGGGCTTGGTTATTCATGTTCTGGTATATTATAAGGATCATTTTGCAGCTTCTGCCACCACCACAAAAACTGCACTGCCAATGGGTTTTATTGGTTCAAAAGAAAATCAATCACATTCTATGCTATCTTAGATATATGATGATCCAATCAATGAATGGTTATACTCTGTTGATATGCTGGAGAAAATATAAATAAGGTTCCTGGAAATACCCTAGGGCAGATTTACTCTAATAGTTTGGTCATAGAACTTCACGCTTTCAGTCTTTACTCCTCAATGTTTTTATGAAGCATCTTGAACGGCAACCTTGATAGCTTCATACATCGCTAGAGGATACTTATGCAGAGAAATCGCCATTCTTTAATTTCTACAGATGATAAAAGATAAAAAATTTGCCAAAAATATGTTCTCTCTAGCTGATCATTTTAGACTGACCACTGTTGAAGTTTTCTTCCTTCAGATAATCTTTTAGACTTGATATAGAAATTACATTCTGTCTTATGGTGCATTATTCCATCACCCCATTTAAAAGTGATCCTTTCGCTACTAAGGACAAATCCTACTTCCTGTCCCCTGGGTGAGGAGTTGTTCAGGAGCAGTGTTCCCAGTGGGTATGTCTACACTGCAACTGGAAGCAAGCCTCCCAACCCCCAAAAGACAGATTCACGCTAGCTTCACGTGAGTTAGTGTGCTAAAAACAATAGCGTGGATGTTGCAACTCTAGCAGAGACTCAGGCTAGCCCCCTGAGCTCAGACTCATGGGTTTGCATAGGCTTCAGATCCCAAGCTGCTACTGAAGCCATAATGTCTCCCATGCTGTTTTTTAGTAGGTTAGCTCAAGTGGAGTCTGATTATCCAGGCTGAAAGGTTCTCTTCCAACTGCAGTGTAGACACAGCCAATGTGGTCCTATTGAGCAAAGAGGAGGCAGGATTCTATAGGCAAATCAGTGAAAGTTTTGCCAGTTAGGGCACCTGGGCCATTGCCCAGTCAAGAGAACAGGAGCAATGTATTTACTTTACGTATTTATTTTTAGAACACAAATTGCTGTGCTGATAAAACCCTATCCAGCAAGACACTTAGGTATGTTTCGCTTTAAGCATATGACTTCAGTGGAACTACTCACATGCTTAAACTTATAAGTGATTCTTGTATATAAATGATAAGGACTTCTAAAATAATTAACGGATCCAAAGTTATAGCATTTTATCAGCTGCCCTTTAGTTAGGGTCAAGGATCAACAGAAAATAAAAAATCAAAAGAGACAAGCCAGAGGAATGAACAGTTTGAAGATGGGACCTGGCCAAATGGGGAGATGGGTGAGGGAGCTATAGAAGAAGAGGAAGAGAGCATGTAATTTAATTAAAAAAAAAAAAGGACATAAAATAAAGAAAATGATATGAAGATAAAAGGAGAGAATGAAAAAGGAAGATGAGAAAGAAGACAATAAAGATATGGGGGAAAGCAGATGAGGGAATCTAGAAGAGGTGCACAACTTTAACGCTCTTACATTTTTATTAAATGTGTAAAATCTTTATACTCCCCTGCAAGGGAAAAAAAGAGGGTCTATAGTTGACTGGGGCAGGAAGAATCTTAAGTACAGTTGTGTACTTGCTGGGCATGGGGCGTGGAGCACATCAACCAATTTCCCTCTCCGATTCAAACACCGTATTAAGTAATGCTCAAGTAAATTAAGGAAGTGTGAACACATGGAATATGATCCAGTTCCTCTTCTTTGAGGAAACATTTGCCCTATTATTATCAGAGATGATTAAGACAAAAGCATTTCACAGTAAACAAGTTACAGGCTTCTTAGTGATCTTGTTATATGGCTTCTTACAGATCAATATTAAAAAGCATTTTTTTTAAATCCAGTAATTCTCCAGGTGATTGCACCTACAGAAACTTTCAAAGTACACTGAATGAAATAGGAAAAACACTACCCTCTGCCTGCTTGATACATTCAGAGTATGCCAAAGCCTTTCCATAGTACCATTCCCAAGAAGTTAATGGTATGCTTAGATCTGACTGCTATTGCTAATTCCTGTATTATTTAACCACACTTTGTGTTTTAATATCCATATTCCATGTTTCCTGGTTGATATGCCTCATTCTCATTAATATAATTATTAAGAAAAAATGGTAGTTTTGGTTTTGTTTTAATGGCCCAAAAATATTAAAACATCTTGGGTGAACTCCTGGTCTCATTAACTCAAGATTAAATAAAAATTTAATCTGTAGATTTTTGCAAATTCTCTTGCCCCAGACTATGTATCCTGAAGTATTTTCTCAATGTCATTCCAAGAGAATGACACACCACTCATTAATAATGAAGGGTGTTCACTTAATCACTGTTCTTCACACTGAAAATGTACCTGTTCTCTCTCCATAGCCTGAAGAAAATATAACTGCCAAAACACTATCTCTAACATGGATCTTCTATTAGTAGTATGTATTGCAACCTTTTCATGATTAGTTATTTTAAACTTGGTTTAAGTACATTCCACATATTTACACAGCTTTAATTTCACTTCCAGTAAATTGCATAATGCACTAGAAGCACAATGGTAAATATTTAGGGTGAAATCCTGAAGACAATGGCAAAACTCCCATTGGCTTTAATAAGGCCAGGATTTCACCTCTCTCTCTCTCTCTCTCTCTCTCTCTCTCTCAGGGGATAGTTGTGGGCCTGGATTATTTTTTTATATTCAGTTCTGTACTTTGCTAATTTGAATGATGCTAGACTACAGCTGCTTTGCCCTGATTAGCTGGATATATGGACTCATCTTCAATATTGTAAATCAGTAACAGAGGTCAGTTGGGAATACTTCACTTGTTAGGGTCAATTAAATTCTCCAACTAGCATCGAAGTAATGTCTTAAGAGAAGTTTTCTGTTTGTACAGCAATTGCAAGTGCAGCAGTTCATATTCTCTATCATGTGGAGCATCAAGCCTGCCAGCAGAAAACTTCACTTGTTTTGTGAGGCGAGCCTTCCCCACATTCCAAATTGAGCATTTCTCTAGTTTTAAGACACAAGCAGATGTATTCCACACCTAAGGGAAGCTTTCAAAATATGGAAGTAAAACAAAAGAAGTTGATGTGAAACCACCATTGTACTTGACCTGTCTACGTGCACCAATAATCCCAACTTCAGCTGCTGCTGGCAGAATTCTGTTGTATTTCATTTTATTTGATTGCTTTGGTTTTTACCCTGTAGTATGTAAAAGCAGTGAAGGACATAATTATTCAATTAAAAAAATCAAGCTAACAGGGTTTTTTATTAAATAAATTCATGTTTGTTATCTTCTGAGTCCTAATTGTTATATGCACTGTAGCTCAGCTCTGTCAAAGAAAATCTGGAGTCTTGAGACAAGAAATCTACAAATTGTTTTACCTCCCAAGTCATCTAGAGCTCTACAGGTCAAATCCTCAAGACTAGAGATGAGCCAGAGTGTTTGGATCCAGAATTGTACTTTTCCGAAATTCAAGGGTGTTTGCATCCATGGCTTTTGGTTTGGGCTCATCTCTATTCCATACCAGCATAAAAATTGTTCTCCTACAACATTCATCAATGTTTCTTTGATGGGCTGCCACTGCTGTGGCCATGCATTGATTCCTTTTAACTTCACATCAAGTTTCCTTATGTTTACAGAAGAGCTCTGAAGGCCAATTTTCAACTTCAGCTGTTCATGGGAGTCAGAATGATATGGTAGTAATAATAATAAATCAGAATTGCTATTCTGTCTTTAAAGTACGACGTGGATGCCCCTATAGTGGAGTCACTGGGTAGGAGTCCTCACCCAAATAATCCTTTGTCCCCCCAAGCCCCTCTTCCCATGTTTATAATTAAAACTATATGTTGAGTGTATCTTTATTAATAATAATGAAAAGCTTTGGGTGCTGAATCAACTGGTGGGGAGTTTAAGAGGAGAAGGGCAGCAGCGCAAGCCTATGGGAGAGGGTAGAAAACAGCAGCATTGAATAGGCAGTGAGGAGAAGAAGAATCAGAATGGCAAAATTGGGCTGGAGCTTAGCAGAGACTTCTCTGCCATGGTTTCACAGCCCTCTGTGACTGTCACAGCTGTAGCTGGGCCCTGATGAAGCACATCACCTCCCACCATTAATTAAAGGTGAAACTGCCCCAGGAATGAGAAAGCCACAGACTTAGGACTGCACTTCTTGTCAATAAACCTAACAAGATTTATAGTTTTCAAGAGGCATCGTCAGTGGTCTGCATGTTAGTGCTCAAAAGTGATTTTGCTCTAGAGCAAATTTTATTGGGAAGGAGACCCTGGCAGAGCTTTAAAAAGTTCCTGTTCTTAGATTTTCTGATATGGGTAGATTTCAGAAAAAAAGGCCTCATTAGCAAAGACTTTTGAACTTTCAGGGGAAAAAGAACTCTAGTTAACTTTCTTTAAAACAACAACAAAAAAATCCCTACTTTCTCTTTCCATCCTGCTCTGGCTCTCTTTAGCTCACTCACAGAAATTCACCATTCTCTCCTACACATCTTTTGTGACAGGCTGTGCCTACCCCCACACTAGAGACAAGGGAGTTGACCCTGCATTATAGGCAGAGGAAGTCCAGCCCCTTAGACCGTGCTGGACATGCTCCAACTCCTGTCTCAGTATAAAAGGGAGCAGCCCGGCTCATTCAGGGCTGACTGCTGAGGAGGAAGGAGCCCTGCTGGAGGCTCCTGCCATGGAACCAGCACATCTGGGAACTGGGAGGATTAGGGACCCAGTGGACCCAGAAGGAGCCCCAGAACCTGCAATCATCTGCCCAAAGGCTGGACTCACTGAAGGACCCGGAGTCCCAACCAACTGACAAACCATTGGAGGAGACGGGTAGGAAATAGCCCAGCAAAGGGTGCCAGCCTGCCCTGTGGTAATAGTCAGTGTGTTGCGGGTGGATCCCTGCTGACTCATTGGCAAGTACCTCTGCCATCACTAGGGCTTCGGCTGAGGTATAGAAGAACAGGGAGAGCCTGAGCCTACCTACCCTGGGTGCCACATGCTCCGAGGTGGTGCCCCACTCCTCCAACAGGCTCCACTTTCCCCCATAACTCAGGCCACTAGGCAATGCTGCTCTGACCTAGAAGGACCACCCACTGACCCTGGCTGTTGGGCCATACTGCCTCACAACCCCAGGACAGTGATACTGACTTTGGCTGTTAGGCCCTATTGTCTTGTTTTCCCTGAACAATCTGACCCCAAAGGTGGACGGGAGGCCTAACTACCCAACAGGCCACCAGAAAAAAAATCTTGATTGGCCTGATGAGTCAACCATGGGAGAGTTGACAGTTCTTCACATAACACACATTTGGTTTGGTGGGGGGCACTTTCTGAGAGTACTTTCATACGCGAAGGTCTAGCCTGGATATGTGGCAGCTGCTATAGGAAGAAAGGTGCCAATAAAGGTCTTTAGTCTCTCAAACATCCACAGAAGTGGAACACTGGCTCAGGAACATGCCCTGTTACCTCCTGCCCTCCTTTCCCCAGCAAGCCTAGAACTTTATTTAGAATTAATAGTTGATGGGAGAAGGACATGCAATAGTGACAGTGTTTTTTAAACACTTTAAACTCTTCTTAAAAATAATAGAATAAATTGTATTATATTTCCCGTTTGCACCCTTTTACTTTTGTTTGCAGAGGATTCTGAGGAGCATTTGTAACTGCATTTAAGTTGTGCAGAGTTCTGTTAAGAATGTACTCTACCCTGGTGTGAAGGCCCTAAGCAAGGCACTCTCTACCACTTATACTGTGGTGGGGTTGCTTGAGGAAAGGGGTGGAAATTGCTGGTTGAAGAGATTAGCCTCAGGATAGGATACACGAGAGCCAGAGAAGGGGTCATAGGAGCTATGACCACATGGATCAAGTTGCCCTTAATTCCCATGTAAGCCCATAAGTAGTTGCCATGGGGAGCTTCATTTCAGACTCTGACCTTGGTTAGAGGGCTAGATTTTTGTCTCTCTAGCATTTTGTCTCTCTAGCTCCACCTAGAGCTCACGTATTTGGACTTTGTTCGTGTGAAACAAATTTCACCCTGAATGATAAAAATGTTAATGAAAGTCCACAGAAAAGAGTCCCATCCCTGTGTTTTGTACTGTCATTGGAGAGACCTGTTTTTGGCTTGCCAGTGCTGTAGCAAGGGATATTGCAGAGACTGGTAGGCAGCGTTGTGAAGGAGCTTGACGGTGAGGCCAAGAAGCTCGAACGTGATGTGGTGAAGCAAGAGGAGATGGTGGAGGGGCTCAAACAGGGATGTGACTAGAGCATGGAAATGAGCATAAAAATGCACTGCAAATCCATGATCAGAAAGTGGCAGTATTCGAATACAAACCTATGTAAAAGAACTGTTCCATGCCACCAAAAGGACATGCAGTACAATTTTAAATACCATTTTTATGAATACAGTCAACTCCAGTCTAGATTGACTCCACAAAAAGACAAATGGCAGTTAACATTCTCTGACTGAAAAGGCTTCATTAACCTGTTTAACAAGCAGCCTGTAATATTTAGTTTGCCCACAGAAAAACCAAGGCTTACTATAGAATTTCTCAAAAATTGTATGACAGGCTTTACTATCTTTATTCTTTCTTATTTCTGAACATGCATCATCTTAAACCTTTGGTTTCCTTGCAAACATGATATGATTCTCATCTTGTGGTTAAAAAGTCTGGCTTTTTTCTGAAGTTTCTGCTTTTGACCAAGAGAACGATAAGTTCTGAAATATAGATAGATTGTGGTGCTCAGCTAAAAAAAATTATCATTTTTGTGACCTCCACTTAGTTAGAATAAAAGTCATCTCAAGTCCTGTGACAGTTGTACTCAAATAATTGCAGGAGACTATTGGGACATCAAAAACATAATGATTGTACAATTGCAAACATTTGATATTGAAAAGGAAAAGCAGCACTGATGTGACATCTACATATATGAATAGTTTGTTAATGTAATTGCTAATTAGGATAGGTACACTTTACACTTATTGAAAGATTATTTCTTGCATGTCATAAAGTGGAACACTGTGCATTACACAGAGCAAAGACCTGCTGAAATAGCAGTTAAATAGTAATTAAATCATAGTTAAATTGAAAATTAGGCATCAAATCTGAATGATTTTCTAATTAGGATGCAATTTGTTGGTTTGTAATGGGAAAGATGCCAAGGTATTTTTACATGAAATATGACAGTAAAATTGCTTCTGTAGCAAGTTACTACACAGCTGTTTCTAAGCAAGCACGCTTTTGTTTTCTTAAGGTTTGAGCCATACAGAGAGAACGTATTAAAAACAATACCAGAACCTACATGAATGTTAATAAGTTCACCAGAGATCACCCAAACTCCAACATCGGCTGTGCTGGTCATTGGTCTTTCAAATCCCACACAGGGGGTTTTCCTGTGATCACATGTTGCTCACAGTTTCAGCTCTGATCAGGCACCCTCATGAATCTGTGTGTCACTCATCAAGTTTGGGCCTATGAAGAGACCATGAATAGGTAATCAGCCAGATTTTTCTGCTCCAGGCAAAACTCAAAAAACCTCCACAAAAAAAAACAAACAAAGTGGGGGGAGAGGCTGGGTAACTTTCATTTCCCTAACCTCAAGTATTTCCTCAGAAATCCATTTCTCATGTATTGCCCCCAAAAGTCCTTTGCTGTTCCGGAGATTGCATTAATCATGTCTTGACTAGCTGTTACATACAATTGCACAATAAAATATAAACAATTGCATTTTTAATACAATGGACTCCTAAAATACTTAATTCAGTGAGGTTTAACTTAGTTCCATAAGGTTTGTTCAGGATATTGTCATATTTGTCACAAATTATTTTAACCAACTGTGGAAAGGATGAAAACTAGAAACACATCATGAAATAACAGTGTGAATATACAGAGATAATAAACTTGACCTCCAGTACTGTGTAGGTATACTCTAGGTGTGTAGGTATACAAGTATATTTAAGCCAAAATTAGTTTGATACTTCATTTCTAGCATCATCAGGATGACACAAGTTAACTGCCTGATTAACACGTGAGAGTGCAATAACTGCAATGGGGGTTGCCGTGTAATTACCTTTTATTTAAATGGAATTAGTTTATTTTTGTCATTGTGATTAGGGCATCCCATAATAAGGGAAGTACTAGGCACACAGGCTGGCAGTGGAGGCCTGGTTTGCCCCACTGAAGTGGTTACAGTCTCTGAAAATCAGGTATGAACATTTCCTGGCATTGAGCGCTTTTAATGTGGCAGAGGAGAGGTTTGATGATGAAATTGTTTTAAAATAGTACTTGCTGTCTCCATTTGGTCCAATGTTCAGAACAGAAAGTACAGAAGAGGAAAGCAACAATATTCTTTAATGAAACAGAAAAGGCTGGAAAGGAAGAGAGCAAGAAATCCAGAACTTGTATTTTTAGAACATTAACATGTTACTACTAATCCTTCTTCGTTCATGAACAGAGAACAAGTTGGCTGCTACTCAACAGGTTTCTAACTATCTCCAAAAAATCAAAGACTTTCGGCAGCATGGACCAGACAAAAAATAAGCAGCACGAGATATTTATAGGAGGAGATAGCAGTCCCAATCTGAAGCAGTAGCTACTTCAAAAATCAATTAGGCATCAGTGTCTACTCATTATCCACTCAAAGAAAGAGAGTACGTGCTCATTGTCTAAGACACACAAAGGCAAATCCATGTATACCTGCATTTTATATGGGCCTTCTAAAATAAGTAACCAGATTTTAAAAATTCTACCCATAATGTTATTTCACAGTCAAAAAGCCCTCTGTTCAGCTTGTGTTACCAGTGCCTTAATAGCTTTGATCTCAATTATACATTTATTATAAAATAATTAATAATGAATAGTGATTTTATTGCTTGTCTCCATTTTTTCTTTGCAATAGTAGTTCAAGATGTTCTCAGATCTACTTATTCAAATTTGCTGAAAAGTTTCTGCCAATAATTCTTGTGCCTGCAAATCATTGTGAGCACACAAATTCCAAGATGGGGTGGTTAAATCTGAATAAATATATGTTCTGTTCACGGAATCATAGAAGTGCACTCAAAGCAGGACTAAGTAATAACTAGACCATCCCTGACAGGTGTTTGTCTGACCTGTTCTTAAAAACCTCAATGAGAGAAATTCCATGATCTCCCTTTGCAATTTGTTCCAGTGCTTAAATACCCTGACAGTTAGGAAGTTTTCCCTGATGTCCAATCTAAACATCCCTAGCTGTAATTTAAGCCCATTGCTTCTTATCCTATCCTCAGAGATTAACAAAAACAATTTCTCTCCCTTCTCCTTGGAGCAACCCTTTTCTGTACTTGTAAACTGTTATCATGTCCCCCCTCTATCTTCTCTTCTCCGGACTAAACAAACTCTTTTTTTCACTCTTCCCTCATAGGTCATGTTTTCTAGACCTTTCATCACTTTTGTTGCTCTCCTTTGGACTTTCTCCAATTTGTCCACATTTTTCCTGAAATGTGGCACCCAGAACTGCACACAATAAAGCCACAAATGAGGCCTTATTAGAGCAGAGTGCCAGAATTATTTATTGTGTCTTGCTTATAACACTCCTGCTATCCCAGAATGACGTTTGCTTTTTTTTTTTTTTGCAACACTGTTACACAGTTGACTCATATTTAGCTTGTGATCTATTATAGCCCTCAGGTACCTTTCTGTAGTAATCCTTCCTAGGCAGTCATTTCCCATTTTGTGTGTGCAATTGATTGTTCTTTGCTAAGTGGCATACTTTGCATTTGTCCTTATTGAATTTCATCCTATTTACACTCCACCTAGCTTAGTATCGTCTGTAAACTTTTTAAGTGTACTCTCTATGCCATTATCTAAATTATTGATGACAATATTGAACAGAACCAGAATCAGGATGTTTCCTCTGGGACCCCACTCAATATCCCTTCCAGCTTGACTGTGCACCACTGATCACTACTCTCTGGGAACAGTTTTCCAAGCAGTTATGCACCTATGTTGTAGTAGCTTCATCTAGGTTGTATTTCCCTAGTTTATTTATGAGAAAGTCATGTGAGACCGCATCAAAAGCCTTACTAAAGTCAAGATATACCACATCTACTGCTTCCCCCTATCCAAAAGGCTTGTTATCCTGTTGAAGAAAGCTATTAGGTTGGTTTGACATGATTTGTTCTTGACAAATCCATGCTGACTGTTACTTATCAGCTTACTGTCTTCTAGGTGTTTGCAGATTGATTGTTTGTTTGCTCCATTCTCTTTCCAAGTACTGAAGATAAGATGACTGCTTTGTAATTCCCCATAATTTACTGTAACCCTTTGAATCAAATTTTCAGTACTCACATTTTCTCATTCAAAATTTATTTTGTATGACTATCACCCCATACAGAGGGCCAGCACAAGGCTTATGCAACAATTAAGTCCCTCATGAGACCTCAAAATAATGCTTAAATGGGATTTAAGAGGGGCAAAGCTACTGTGCTGTCCCTATACACAGGTATGAATTTCACTCACTGTGAATGTTCTCCAATAGTCACTTAAAACTTACTGTTTCCACAAACATTCTTGCTGGTTAATTTGCTTGCTGAAATATTCATGTAAAGTGAACATGAAAAAGAGGTGCATACAGAAAGTGATGTTAGAGAAATATTCTTTTGATTTTTTTTTAACTCCATTAATGGCTTTCTACTCATTGGAAGTTCCTTATCTTACTGAGGTAGGCCTTTTGCTTGATATCAATATAATTGAAATAGATAAACTGAGGTTTCTCATTTATCTGAAACAACATTGAGGATAGATAGATTGTATGTATTGTGTTGACTACTGCTTAAACGTGAGATTTCTTCTTTGGTTTATTTCTTTGTTTTGGAAATTGCATCTCCTTTAATAACTACAAGGAAGAAGTAAAGGAGTGAATACTGATCAGTTGAAGAGAGCGCTCGGGTAGCAAATATCACTGGGTGTTCCACCCACTCTGGGGGAATCTGGGAGGCACAGCACCAAGAGCTACAGCTGCAGCAGCACATGTGACAACAGTAGGGGCTCGTAAGGTAAAGTGTGCCAGTGTGGGAATGGACATAATACGCTGTCTGAGTTCGCACGCTGCCTGTAAACTCTCTGGAGTCCAGTTCCAGACCACATTGCTGCATAACAGGGTCCATAACGGTGCAGTTATCTGAGCATGATCTTTCACAAAACAAAGGTAATAGTTTAGTTAACCCAAGAAATGATAGGCATGCTGACTTGGCCATAGGGTCTGATAGTCAAACAGTGGCATCCACATTGGACTGCTGTGGGGTGATTCCACTTGCCAACAGATGATGACTCTTAAATCCCAGTTGATCCTGATGAAAAACACACTTCTCCATGTTCAGGATCATCTGATGGTGATGGTCCTTAAATAGGGTTAGCACTATATGTAAGGAAGCCTCATGGTCAGAAGTTGATTCATGACTCAGGATGTCATCTAGCTAGATGGCCACCTCAGGAATGCCTGCTAACGCTGAGGCCATGGCTTTTTGGAAATGGCCGAAGATGGACCAAAAGGCAACCTTTTAAAGCAAAAGAGGCTCATGTGGGTGAGAAAAGTCATGAGGTCCCATGACTAAGGGACTAATGGTATCTGGAGACTTCACTGGCACAGATCTAATTTAGTGAATATAGCTAAAACATTACATTGCACTGTCAGAGGATGGTAGTTGTATGACAGCCTTCTTCACTTGGCATAAGTCCACACATAAATGTAGTCCCCCCTGCTTTCTTTTTTGCACTCATGAGGTTTGACACCAATGGTCAATGTTCTATAATATCCTTGAGCAAGAGGGAAATCTCTGTGGCTATGGTATCCTTTAACGCCTGGGAAGGTCTGTGGCATGTTTATACAATTGGGGTGGCCAGTGGATCCACCTACGAATTATCCTCATAGTTACAGCAACATCCAAGACCAGAGAAGACCTCCAGGAGTCGTCTCGCCAATCATTCCTCGCAACACTAATACTTTAAAGCCCTGTGTCTAGAACAGATCCAGCCTGAGAAGTCTGGCCCCAGAAAGGTCCATGTAAAATGAGAACACTCCCACTTCTCACTGACAATACATCATGGGGATATCCACCATTCCGAGCAAAGTGATTTTCACATTGCTATATCTGGCTAGTGTGGACTGCAAGGTGAAATAGGCAAAATACCTATGGCATGTGATGTCTTCTATGAGTGAGATTTGTTTTTCAGTGTCCACAAACAGCAATATCTCTACATCCACTAAATGGCAGGGGCAGATTTTAAAACTCTCCCAGGCCTGTGTCACTGAGTCGAGCCCTCGGGCGTGGAATCTTCCTCCATCCCTTTGTCATCTATACAGGTGACAGCTGGGGCAGAGTGATACCATCTGGCAAACTGGTTACATTTTCTACATCAGGAGTATGTTTGTCCCTGAGTTGGACGTGCTCAGAGCCCCTGCCAGAGACAGGCTTAGCCCCAGCTGTTGCAACGAGGGCCCATGCCAGCACCCTGCTCCTGCATTCACTAACAACTGAAGATATACCCTCTGTTACCCAGACAGCTACCTCAACCTCTCTCAGTACGTTGCACTGGCATGACTGCCACAGTGGGTGGTGTGAATGATGACCCCGAAGAAGAACCAGGAGTGGTCTAGGTCTGGGAAAGGGTCTGAGCCCCTTGGGTTGCAAGTTCAAATTGACAGCCATTCGCCACAACCCTGGGGACTGTCAGGGAAGTCGATTCCATCAGGAGGCGCTCCCATAAGTGCGGGGATGAAATCTGCTCCATAAACTGAGCCTGAATCATATAATCAGTTAGGGGTGCAAATGTGCACAAACTGCCAGTTCCCAGAGCTTGGCTACAAACTGGCAGACTGATTCCCCGCGGAGCTGTGCTCACCACTGAAATTGAATGCGTTTGAGCATAGCACTGGGGTGTGGGGTGGACTGTGCTGCTAGTGTGCTTGCTGCCGCCTGATATGATGAGCCAGTCTCCAGAGTGGAGAGGATCTGAAAGCCCTCGGCACCTAGCACGTGGAGTAGGAGTGTGTCACTTCCAGACCCGCCACCACCAAGAACACACCACATGCTGTGATCCATCTTGCCCATTGCAGGGGTGGGTCTCGTGGTAGCATCAGAAATGGGGCTGATGCGGTCACGGTGGCTGGGAATTGCACAGTAACCAGGGACACAGTTGGATCAGACATCCTCATCGCCACTGTCATGTTCTAATAACTTGAAGATCACCCAGGTTTACATGCAAGCCAGAACAAACTGTTATTCCAAGCATCTTGTAGGCACTTTCTCTCTTGGTCTTTACTCCATAGCCTCCTGGGGCTCTGCCTCTTCCCTTTCTGAGTGCCACTTCCAGATTTCTTAAAGGAGCCATGCCTCATAAGCAGCAAGTCCCAAATACTACACATGATATTTTGATTAAAAAACTAGAATGATATAAAATTAACATGGCACATATTCAGTGGGTTAAAAACTGGCTAACTAATAGGAAAGAGCGCATAAAGTTCACACTACTGTTGATGTTCACTTGGTGTTAGGCAATTCTAATGGGAGACTTTTGATTTGATATCCATAAATATTCCTGTACAAAGTACTCGTGATGTTGAATAGACATTACCTCACTCTCAGACTGGAGAAACTACAGTGAGCTGAGCTAAATTTATAACTGTAGATGCCAATTTGGTGGTATTTATCTATATAGCATGTTTCATCATTATATGCACTTTTTACTCAATCCAAAACCCACTGCAGTCTATAGGAGTCTTTACATTTACTTTAATGGGCTTTGGATCAGAGCACAGGTAACATTCTGAGAAGTCTTACTTCTTTGGCTGCACCATTCTATTTCATTTTCCCCTATGATTGATAATATTCTTTCTGATAAGCAATGTAAAAAGAATCTATTTTTAAATCTTGATAGACATAGGGGAACTCATGGTGGAGGAAAATGATTCATTTAGCTGGCTTGTGTGGGTGTGGGAGCCTCTGGATTTAAAAAACCACGGGGCTAGAGAGAGATAACGTGGGGGGATGAATTGCACTGCAGCAGGATTTTGTCAGTTTCAGAAGTAGTTTCAGCTCTGGGTAACTCTAGCCAGGTATGCAGTGAGAACTAGTTTTAAAATGATAACTAGAGGTTTCAATCTTGGTAGGATTTCCGTCAGCTTCTTATCAGATTAACATATATAGTAACTTCTTCCCTATCAAGTGGTTAAACATTTCTGCGGTGTAAATGTCAAGAAATGCCAGGACAACTACAGCTTTTACTTCTAAGGTGTGACATTTGTGGATACCCACATGATTCACGCTGTTGAAAATAAAGAAGATACAAGTTCTAGTGAGACACAGATTTTCTAGATAGCAAACCTTAGTTC
This sequence comes from Mesoclemmys tuberculata, assembly GCA_007922155.1. Taxonomy (NCBI): domain Eukaryota; kingdom Metazoa; phylum Chordata; order Testudines; family Chelidae; genus Mesoclemmys; species Mesoclemmys tuberculata. Next base: position 49,962,919 of record ML675603.1, read on the forward strand.
AAGACTGCTATGTACAGAGAATAGGTCTGAAATATTTACAGGTAAATGCAGGCAGTGCATTGTAAAACTAACCAGTTCTGTAAAATAAGCAGCTACATTTTTAAGAATAAATTAATCTGAATTTAACGTCTCTGAAAGGCACAATGTTGGCAGCTCTGGAGAATGAATCTTTTACTTATCCACCTGTAGCAGCAATGCACCTTTCCCCAGCGCACTGTTAAAATGCCTGACTCTGAGTGAGTGAGCCTGAGGGGAGCGGCACCTGTGATCCATCGCCTGTGGCACTGTTTCCAAGAGACAGCCCCGACCTGCTCTCCATGGTTCACACCACTTTAGGTGGGATTACCAGACTGCAACACTCCCTATTCCGATCACAGTTCCTCACAAGCTCACGCCCTCAGGAGACAAGTTTTGCTGTCTTTACCTCTCTTTTACCATAACATGACTCAGAACAACTCCTTCCAAATACGTGTACTGTCCATTTGTCCAAAGGTACCGAGCAAGCGGGGAGAAAGCCACAACGGGCCTGAACGCCTGAGGATTGCCTGCAGCTCAAAGCTTAGGCGAGGTCTGCTGCCTCAGACGCATCCTGCAGAGACCCTGCCTCAGTTCCACAGCCTTGCTGCAGGCTCTGCCTGAATCATTGTCTTTCCCCAAGAAGCTGCTGCCATCTGCTCCCGCCTCCTTTTCCTCGAGGGTGGGGGTTTTAGCAGCTTGGTGGTTTTTTATCTTAGTATCCGGCCTTGGAAAAATAGATCTGGTGACAGGCAGGTAGGTATGTCCTAAAAACTAGTTCACCCATTGCTCTCTTAAGGACCCTTGATGTTCTCTTTGGACATTTCCTGCTTGCTCCACCCTAAAAGCCTCCATACAATCAAACAGAATAACATCAAGCAGGTATCCTCATTTTCCACAGTGACGTTGAGGGAAGGGAACGTATACCAGACTATAACTGAGAGGATAGAGCAGTCTTTGGTCTCCCTGCTGAAACAGCAAACTGAAGTGCAAATTATGATGGATGTCAATACCCGTCCAATAGCACCTAGACTGAGCCCACAAAAGACCCATCAACTGGTGGTAAGTTTTTGTCCCTTTCACTGAATTCTAGATTTGAGCCAATGACCCAAAGATGAAAACTCTGTGGCTCCGGAGCTGTCTAGCCTCGCAAACAGCTATCTCATAGACGTCACCAGACACTACAGTATCATTCCTGTTGTTTCCAAGATACTACAGGAGACAGTGTAATGCAATTTAAGAGTATCTGCTGATTGTTGCTCTTCAGCAAATCAAGCAGTGCATTTTCTACAACAGGGAACTTGAGGACCGAATTAAAGGGACACTCTAAACCATGGACTGTGTTTTGCTGAAGCAATCAGCAATGTCATGGCAATGCGGTAGAGAAGGTGACAGCTCTGCCTTGTGAGGCTAATGTATCATCATACATGCAATTATGTACACATTTTAAAATAGACATAATAGGAGATACACAAATAATTTCTCAATCATCCTGCCGAAAATATTCCATTTATCTCATACTGCACAAGTGCTTTTAAAGTAACTTGAATGTGTTTTAGGGCCAAATGTTGTTTTCCCCCATGCAAAGTAGTTGAGGCAGACAAAAGTATGAAATTATTGGGGCCAATTTTGTCCCCACATTCAGGTCCCTATGGGATGTTATCATCTGGGAGAGAATTCCCCCAATGCTGCAGCAGTGTGGGGCTGATAGAAGTGGTATTATATTGCCTTACCTTCCCCACAGCTGGGAGAAGGGCTGCCAAGGTAGGGTGAGGTGGTTGACCACAGAATGCACCTACATCTCTTTTTTGCAGAGGATTCTGGCTGCAAAACAGCTCATAGGCGGCTGGGTGAGTCTGCCATTCGTAAAAGTAGCTCTTAACTTATGCACACTCTTGGTGCAGGCCAAATCTAATGAACACTCAATATTTCCCCTGAACAATTTATATACTGCCCCTTTGCAATATACAGCAATCAAGGGGGACAGCACCATGGGCTGTAGCTTGGGAAGTGGAAGTTCTATATCTGTAGATATAGACATCCATCTATTCTATATTCAGAGGCCAACTCAGAGGGCTTCCCCCATCAGAATTTGCATATATTTCCTCCGCAGTGGATCCTTGGTAGATCATGAAGCTTCTAATAGTTCCACATCACAAGAGTCGATGGGCCCAGGATTTAAATTAAGATTTAAAAGAGGACACTATCATTTTGTTTACACCTTTAAAGGTAGGTTTTATTTTTTTTAAATGTAACAGAATTTAATACAAATAAAATAGTGTATTTTTTCCGTACAGAGTCATTAACAAACACAAGACACAAACTAAAACAAGATTGTGCTAATAACTGAGACCCTGAAATGTCCACTGACATGTACTAGCACAGTATTTTTTTATTGTACGGCTCGCTGAAATGTGAAAAAACTAAACAGACCATAAATGATGGACAGTAAATTAGATTTTAAAATATACTTTCATTTCTAATAATCTAAGGGCTCATTGCTAACACAAGTAGCAAGTTTTGTTTTTAATGTATTAATCTTTATCTTGGAACTGTCCCACTGGAGCAGTGGTTCGTGGCTCCTTGAAGTCCCATCAGCACACAGCTGCAGCCCATGTGATATCCTCAGGACCATACACATAGTGTGTATATATATTGTGTGGATGTGGCCCACATAACATACAGAGAGCTGCATATGTGGCCCACAGTGGTAAATAGGTTGAGAAGCACTGCACTGGAGCATGTTACATAATTTACCTGCACAGGAGAAGAGACTGTTTTTACAATCTCTTTAAAACAATTAATCCAAAATTAAGTGGGACTTAGCAAGTTTGTTACTAGAATGCCAGAGGCCATATAACATTAATAGTAACAGAATTGTTTAATGTGTTCCATTAATGCAAACATTATCTATGATTATATTTGCTTAAAATCAGGACTTTCTTTTCAGTTAGATTTTGCACAACTCTGACATGTTTTAATACACATTAGTTTTGATCAACATATTGATGAATTACCATAGGTAAAGAAATATAAGTAAAGTCATTGATACCTTATCTTGCTATTTACTTCCTACGTCATCCTAAGCAAAAATCACTTATGAACTGTCTTTTTGGTTTGGAAAGCATGACCAACTGTGCAGGTTTCCATTTCACTAATTAATTTTTTATGCAATAAATACTGCATAAATTATGTGCAATATATTCGAATACTAATTCTGAATTTTATATTCACAATGTGAAAAACAATTGTAATATTATGAGAAAGAACCCACAATATTAAGTCCATTTTGGGATAGGAGTGTATTACAGTAGCTTTTTGCAAAAGGAAAACTTTGCATCTGTGCTTTAAATTGTATATTTGTGATTGTAAAGGTTACTGAGACAAATCTTGTTGCCTCTTGATATAGTGGTACCTTTGAAATATACCTAAAGAACAGATGTTACCACCATTGTCTAAATGAGGGTATTTACACATCATGGTTTATATGAGGAAGAATTAGTCTTTACAGCTATAGGACTATATACAGTAGTTATGTCTAGTAGTGCTATATTATGCATTAAACTCATTAAATCCAAGGGAATTACACATTATGCCAAGGTAATTTGATTAGATGTAACCAAAGGACAACAGAAACCTAGTGAGCCAAAAGCTTGAAGTGAATGTTGTTAATGGTAATTGAGCTTATTTGGAGAAAAATACCTTTTAGATCACTTCCTTTCTTCTTTAAATCTTTTTTGTTTGCTTATCTGCTTCTGTATTGTGGGATTTTTCTACCAGTTCAGTCAAAAGTATGAAAAGTGTACAAATTTTCCAACCCAACCTGAATGTTTATACTCTTCATGGTATGCTTAATATGGTCTTCGTGATCTCTAGCAGAAATTGTGTTTCCTGGGTTTCATGCAAAATATTCAGTTAAATTGAAGCCCTCTGAAATTTAAATTGTTTGGGACAATTGACTTTAAGGCTAGACATGAATTGCTATATGACAAATACCACCTACTCACTGTAGTCTGGCATTTTACCTACAGCACAAACAATGAATGGAAGCTGGTTCTAATTTCCTAACCATAATCTGAACTTGAAGCAAGTGCATACCCTACAAGCCTGCTGTTTGGTCTGCTACAAACTGAGGAGACTACAGAAATGACTGTTTCTTACAGTGAGGTGTAGTAGCATCACTGAAGTAATAAGTAGGCACATGGAACAAATCGTTGAATCCCACACAGGGAGCTTGGTGAATTGGAATCAGACCCTCAAATTCACCCAGAACTGGAAGAGCAGTGTGGTCCAGTTGGTAGGGCATCACACTACCAATAGTACATTCACTTTCAGTATCTTTGCTTAAAAAAAAAAGTAGGCAACCATTTCATCCCAACTCACCATACTGTGTTTATTCCCCCATAGATTATAATATCTCCTGAAAAGACCATTTCTGCCAAGCCTAAGGACCATAGACTAAGACAGGAAAGAGAGAGGAAAGACTGGTAGTTCAAATGAATACAAGACACTTGAAAGGTATGATGAGCAACCACTGGTGTAAAATCAGCCTCTGGACAAAGGTCATTTAGTATATACATGCGATGAAACGTGTACTGAAAAAATGAGGATTTTTTAAAATAAAAATACAGCATTCATATGACTTAAGCTCAGTATCACTAAACTACAAAGCAAACAATTCCCCTACTCTTCCCCCCTCACCCTCAACCCTTCATACTAGATTAATCAACCACTGGTTAATACTAGAGCTGTGAGAAATATTTGTTTTGGACCTCAAACCGACTTGAACTTCACCTTGGGTTTGAGGTTTAATACATTTGCAAATCTCAGCTAATTCTTACATAAGCTTGAAAACATCAGCTGAGGTCATTCAAACTGATGGGAGATCAGTGAACTTCTCTCCATTTTGGCTGATCTCAAACTCCCTGCATCAGAGAACCTCACCCTCTCTTAACACCTTGAAGCTTCTCTTGCTTCTGCTTCCATGACCCAGCGGCACTCTGACAACAAAGGAAAGAAGCAGCCTTCAACTACCTGAAGGAGGCTTCCAAAGAGGATGGAGCCTGGCTGTTCTCAGTGGTGGCAGATGATAGAACAAGGAGAAATAATCTCAAATTGCAGTGGGGGAGGTCTAAATTGGATATCATGAAAAATGTTTTCACGGGGAAAGTGGTGAAGCACTGGAATGGGTTTTCTAGGGAGGTGGTGGATCCTCCATCCTTAGAGGTTTTTAAGGCTTGCCAAAACCCTGGCAGGAATGATTTATTGGTGACAGTCCTGCTTTGATCAGGTGGTTGGACTAAATGACTTCCTGAGGTCCCTTCCAACCCTAATCTTCTATGAAGGGGAAGGAAGGATATTGGGATGATTGGGATTTGTTTTTATTTTTGTGAGGTGGGTATGACAGGGCCCCCAGGGTACAGCCTGGACTATGGGTCTGCTGAGCTCTCTGTCCCACCAACCTGAGCTGGCCCTCACACTGTGATGCTGATATCAAGCTGAAAACCTTTTCTAGGCATTGCATTTCGCAGACACCCACAGGGAGATACACACCCAAGTGAGCTATGTGAATGATCTCCCAGGCACTCATGAACCAACAATAGCGAGGTTCCAGCAAATTCCCCCCAGTTCCTCAGTCTTGCACTGGTCAGAAGCCTAACAAGTGTAAGTTCATTAAGTTTGCCACTTTCTTAGTGTGGAGTGGACACACACTAGCCTTTGTAAACTGAGCTGAGATTTCCAAAGCACTTCAACCAAAACACACTGTTTTAGGTAAAATATAAAACAGGTTTACTAACTACAGAAAGATAGATAATAAGTAGCAGGCAGACAGATCAAAGCTGGTTACTTAAGAAACAAAAGTAAATTCACAATCTAAATTCTATACACTAAACAGGATTTGAATCAAGCAGTGTTTCACCCTGACAGATGGTATAAGCAGGTTTCTGTTCCTCAATACACAGGCTGGGATTACCTTCCATCCTGGGACCACTCTCCCTCAATTCAAATTCTTTGTCTTCCGTTTGTTCTTCCAGGTGCTGAGATTGGTTCAGAGAGAGAGGCCAAGTGATGATGTATTTCCAGCAAGGAGAAGGAGGTGTTAGTGCCGTTATATACGGCGCTGGTGAGACCCCACCTGGAATATTGTGTGCAGTTCTGGTGTCCCATGTTTAAGAAGGATGTATTCAAACTGGAACAGATTCAGAGACGGGCTACTAGGATGATCCGAGGAATGGAAAATCTGCCTTATGAAAGGAGACTCAAAGAGCTTGGCTTGTTTAGCCTGGCCAAAAGAAGGCTCCGGGGGGATATGCTTGCTCTATATAAATATATCAGGGGGATTAACGTTAGGGAGGGAGAGGAATTATTTAAGTTTAGTACTAATATAGGCACGAGGACGAATGGGTACAAACTGGATATTAGGAAATTCAGACTTGAAATTAGACGAAGGTTTCTAACCATTAGGGGAGTGAAGTTCTGGAACAGCCTTCCGAGGGAAGTAGTGGGGGCAAATGACTTATCTGGCTTTAAGACTAAGCTTGATAAGTATATGGAGGGGATGTTATGATGGGATAGTTTAATTTGAGCAATTGATTTTGGATTATCGGCAGATAAGTCTGCTCAATGGTCTGTGGGAATGTTAGATGGGATGGGAACTGAGTTACTGCAGAGAATTCTCTTTTGGGTGCTGGCTGGTGAGTCTTGCCCACATGCTCAGGGTTTAGCTGATCGCCATATTTGGGGTCAGGAATGAATTTTCCTCCGGGGCGGATTGGCAGAGGCCCCGGAGGTTTTTCGCCTTCTTCTGCAGCATGGGGCATGCGTCGCTTGCTGGTGTATTCCCTGCAGCTTGAGGTCTTCAAATCTCACTTTTGAGGATTTCAATAACTCAGTCATGGGTTCGGGGTTGTTATAAATATGTATGGGTAGGGTTTTGTGGCCTGCCTTGTGCAGGAGTTCAGACTAGATGATCATATTGGTCCCTTCTGACCTATGTTTCTATGTTTCCTCTCTCTTATATATGTTCTTCCAGCTTGCTGGAAAAATCTTTTGCTGTGACATGGGGATCAGGCAGTCCCCATTGGTCAAGTAGTCTCTACTGTGTATTTTCTCCCTCTGAGAAGTTTCTGGGATGGTGGATTCTTTCCTTATGGGTGTTGATGAGTCATTAACCACTGACTGGCTACTCCACTGTTGTACCTGAAAGGCTGATTGTGCATGTTCCCAACCTTGCAACATATTTCAGTAACACACACATAGCAAAACTTTATACCTTCACATACAATTCAATAGGATATTAATATTCAACTGATCAAGACTTTTAAAATGATATTTCACAAGGCATACTTTGTACAAAACATATAATGATATGACAGTGGTGAATATGGGGAGTTCAGGGGGCTACTCTGAGGTACAGAGTGCCACAGAAGGTAAATTGAAAGAGACTTTAGAGGGTTTCCTTTGAAGGCGCAAAATTCAGTTAATGTGACCCTAAAGCAAACCCACTTGACTTAGAGACCTCTTCTCCAATAAGAGCTTTTACAATATATTTTTAATCTAGATTTATTTATTATTGGTATGTGGTAGCAGATAGGGCCCCATTGTGCAAGGCCCTACACAAACACAACAAAAAAGTTGATCCATGTTAAAGCAGGGTGAAATTTAGGGGTGGAAATTGAACATACTGCAAATTCAAGTCAGTTTAAACAATATGTTTATGGGGTATTTTTAAATTCTGAAAACTCCAAGCCATTCATTTTGACATTTTTTAAATGACATATTTCAGTTTTTCAGTGTGAAATGACTTTTTGTTTAGAAACTTCCTTCAAATATATATATATTTTTAAACTAAAAGCTTAAATGCTCTAAATCTAAACAAAATGTGTGATTTCAAACAACTTTTTGTTCAACCTGATGCAGCAAAAAAAATCAATTTTTGATTCACTGAACATTTTTTTAATAATTTTTGGTTTAACCCTCAATGTCTTTTTTTTTTACAAATTTTCAGATTTTCTAGTGAATCGGAAAATCCTTTATTTACACAGCTCCACTCCTTGTCCCAAAGATCTTACAGTCCAGGTAATTAATTTATGATGCCTACAAGTTTAATTTGCTTTACCAAGTTAATTAGTCTTGAGTCCTGACCTATGCTGAAGTTTTCCATGGCTTTGTGGTACTTTCCCTTACAGTTTCTGAATGCCTCTGATTACTACAGAGAGTAACAGAGAGATCTTTAATCAGGCATCCTTGTAAGTTACTTAATATTCAGCCTGAAGAGCATGACAGTTTCACTAGCTGAACCTATAACTTGTTTGCATTCGGAGTATTTAGCTTGTAGAACTTGGACACTCTCCTGGCTTTGCTAATGTATTGTAGTATCATGTCCATAGCAAATGTCTCAGGAAAATGTGCTTTGTTTTTTTTTTAAATAAAGAAAAGTTCTAGTGTGTATTGATGAAATTACCAGCTTTTAACATTTCTTCCTTTAGAACTACTAAACAATGCACCACAAGATGCTGGAAAGAAGACTTTTCTGGTCTCACTCATGCCCATATCTTCCCATATCTCAGTCAGTCAAAACACATCACCCAATCTCCCTTTCCAACCACATCAGATTTAAGTATTTTTTCCTCCCCTTCAAGGTCCTTCATATTTCTGACATTTCCTACTTATCTGATCTTGTTTCTTACTGCATCATCCTTTCTCCTTCTGCTCCGCCAGTGATACCAGCCTCATCCACAGCTTCTCGTGCTTGTCTCTGTACTTTCTTTCATGCCACTCTTTACTTGTAAAATGGCCCTTGTGAACTGTTCTATAAGGCCACCATTTTTTCTCCTTTAAATGTGACCCTGTTACTGTCCAACATTAACCAGTGCTAAGCAGATTGAGGGTTTGGTATACAGAGGCCTGAGCTTGCTTAATACCATAGCAAACACATTATGATATTCCTGTTTAGGTTAGAAATCTATTAAATGAAACACGAAACCTTCTAATGAAAGGTTAGAAATCTATTAACTGAAACATAAATGGAAAAGAAACAAATCAAGGCATAAAGCACTGAAACTGCAATTGAGTGATTATGCAAAACAAGCTTAATCAAAACCTATCAACATCTCTTGTGACTCTAATTCTGTCAAACTTATTCTGAGTTGGGAAGGATAGTCACTTTCCTGCTTTAGACAAAACAGACAGACACAGAAGGGGGAGAAGAGATAGGATAGTAAAGATGAGGGAAATACAGCATTTGGTTGATGTTCTTAGGACACAGTGTGGCTGGTCAGCCATGGGTATATGCTTTAGGCTGACAGATCAGCCACAACACCTGTTGCTCTGGAACTTGGCTCATCTCCCATTCAGGGACATCCTCTGTTTGGTCTGATCAGGTGCCACTTTCACTGGTCCTTCTCAGGACAGGCTGTCTAATCTATCCAGGCTGGTGTCATACAGTGCAGTTGATTCCAGGATCAGGTAAAAAGCCGAGAGAGGGCAGAAGGAAGATTGTGTAGGGAATGGAAAGGAATACATGAGAGAGGGAAAGACAGAGCAGGATCTCACATGTATCAGGCTAGGATCCTTGCCAGTGCAGCAATGGTGGTCAAGCGTTCCCACTGGAATATCAAAGTTTGGTATCACAGCAACAATCCTTCCACTGCAGCTGCAGTAACGGTAAAAAAGTTTCCTTTTTCTCCGCCAAGGTCTCGTTTTAAGGGCCTCTGAAAAGGGCGATGGATGGTCCATCTTATTATTCTTTTGCCCACCAATTAGGCCTAATTTCTGAAGGACCAATTTTGATCCATTGACTTCCAGTCCTCTGTTACTCTAGGACAGGGGTCGGCAACCTTACCGTGGCTGAAGAGCCGCATGCAGGTCCGGAGCCGCGGGTTGCCGACCCCTGCTCTAGGATTACCAGTCCTAATCTTAACAGAGTCTTTGAGTGGTGTCAGTAAAGTCCTTTCTGTTTAAATTAATTCAGTCTTTGTCTCCTTCTTACATCTTTTCTTAAATAATTTTATATAGCAGGTCATTGTGACAATTCATGAACCTTTACTCACTTTTCACCAGTTAGGCTAACAATTAAGGTAGGCCTGCTAGGCCTCAATTATTACAATATCACTAACTTATCACAATTAAGCGTTACACTAAGATTATTATTGGAGGACGGTATAGAATAGCAATGTGATAACTGGCAAGAGAAGAGCTTTTAGAAATTTTTAAAAAAGTTGGCACTGTAGCATTGATACTAAAATGTTTTGAGATTAACCAAGTTTAAAATCTCAATTGATGCAAACTCACATGGATTTGGGAGCTGTTGTTCTGCAAAATGACTGTCCAGTTCCCAAAACACTGCCTAAAACACAACACCATACTATGCCCAGATTGACGGGTTAGAGAAATGCTACTGCACTACGCACAAACGATTTCTATGCTTTTTATAGTTGGATGTGACCTTGCTACTCAGAGTGATATTCTCTTGTATACAGGAGATCAGTGGGATATAGGGTGGATTATAATAAAAAATACAGTTCCACGATCATTTTGTCATTTCATTTTCATATGTGAGTTTTACAAATATTATGCACATGCATCTGTGTGTGTTTATGTATGTATGCGTGGGTCATGTCCTCAGTGTGGAAGAAATGAAACTGAAGTTGTATAATGTACTAAATATGGGTAATATTAGCTGCTCTTAGGGCATTTGAATACCAACTAAATCAATTAAATGCATACAAGTAATATTGTTAATGGCTACAGATATATTATATTTACTTTTTCTGAAAAAATCTGACATACACCAGGAATGTATTGGCAATGAGGGGATGTTTATTTGTTGAAAAGTCTGCTTTAAGTCACATCTCTATATAGACTGCTGGTTGACATTAGAATTTCAGATTATTTCTTCTTTTCCATTTGAATATCAGCACATATTAATCAGTGAAGTATGGCTTGTTACATATGCAGCTTATACTGATTACAGGCAGCAGTTACAATAAACCTGGAATGGACCAGAAGAAGTTATCTGATTGTCATTAATTTAAGCAATCAACAGTTTCATAATCAAGCTTAATGTCACTAATCTCTTGTGAAAACTGTTTGTTGTTGTAACAGCTACTGGTTAGGCCATAGAAATATATCAGTTAGTCATAGTCAGACTTTTATTTAGACCAGGTAATACTAGGAAACTAGGTCTATATAATTATGTTGCTCAGGGGTGTGAAAAATTCACATTCCTCCATGACACAATTAAACCAATGTAACCTCTGTTGTAGACAGTGCTAGATCAATGGGAGGATTCTCCCTTCATATAGGTACTGACTCACAGGGAGGTGAAGTATCAATGCCAACGGAAGAAGGCCATCCATGGGCCTACGTGCGTCTTCACTGAAATTCGACAACGGCACAACTGCAGTGGTGTACAGTACATACAAAAAATACCCCACCCTCTCAGTTTGTTCTCAGGTTTCATTTAAAACACAGCCATTGTTTTTAGCTGGTTGCAGAGGGACTCACAGCTGGGGGGGCAAGATATTTTTCCCATGTGTGCCTTCCCCTGAAGGTTCTACTGGGGGAAAGCAGTTTATAAGTTTTACCAGATGCTCTTCACCATTAAAGGGCCAGTGATAGATGCTACCAAGGGAGATCATCCCCTGAACATACCCATGAAAAGTCTTAATTGATCTACAAGTGAAAACCAGCCAGAATTGGCTGAGCTATCCCCTAATAGTCTCACTGTTGCTATGGCAACCTAGACACCTAGGCAGGACACACAAATACAAAACATATTCCTTGCCCCTTAATGAAAACACCCATTTAACAGAACAATCACTAGGGTACATTACCTCATTTCCTAGCTAAACCCCAGGGATTATTCTGCCCCTTAAATGTGGGTTTGCCCTAGCTAAAGATCCAGCCATTGGGAAGCCTTCTCTCTCTAGATGGATTGCAGCAGACTTTCTTGCACCCGCCAGTATTATTGGTATGGGCTCAGGAGTCATAGCTCGAATGGGTGAGGATGTTGTATCTGCTCGAACAGGTGAGGGGGCTGTATCTGCTGCAGAAGTGGATGGAGGAGGGTGTTGATACTGGATGCTTAGTGATGAGTGTGAACATCAGTGAGACATGGTACACCTGATTTGCAGATCATTATGGTTTAATGTGCAAGGTTTTCTCTAAATAGACTAGTTGAATATAAAGCCTAAAATTAACTACAATATATCATACTCGTTAAGCCTGGAGAGCTAAGCAGTCACTCAGAAGGCTGTATACAGGAATGGCTTTCTTCAGGGGCCCCACCAGGGAGTCAGTGGCCTCTGATCCAACCTGCAGCCCCTCTCATGGAATCAAGTGTTAATGGAGCACGCCGCTTACCTACACTGGGTTTTCACCCTTGACTACATTCCATCTCACCATGATAATTGGGGTCGTCAAAACAATATCTGGTGCTAGACGGAGCGGTTTAAAGATATGCCCCTGTGCAATAAAAAAGTATAAGCATACCCCCCAGATGTTCAAGGATAACTTGTTGTTCCCATCACCGTTATCTATGTGCAGCTGCAAGCATACATGTTGTGTGTTTTGTCTTCTTAAATGCTGTGGTATGCAGAAACTGAGACATCTGTAAGGTTAATCAGTAGTCCTATTCATCTCTTCCAACCAGAAGATGTCATGCTCCAGGGAACAGAATAGCCAAGCAAGCAACTAAAGCTATGCTAGGCCTGTAGGACAGTGATCAGGCAACTCTAATTGCACTGGGTCTCCAACATTCCCCTCCTTGGTGGCTGCCATATCTTAATAGGCCACCACGATGACTCCTTGATAGACACTTCCAACCATGGCTCAAGGCAAACCAGCTAGTGTTGAAGCGATTAGGGTCTTCTCACTGGCAGGGTATATCACAGAGCGCTGCCTCACTTGTATGCAGGGGTCTTTTAGTACCTTGAGTTGCTTTAGAGATCTTCTCGTCCACCAAGAGTCCCACTGCAGCCATTATAGAAACTATCTGCAACACACATGAGCACAATGGGACCATCCCAATCGGGCTTCCCACCAACTTTGCTTTGGGAAGCTTTTGCAGGATCTTGAACTTGGATTATGTTAGTCCCATTATGTTTGACTATCAAATTTACAGTCTTCAATTGTTCCTGAATGTGTGTAAGCAGGCAATCATGTTTGTGTGTTAGCATACGTTGTACTAGATCAGTATTGACTCTCAAAATCACGCATTGAATGTACTCTACAACATTAATATCTGCTACTAATAACTGAAATATATTCTTTGATACTTCATAAGCTACCTCATGCAATTCCAATACAGCAACATTGCAATAACATTGTTTTGGGCAGGATTAACAACCTTTTTATAAATTCCATTAATCACAACTTGGGTACATTGCTTGTGTACACAAACACAACCTTGTCTAATGTTACACAATAGTAGAAATAATACTACTATTGGGTAACAATGCATATTGAAAATTCCATACATCCAAGTCATCTTTCTTACAAGGATATGTAAATTGTGTCAGTGGTTCTTCACAAATAAATCCCAATTCTGACCCCAATGTGGCTTCATGTGTGCAGCTTTGTAAACTAATCAATCAAATTTCATTTCCTTCTTTCAATCCCCATGTCAGGTGTTCAGTAGGCCATAACACTCCAGTTTTTACATTGGGCCTACGGGGACTACTTTGTGTATGTCTATGATGCAAACATCAGATATTGTCATTACATACACATTAATCACTTGAGCCTGGGCATCTACAGTGAAACTTAACATCTTCAACCAATGATTTATGGTCCTTTCTTGGGTGGTGGCATCATCCCAAATCAATTTCTTTATTCATCATGTAGGAGTTCACTAAGTCCTTGTTGGATGATACCTTGGCCTATTCCTTGAGCCCAAAGATGTGCTTGTATGCAACCTAAACTTTGGAAGTAGCATTTATCATACTTTTTGTGAGGTTTAGTAGGCTCAGGCATGCTTTTTCATTGTTCATTTCCCACAGTACCAATATATCTCCAAGTAGTAATAGCTAAAATTGGCTGTGTTGTAAATTACTTACGGCTGATTTTGACACCATAACAGTGTGTTGCTCTGTTCCTCTCTGGCCCAATTCACTCTGTGTAATTAAATCAAATATTTTGGACTGGCTTTCTCTGGGGGGGGTACACATTTTGGTGAGTTGTGAGTTGCCCCTCAAAATTACAGAAAGCCATTATCTTAAGCTCCAGAGTATCTTCCCCCAGTCACATGGTAGTGGGCAGGGGTACCATCTTGCAATCACTATCTGAGATTGCACCATCTTTCCTGTTCACACCACAATAAGAATGCCATGCAACACTTTTTCATATTGCATGCCTAGATCTTGTGTTTCTGTGTGACGTCGTGGATCTATGTGATAACTACCTAGAAAATAAAAAAACACAAAACTAAAACAGGATCTATAAAGCCCATTAGTATCAATTATTTACATATATTTAATTTCCATATCTGCTGTTATCCAGCAGCCTGCAAAAATCATATGACATGATAAAGGAATTGTACAGTGGTATTCTATAATTCCCCTTGTCTATAAATTCTATTGATCCTGCATTGGGAAGGGCTGGCTCTATCGGAGGAAGGGGACAATTATGCTCAGCACACTCAATTATCAAGGCATATGGGGCCTGGTTGGAAGCCATAGGTGGATGGACTTCCACATTTCTATTCATCAAAGCTATGGTCCATTTAGCCAATCTAGGGCTGGACACATGCCCTTATTTAATTTTCCTGGACACTATGTACTTAAGAGGGGTGTAGGCTGTTCACAAAATAATCAGAGCAGAACCAGTAAGGCCCATACCAATGCCAACATTCTTTTTCACAAGGGGTAAAGGTAGTCTATGGCCCTTCCAGTACTAGGGAGGAAAATGTCACTGGCTTTTGACCAGAGGGCCCCTCCTGGCTTCAACTAGATCCTATTCCCTTTGTGGAGTAAGCTAGCTGCAACACAAATGGTTGTGTTATCTGGAAATGCTAGTGCAGGGGGAGAGGTTACCACTTCCTTCAGTTCTAATAAGGCCTGCTTCTGTCCTGGGCCCCACTTCCAGGGTACTCCCTTCCTCAGTAGCTGGTACAGTGGCTGTGCCTTTAAGGCAAAATTCTCCACATGGTTGCAGAGCCATCCTGTAAGACCTAAAAAGGATTGCAATGCAGAGACGCCAGTGGGTTCTGACAGTTTACAAATTAGTTCCACTCTCTGCTGGTCAGAGGTAATTCCTTCTTGTTCTAACACTGAACTCAGGTATAAGACCTCTTCCTGACACAATTGGGCTTTTTTCAAATTAATTCGGAAGCCTGCTTGCTCAATCAGTGAGATTACTTCATCAAGCAAAAACAGCTGGGCTTCTCGGGTTACTGTCCAAATGAGATCGTCATCCACATAAGAGAGAACTTTCATGGGTGCTATGCACCTACCCCATAATTTAATAACATGGGCGTGGCAAATCATGGGGGAGCAGTGTAGCCTCTGTGGAACCTGGGTGAATGTGAGTTGATGGTCCCTGTAGGTAAATGCAAATTTATACCAGCAGTCACAATGTAGAGGAATAGCAAAGAATGCACTTGATAAGTCCAATACTGAAAACCATTTAGTTCCCATACCTATTGTAGCCATCACTTCTGGTAAATTGACTACCACAGGGGCTGTCTTGAGTGTACATGTATTCAATGCCCAGTAATCTACTATAAATTGCAGGTTTTGCCATCCGCTTTATGGACTGGTCATATGGGTGAGTTGTTTATGCTATTAGTTTTCACTAGCACTCCTTGCTGCAAGAAAGCAGTAATCATGGATAACAATCCTTCCCCAGCCTCCTTTGGGTATTTTTACTACTTCTGGGGTGGTGGATCAGGTCCTACAACAAAAACACAGGCATCTACCTGGCCACAATCCAATTTATTCTTGGCCCATGCTTGTGGGTGTGCCTGTACTAAATTAGCAACATCCATGGGATACTGCTCTGATGTAACTGAGAGTGGCTCTGTTGCTTTAAGAGCTGCCACCCTGTGCGCAGCTGCAACGACTCTAGGAATTCCCAAGCCAATCCACAACACCCAATTAGCTAAATCAACAACAGCCTGCATTTTAAGCATACAATTCCTGCTCAGAATAGTTGCTCCTCCAGCATGTGCCAGACCAAAAATCCCTGTCCATGTTTTCCTTACAATGGTGTAATCCTTACAGTGGTGTAAATAAGGGGACAAAAGAGAGGCATATCTACACTGGTACCCCACTGTGCTCTCTCTCCCCTCTGTATATCCACAGGAAGTCCCAAGAAGGTGTCTAATGGGTGACATTCCCTTAAGAGCAAGGCATAATCACTATAATTTAACTGAGGCACTGTGATAAGCTGTGCAAACCAGGCAACCACATTGTCAAGAGTGATGTTTCCTAAAGCTTTTTTCAGTGTCTGCGCTTGCTCAGGTTTCAGTATCTTATTCACTTCAGTGGTAGTGCGGGTGGTGGTTTCCTCCTCCCCCTCTCCAATGGTCTCTTTCTTTGTCTCTACAATCACAGGAGCCATGGGCGCAGTAGCCCGTGGCATATCCTGCTCAACCAGCTGTTTTACTATCTGCCTAAGAAGAGCAAAGGGAGGATGTCCCATGCTCTGAGCTGGCTGGTTCTCATCCCAGACAGCCTCTGCATAACGGAAGACTGACAAATCAAAGTCCTGCATACCAACACACTCTGTATCACCACAACCTCTGTCTGCCTGCATGGCAGCAATAATTCCCTTAGCTGCAACCTATTGCTTTGTACACTGAGGCAACTGCCACAGACAAAGTGCATGGGACTGACCCTCAGTTTCCCTCTTTTTCTCCTCAAAGACAACGCGTATCACAGCTTGCGCATCCTTACATTTCGCTTTCCAGATCTGAGCTATTTCCTCCTACTGTCTAGCTTCCTCTTTGTACCCCTCTGCAAAGTGCTGAGAGTTAAAGAGCAAATTAGCCTGAATAAGACAGTGGGACGCTGAAGATTCATACTCTATTTTCAGTATCTGTATTTGACCTTGGCATGCTATCAATTGTTTATGCAGCTCCTTGTTTTCTTTGGCTAACTTCCCTAACTCTTCATTAAGGGTTTTAGATACTAAAATGAGCCCATGTAAAGCAGCCAAAAGTTTTTTCTTACGATCAGGCTTTGTCTCTATGAACTGGAGCATCAAGTCTGCATATGCTGTTTTACCCTTAAATGCTCCTCCAGACCATGGGTTTTATCTCTGGCCATCTACAAAAGCTTCCATATCCAAGACTGGTTCTAGCAAAAGGAGGGTGGGTGTGGCAACTTCTCAACTACTTGACTCACAACACATTCTTGTAGAGGACATAATGCCCTCCTCCTGAAGCCAAATACAGATACAGTTTCCGCAGAGAACCATGCCAGATAGGTTGCTACCCTGCTGATAAGCAATAAGAGAAACCATTGCACCATACACCTCAAAGATCGTTTCACTCACAGCTGATCAAGCCCACCCAGGGACACCAGTTGTTGATATTGGATGCTTAGTGATCAGTGTGAATACTAGTGATACATGGTATGCCCAATTTGCAGATCAATAAGGTTTAATATGCAAAGTTTTCTATAAATAGACTAGTTGACTACAAAGCCTAACAACAATATATTATACTCATTAAGTCTGGAGAGCTAAGCAGTCACTCAGACGGCTGTATACAGGAGCAGCTTTCTTCACCACCAGGGAGTCAATAGCCTCTGGTTTTACCAGCAGCACCTCCTATGGAGTCATGTGTTGATGGAGTGCACCCCTTAGTCTAAGTAGTGACTTCTTATATCCTTCCATAAACAGCTTCACCTAATTATCTCTCTATTCATTATCATATATGCTAATTACCTACATTGGGTTCTTACCCTTGACTATATCCTCACCATGATAATTGAGTCATCAAAACAACATGTGGTGATAGGAGGGCCTTTAAAGATATGCCTCTGGGCAATAAAAAAGTATAAATATACCCCACACTCCCCAGACATTCAAACAAGATGTTTTGTTATGTGCTGGGGTATGCAGAAACTGAGACATCGGCAAGGTTACTCGGTAGTCCTATGCATCTCTGCCGACCAGCAGATGTCACGCTACAGGGGTTAGAATAGCCAAGCATGCAACTAAAGCTATGCTAGGCCTATAGGAGAGGTGTCAGGCAACTCAAATTGCACTGGGCCTCCAACAGAGGGGAGTCAGGAATGGGTGACTCTTGACTTGATGTTATTTCACCTGCATTGGTGAGGTCAGGAGGTTCAACTGGAGATGTGGCCTTGAAACTTATATGACCTAGCAGCAAGTGATCTATATGTCGCAGCCAGGTGAGATCATTTGCAGTCTGGACAGTGGAGGAAATAGGTCCTATCTGGGCGATGACTGTAGCAGGGGCCCATTTAACTCCAGAAACATAGTTTGGCCATTGTTATTTCTTATGTTAACTTATTTTGTAGTTTGCTGCTTCTTTTTCATTTTATTTTAACAGTCAGATCAGTATAGTCTATATTTTTGCATCAGACATAAGTTGAGAGGTAAACAACTGAGTCACCAAATAAGGCTGCTAATTGCCCGGTGTGATTTGTGCTGTCTATGTAGATTTCAATTTCCTCAGTACAAGGACTATATCTTCTTCTGTGTTTTGTACAGGACACTTTGAATACTGAACAAATATTGTACCAAAATACAATTTTCTTAGGCTGGGTCTATACTGATGGCAGCAAATTTGCTGCTGTCAGGTCGATCCAGAAATCAATGGAGAAAAACCACCCCCGTAAGTGGTGCAGCGCAATGTGGACGGCACGCGGAACAGATGCAGCGAAATCGACAGGAGATACGCAAGTATTTTACATCACTTGCGTATCTCCCGTTGACTGCCGCCAAATCCGGAAGCTAAGTGTAGACCAGGCCTTAGACAATCAACTTCAGGGAAGCTATAAGATTACTGAAGTTTTGCACTGCAGTTTTGCAGTGGAATTCCATGTATTGGTTGGTTTTGGCTGTCTGATTTGCATAATCATTGTACTATTATCTTTCAGAAATTACACAATATGTTAATACCTGTACTATACTACTTACATCTATCAGCAAATCTGAACAGAAGGATTTGCATAATCCGGTATTGTCTTTAATAACCATAGAGTAAATATGCAGAATAATATGTTATTTTATTTTATTGGTCTATTTTAACCCTTACATTCTGCCTGGCTCCTGTAGCCAGAGTTAAGCCATTAGCCTTCACCAAAGACATTGTCTAAGCTTCTCACTTCTTGCAGCTGAATTAGACAACTGCAAAATGAACAGTGTTCGGGAAACCCAAAAAAATTTCCCTTCAAACTGCTGAAAGAGAAAATGTGTTTTCCTTTGACTCATTACAGTCTTTAGGGCCCAGCCGTGCTTCCACTGAAACTAATGAGAAATTTGCAGGTAATTTCAATGGGAGCAGGACTGGGCTCTTTTACTGTCTCACTTCAAGTCAGCAGAGTTCTTGTCTCAGCAAAGATTTATATATAATTTATTTTACATTGGGAGATGCCTGCCCCTGCCTCACAATTCTGTTCTGACACAAACCATCATTACTGGGGGGAGAAGAACCTTGTTGATCTGTAGCAAATGAAAAGATAAAAATGAGGAGGAGGGAAGAAGAAAGCATTCATGATTCTGCTTGAACAGCTGGACTTAACAGCAGTTTGGCAGCCCTTGTTGCTTGTAATAATTTTTTGTTCCTTTAGAATGTATTTTGTTTAAAATAATAGTGCGATAATGGCTTTCCCCCTTAACAAAACATTAACCACAACCATATGTTTCAGGGTTTCATAGGTGCAATTAGGGGTTCGTTGTCCCAGATGGCATGTGTGTCTCCCCTTTCACCCCATTGTCATTCTCCTCTGTGCCCAACCCAGCCTCCTCAGCCAACCTGCTGCTCCTTCCTCAGGTGGGGAGTACTCGGCTTCCTCTGCACTTGCTGTATAAGCTGTGGGCAGCCTTTCATCTAAGGGGCGGGTGGGGGAAGCGGGCACAGCTCTGCCCTTGCACACAGGCAGCAATCATAGGTGCTGAAACGAGGGGTGCTACCCCACACCCTGGCTTGAAGCGGTTTCCATGTCATACAGGGTTTACAGTTTGGTTCAATAGCTCTCAGCACTCCCACGATCCAAAACGTTCCTGCCCCGCTGGCCTTGGCAGCAGGGGTTGGGAAGGGAAATGTGCTGATTCCTGTGCATTTCACGGTTACTGCCCCCAGGTGTCTAGTTTGTGTCTGAGGGACGTGGGGGGGAGGCTGCGTCTATCACCGCCCATTCCCCGGCGGCCCCGCCCGGCCTTGGCAGCTCCCGCTGTGGGGTTGGACGCGGTTCCCTGGCGTCGGGGCCTCTCAGAGCGTGACCTTCCCAACATGGCGTCGCAGGCCGCCCCCTCACGCAGGCCGCCGCCTCCACCGCCGGCTGGGACAGGAGAGCGCGAGGGAGGGAGGCAGTGGCCGGGCGCGGCGAGGGCTGCTGACAGAGACGTTTGCCCCGGCCGCGGCGGCCGCGCTGGGGCGGCGGGATCCTCGCACCCGCCGGCGGCAGCAGCTTCGGGGCGCGCGGCCCGGGCCGCACCTCCCAGCCCCAGCCGCTCAGGGCGGGAGAGAAGCCGCCGGGCAGGGGGGGCGGGAAAGCCCCGGCCGCCCCCGCACCTGTCCCCGCCGGGGGCGCAGCGGGGTGGGCGGGGGTAGCCGCCTCGGGTCACCTGGGCTCTCCGCCCCGCGGCCGGGGCCGGGCCGCCGCTGCCAGCTCGCCCGAGTCGGCGGCGGCGTCGCGCTGCAGACGGGCCGGGCCGAGGCCGGGACAGCTGCGGGCTGCGGCGCCGAGCGGGCTCGCCGGGGACTCGCGGCGGCGGCGGCTGCGGTGCGGGGAGCCGCGGCGGGATGAACCCCAACGTCACCTACGCCAGTCGCAAGCGGCGGAAACCCGTGCAGAAAATGTAAGCGACGCGCGGCGGGGCTGGCCGCGGCTCGCCCCGACCGGCCCGTGGCCGCGCGCGGCGCCCCCTCGTCCTCTGGCCCCGTGCGGCTCCGCGCCGCCTCCCCACAGCCCCGGGGGTGTCTGCAGCCTCCCCGCAGCCCGGGGGCAGCCGTGGCCGGGGCAGCTCCGGGCTCGCCTTGTGTGTGCGGGGCGCTGCTCTGGCTTGGCCCGGGAGACGCGCCGAGGGTCGGCGGCGGCGGATGCCCGGGGCTGTTTGCCGCACTGCCGTGTGCGCTTCGGCGGGGCTTTGGGTTGGTCGGGACCCCCCTCCCCGGCCCGGCAGCAATCATGGCAGGCGCGCGGCTTGTGGGGACCCGGGTGGCTCCCTTTCAGACCCCCCCGCAGTGCCAGGCGGTGGCGAGCTGTGTCAGAGTCCCGTCCAGTTGGGAGCAGGCACCGGTGACCCAGTTGTATAAAGCATGGCGATGAAAAGGGCTGGAGGAAGCGAAAGCAACGACTTCACGTTTTGGTGTGGCTGGCTGCGTTACTTCCCTTGACCTAGACTAGGAGGCTTTTAAGGTGACTTGCTCCCTAGCCATGGCCGCGAAGGCCCCACCCGCTCATATGATTGTTAAAAGTAGTTACAGGGCGATGCAGCTTTTCAAATGTCTTGTTGGGTCACAGAGCGACGGAGCTATTTCTTGTCTTGTTTAGCACGAGCAGGGCTGCTTAGGAGGACGTGTGGCGTGTGTATGTGCAGAAAGGCACGTTGTGCTGGGTGCATTGCTGCAGCGGTGCTGCCCCTGCTTGTCTTCACTTGGATGGGTTTGTAGGTTACCCTTCACTCTCTGCCGCAGAGGATTTCACGATCTGGTTTTTACTGAATGTATTCTACACAGTGCTGTGATTTTTTTTAACTAATAAAGCACATTTTATTACTTGAGCTCTGGTTGAAGTCTTACACATCATATCCTGGACCCCCTAAAATATAATATATCTGCAGTGGTATTTCGGAATGTCAATGGCTCTGACAATCTGTATAGGACATTTCAACAAAGGGCATGACAATAGATTATATGTAATCATGTTATCCTGTCTGGGAATATTTAAAAACCAGTTTTTCTTAATATTTTTATTCTGCCAAAATATCGATAATATTTTATGGTATTTATTCATTTAGCTCCAGACAAACATAAAAATCGCAGAATTTACAGCCACGTCTTAAAAAGGGGTAGGGGGAACCCTTCTAACAAATATAGGGCCTGATTCTGGAAACATTTTAGTTACATGAGTAAAGCTAATTATTTTACCCTAGTATTGGTAGGATTGGGCCCAAGTAACTACTTCACTAAAAGATTACTTTAATCTGAAATGATTTTCAGCCTACAGGAAATGTACATTTAACTACTACATAAAAATGCACAAGTTAACTACTTCGAAAAAGTCTGCTTACTGCTTTTTGGGGGGGAACTAATTTCTTATTGACTTATGGCCAAAACAAAATTCTTACTTTTTTTTAATTGCACTCGTTTTCAAATAGCATTGCTGAAAAATAACTGTATAAGAAGTAAAATCATATACTAAGTTTAAAGGAGTTCATTCTCTGTAGCATGCTAGCAAAAGAGAAGAACGTTTTGGGACTCTGACAAGTAAACAAGTTTTTTTATATCATTGGGCTCCCTGATTTGGGTCAGTTCACTGAGTGCATAGTCAATTACAGCTGTTGCTATTAAAATATTTATACAAATGGATATTTTGCTTTAAATTAATTTTTACTATATTTGTGGACTGAAGAAATAAGTGAAAAGCAATGTGTATAATTATTTCAACCAATAATCTCTCTAGTAGCTGCAGTAAATGTGAATATAACTTACTGTAAACATGGCTAACCTCTTCCAACCTAAAATACAGAGGTGATAAAACAGTTCAATAATATAAATCTGTATTTTAGAAAGAAATAGTTGCCCTAATTCAAAATATGCAAGTGTATAGGAAATGCTTACTTTTTCTACAGTTATGTGTAAGCGCAGTTGCACCTGCTGCCCTACTACAACTAACTTTCCAGTTTTGTTTACATGCTTTCTTAGACTAATCCTTTAAAGTACACAAAATCTTGATTTCAGGAGCTATTCATTCTTTCTGATCAGAGGGATTAATGCTTTGTTTACTAATAGATTCTGGTGAGATCTGAAAACTTTCCATTTTTATATTTTGTATAAAAATGTCTGTCTGACTCTCAGGCTGCTTAATCTTTATAGTCTTTATTTTAATTTGCCACACTTACCATACTTGAATCTGAAGGTGATTTCTTTTGTTATATAAATCAAGCTATGCGTTGAAATCTATTAAAAAGTTTAATATTGGCCTTGGAGTGTCCCTGTCATAAAAGAACTTCTCTTTTTATGACTGAAAGGGAAAAATAAACCTTTTTAAATTTAAAGTAAATATTTTTGTTTTTAATCGAGTCATTGTAATTTGGTTTTCTCCTAAAATAGGTTAAAAAAACCCCAACCCTGTTAATTATATTATTTGCTATTCTGCTGGACTGACCATTTCTGCAAGATTAATTTCTATTTGTTCAGTGTATGTATGTACTTATTTCCCTCTCTTTATGCTTAATTTTACTGGTTTTGTATTTGTACCCTAACAGCAGTCTTGGGGGAGATGTTTTCTGCAGGCGTAAGGGTTCTGATTTGGCCAGTTAAAAACTGATCATAGTTCATAGTCTTGGCAAAAAAAAAAAAAAAAAAAAAGGGGGGGGGGGGGGGGGGGCGGGAGCTAGAGTAACAGCAGATTATCAGATCAGACTTTTAAAGAGATTGTGAAGCTCTTTCATTATTGTAAAAAGCTATTGCGTGCCTCTGATTCTCCTCAAATTAAGATACAGGACACTTGTGGGAAAATTGTCTTGAAGTAAACTTTTTCCCAGGCAAATTTCAAACCTCTTGGAAAAAAATAGTTTAAAAAAAAAGGGCCAGCGTACTATTATATTTAGTGAGCAGTATAACTTTTTACATTTTTCATACAAGGAAGAGATTAAATTTTTGTTGAATTATGTATTTGTGCTTCACTTGCCATATCCAAAACTCCTAGAGGAGCATGACTGATGCATTGTCCGTAATACAGACAACCCTTTTGTGTGAACAACTTTTTTCTGATCTATGTAATGATGTAATGTTCACAAGAAAGTCTCTAAATGGAAAAACTCTGATTTTTGTATGGAAAATAAGTCATTGAAAATCATTGTAGTAATTCGAAGTCAGTTCAGAAAAAAACACTCCTATTATCTACAGTGTATAGGACTGAACTCCACAGGAAATCTTGGGCTATTGCCCTGTCTGTGCCGAGTACTGGAACATAATCTTTTCTGTAGAAGCAACCTTATCACTGTAATGCGTACAAAAAGAAAAGATACTATTCCCTATCACTATAAATTTTAAGCACATTCAAAAATCAGCCACAAGAGGGGGAGGTTGCATGCTTTGAATAAGTGACACTGGTACTTTCCATAAAATTTAGTTAATAGTTAGTTAACGTTTTTATTTTTTCACAAAATGAAAAACTAAAGGTTTTCTTTAAAAAATGCAAATTCTGTATTTTACCATGGCAAATAGATTTCTAGGATCTGTGCTAATAAATATTCACTTATCTTTAGCTGCTCAGCAACTGACTTTATTCAGAAATTTATTTCAATTTACATTTTTAAAATCAGGAATGTATATATTGAAACATGCTTCGGCTGCATGGTATAAATTAAGACTAGACCCCTTGGGTTTTATTTGTATTTTATAGATATATTTAAAAAAAAAATCTAAGCTCACACATAGCAAGGTATGTGATTAAAGA
The DNA here is from genome assembly GCA_007922155.1 of Mesoclemmys tuberculata. Lineage (NCBI taxonomy): Eukaryota > Metazoa > Chordata > Testudines > Chelidae > Mesoclemmys > Mesoclemmys tuberculata. Next base: position 49,987,758 of record ML675603.1, read on the forward strand.
CTGTGGTGTAGAAGAACTATGAATATAGTGTTCAAATAATACTTTGTTAACATTGTTTTATTTTGACTCTCTATGACCACACTTGCTGGTCTCACAAGTATTGAAAATATTTTGTGGATGATACAAAGTTCAGAGGTATTGCTAATACAGAGAAATACCGGGATATCATACAAGAAGATCTGGATGACGTTGTAAACTGGAGTAATAGAAATAGGATGAAATTTAATAGTGGAAAGTGAATCATGCACTTAAGGACTAATAGCAAGAACTTTTGCTATAAGCTGGGGATTCATTATTTGAAAGTGACAGGAGGAGGAGAACGACCTGGGCATATCAGTTGATCACAGGATGACTATGAGCCACCAATGTGAAGTGGCTGTGAAAAAAGCTAATGCGGTCCTAGGATGCATCTGGCAAGGTATTAGAGATAGGGAAGTGTTAGTACCATTATACAAGACGTTGGTCAGACCTCATCTGGAATACTGTGTGCAGTTCTGGTCTCTCGTGTTTAAGAAAGATGAATTCAAACAGGTTCAGAGAAGGGTTACTAGGATGATCTGAGGAATGAAAAACCTACCTTATGAGAGGAGACTCAAAGAGCTTGGCTTGTTTAGCCTAACCAAGGGAAGATTGAGGGGAGCTATGATTGCTCTCTCTAAATAAATCAGAGGGATAAATACCAGAGAGGAAGAGGAGTTATTTAAATTCAGCACCAATGTGGACACAAGACCAAATGGATTTAAACTGGCCATCAGGAAGCTTAGACTTGAAATTAGAGGAAGGTTTCTAACCATCAGGGGAGTGAAGTTCTGGAACAGCTTTCAAGGGGAGCAGTGGGGGCAGGAAACCTAGCTGGCTTCAAGACCGAGCTTGATAGGTTTATGGAAGGGATAGTATGATGGGACAGCCTAATTTGGCAATTGACTGATCTTAGATTACTAGTGGTAAATATGTCCAATGGCCTATGAAGGGATGCTAGATGGGGTGGGTTCTGAGTTACTACAGAGAACTCTTTCTGGATGTCTGGCTGGTGAGTCTTGCCCACATGCTCAGGGTTTAACTGATTGCCATATTTGGGGTCAGGAAGGAATTTTCCCCCATAGGCCCTGGGTTTTTATTTGCCTTCCTCTGTAGCATGGGGCCCAGGTCATTTGCTGGTGGATTCTCTGTACCTTGAAGTCTTTAAATCATCATTTGAGGACTTCAATAACTCAGTCTTAAGTTAGGGGTCTATTACAGGAGTAGGTGGGTGAAGTTCAGTGGCCTGCGTTGTGCAGGAGGTCAGACTAGATGATCATAATGGTCCCTTCTGACTTTATGATCTATGAGTTCATCTGTGATAGATACTAACTAAACTAGGACCTCTGGCCAGTCAGTTTATTAGAGAGTTCAGAGCTCACAGCTGAACCTAGAATAGAGCAGCGGGACTGGAAGGACAGCCTACTGTTAAAATGGTATTAACAGGCTTAAAATCTGCCTTCTCTTCTTGTACTGTTGTTGTAAAATGTACATATACAAGGATTAATCTTGACATAGCATTCAGTTTCACACAGGGATAACTTGCTGTAATGCATGTAGTACTGCACCCTCTATCTAAACCAGGGGTTTGTTTGTGTGTATATGGGAAATAGTGCAATTATTTTAATATGACCCACTATTCTTCTCACATATTGCCATGCCCTTTCTGTCTTTCCAGAAGGTTCGCTTTACATCCTGGGTTATAATTAGATGGAATAGGATAATATTAAGGACAATGGATGATTGGGTTGGAAAAAAATCAGAAAAAAATTACAAATAGTGATGTGTATTATTGATTTGTTCTTGTTACAAGTCATGTATCCTATAGCTCAATATTACTAAGCCAATGTATATTTCTAAAATCAATATGCACTGAGATAGTTTAAAGGAAAAAAGGGAAATAAAAAAACCCCCTTCAAAATAATCACCCTTAAACTCCCCTCTCCCTCCACTCACCTCACATTTGGGACTGTTCTAGCTTTTGAACAAATCCTAACGTACTCTATACAATTGATTTATCTTATGTCCTATAGTTCCTACTTAGCTTGCCAAATTGCTTGTAGCTGTTACCTATTTAAATAAAAAAACGAGTGTGGGGGGCGCCCTTAGACATTTGTGACATTGCCCCTTTTTCTTTTTGCAGTCAGTAACTTACTAACAGAGGAATCGAAGGCTATTCCACTATCGAAACTATTCCACAGGAACAGCAGACCTGGTTGATTGATTTAGATGTGTTCAAGTATAGGAGTGGGAGTAGTTTCATCCTGCTGTCCCGCAATGATTGTACTTTAAGCAATAAGTTTTTTTTAAAATCTGATTCTGTATTAACTGGCAATAATACACTTGGAATCAGGGGGTTAGTGTTGTTATTAGGGATTGTTAAGGAAATGTTGGGTGATTTATAGTCTGTTTGGCTAGTATTGAACTCCAAGGTTTTTGTGTTGTAATCTATATATTTTAAGAATTGTGCCAGTTATCTTGATTTGGATACACAAATGCTTCACTAGAATAAGTAAACGTTATTTGATTTCTTTTATCGGAACAAAGCAAAGTCAAAGCACATAATATAGGTGTTAGTTCTAATGCTGCCCTTAACCAGATATTTATTTCACTTTCTTTTATAATTGATGACACACCCATACATGGAGTGCTGTTTTTGCTTTGGATATATTCTCTATTTAAGAGACGTAGTTTTCATAACCCTTTTTGATTTTTCCATCATTTCCTCCTTGCATGTTTCTGCATCATTAACCTCCATCAGAGCCATGGGGAAGCTGACCCTTTATTTCGGTAACAAACTTAGCTTTAATGGTAGTGAATTTAGAAGTCTGATGTTGGTTGTTATTCCAGTGTTTTTCATGTGTATGTTGTCAACATTCTGTACCGTAACCTATGTTGGATTACAGACTGGGAAGTGTATACACCCCTTCGGCGTGTAAAGTCAAAAGAACTTCCTTTTTTTTTTAATAGTAAAAGCGAACAGCTCAGGAGACAAATTTTGAGTTTTCTCCCATCAAGAGGTAGTGGACAACTGATACTGGAATAACAAGAGATGGTTTTTAAAAATAGATTTGGAAGGTTTAGATTTAAATAAATAAAAAAATTGCCAATATTTATTTATCTTCTCTTCGTGTAACCCCCTTCTCCCTCCTGGAAATACTTAATAATTGGAACTAAAAAAAAAAAAAGGCCAAAACATATGATGTGTTGCACTAGTTAATGTCAGTTTTATCTGTCATGCATTTAACTGAATGTTATGAAATTGTTTCAGTACAAATCATGTTTTCACCAGTGGAATCTAAATTTCACTACTGGAGGCTTTTAAATTTTCTGGCCAGTGCAAAATACTAATTTGATTGAATGCAATACTTGGAAATAAATACTTCTAAGACTACTTAGACTAAATTAAGTACTTAGGCATGGACAAAGCTTGCAGACAGCATGTCACGCAAAACCAACATTCATGTAAAAGTAACCTAAGTAGTAGCAAGCTTATTACACAAAAATGCAGCCATGATTTGATCCCTCTGTAATTAGAAAAATCTATTTTAAGCATACATGGCATGTGTAAGTACAGTACACAACTAATCTGAAAGTCTCAGAATTTATTTGTTTATAATGATTGAATATAATTTCAGGTAAGAGTAGTGTCCCCTATTCACAACCTTATTCTTAGACTTTCATGTGTGTAGGAAATTTTTCAGTGAGGCAGTGGGAATTTATGGTGGGTGTTAATGGAAACTAGAAGCAAGATTACATAAACTTCTGAATCTGATTCATAGTAGAGCACTTTACTTTACTTTGGATAGTGTATTTCAGCAGTCTGTCATACCATACTTATCACAAATGTTGTGATTATTTAAGAGCTGAAGAGTATTTTAGTGCTCAGTATGTTGTCAATGATAAGTGGATGTAATGATTTGAGTACATATTCCAATCTCCAAAATCTCATTAAAAGCATTCATAGTGACTCCTTACTCAGGAAAACCCCAACATATCTTGACTTGTCTGTCTCTCAGATTTGAAGATATCTGGGGCAGGGACCCAGATGTTTGTCTTATACAGTGCTAAACAGGTTATTGTCCAAAAAGTTGTTAGAATCTTGCAGTGTGAAGCAGAAAATAAGCCAAACAAAACACTATACTCTGTAAAAATTAAGCATATATTGAGAAGTGTTGCATTAACAGTAAAGAAGTGTAGACATGAGAGTACAATTTTGCACAGAACATTAATAAATATACTGAAATACTTTATATTCTACATTAATACTGATATCTGGCACATTCCTAGTGACATTTGAGATACTTAATAATAATCTGTTCTATTGTTTAAAAAAATAAGTCTCTCTAAACTTTCAAAAGTCTCTCATTAGATGCTCAGATGGGGGAACAGGACTCTTAGATGCCCACCTGAAGTTAATTTTTCCTAGCCTCAGTCTGAGTTAATTTTTGCTTAGGAACGGGCAAGTCGTTTTGGAGAGACATTTTACAAATTGAAGTTTAAAAGATTATTTGCGTTGGTGGGTGTCAGCTTAAATGGCAAAGCTTTACTACCTTTCTGCTAAAAATTATGACATGATCATTTTGAAAATATATGTGCATTTATTCTATGTTTTGTTTTGTCACAGAGTAAAGCCATCCTCATCTGAAGGAGCCAAGTCCAATCCATCCAAGAGACACAGAGACAGATTGAATGCAGAGTTAGATCGCTTGGCTAGCCTCTTGCCTTTCCCACAAGATGTTATCACCAAACTGGATAAACTGTCTGTGCTTAGGCTTAGCGTGAGTTACCTGAGAGCCAAAAGTTTCTTTGATGGTAAGAGATTAGGATTTAATTTTTATTGGACTGTTTTTAAAATACTGCTGGTGCTGCATGTTACTTTTAGTTATTTTAGCATTTAAAATTGTTGAATTTTACCTATACTTTAATGACATGTCAAGTTGTGTGGTGATGTGCAGTGTAACTGTACAAAATGAGTTGTCCAGTTTCTTGAAAACCAGATATATCATTTACATTTCACTTAACTCACCAGCCTTTGGAAGTTTTGCATTTGGAAGCAATATTGTCTTTAATGAGACCTTTTCCTCGAACTTTCAGAGATGTTGAGGAGATGAAATTTTTTTTTTCAAGAAGTGCCTTGATAAAATTATTGTTGAATTTAACACTTTTTCAGATGGATTTTCCATCAGTTGAATGTTTTCCTTGATGCAGCAAAGATAATTTTGTTATGAATAAAATGATTGAACACCTGCAACCCAATCACATAACTTGCTTTACCAGGTAAATTGTTTGAGGAAGCTAATTTGTGAAACTAATGGAGGAATAGTCTCTCCTGTGTTCAAGCTTTTCTTGGCACAGGAGAATGGAGGGAGTATGGGAACATAAGGAACCAGTTAAGGTTCCCTGTTTCTGTGGGCTGGTCTGTGTTGAGCTTGGCCCTGGTTTGAGTAATAGCATTCTTGGAGCTGTTGGGTCAACAACATGATTCTCCACACCAGCTGAGATTTGGTGGAACAAAGCTCTGGGCTGCCCCTTCATTCCCTGGCATGCCCCCTTGGCTGAATTGGAGTGGTTGGCTTAATGCCAGCTGAGAGCTTCCCCACTATAGAAATTCTTATCTGGCCAATTACGGACAGAATCTGGCTCTCTTGCATCATTGAAGCAGTGCAAAAAGAACTAGGCCCACATAAAATTTGGTTGATTGTTATATCACTTGCTGTGTTACTGTTGAAGTTTTTAATTGCATGTATAATTAAAGTTTACCATCCATATTAGTATTGGAACTGAGCTTATAGTGGTGCTAATGTTTTAGTTGAAAGCCTTTTCAGCAAAATTGTGTGACTTCATCATTACCTCTGTCCTTAACACCACACTAAAGGTATAATGCGGTCTGTGACAATCATGCTACTAAAGTCTGTTTTTCTATTAGCTTTACCTTTTCTTTTCTCCAAAGTACTTCTAGTCCAGCAGTTCCCAAATATTTTCCTTCTATGACCCCATTTTCAGATTTATTATTTTCTGTGACCTCTGACAGCACTGCAGACATCATTTTTAAATGGCACCGTCCATGCAGGGTGACCTAGCACGCAGTGTATACCCAAGATCACGTCGTATAGAGGACGCCATTTTGCTTTACAAAATGGTGTCCTCCGCACAGCATGACTTTGCACATAGACAATGTAAGAACACTGCATGGAAGGTGCCATGTTGTAGCGCAAAAAGCATCCTCCATGTGGTATTACCTTGAGCATATTTTTTTAATGTTGTCCTCCACAGACTTGGGATTGCTGCGATCTCATTTGCTGATGGAGCAACCTCACTTGGGTTCATGATCTACAGTTTGGGAACCACTGCTTTAGGTTGTCTTGACTTGTTGCTAGTAGTTAGTAGTCCCATATATAGTGTACATGTATATTATTATTGATAACTAATCCTGGTAAATTTTGCCAAGTCTTGTTCTTTTAAAAAATGTTGGGTTTTTTGTATATCTCTGAGTAAACAATCAATGCAATGCTTTTTGGGGTAGGCCAGGACAGTACAGCATATGAAATCTGTTCAAGATTACATCTTATCAAAAATTCTGGCAGAACAATTTCCCATCATGTCACAGGGTGGCTGGCCCCTTTAAGGGGAAATGTTGCTTCAACCCACCTGTGCTAAGATCTGCTCAACTCTCCAGGTGGGCACGAATGAGGTTATGTGATTAACTTAGACAAGGGCTGGGGAGATAAAGGAAGAATGGACAGACTCCCAGGAGAGTCTTTGCGGAAGGGAATTCGAGTCAAAGCTGTTAGCTGTCTAGCTAGGTGGGTTGGGAGGCCCAAGCAGGACAGAAACCTAGAGAGCTGTGGCTTGCCTGAGGAAGCAGCTGCAGGTGAGTACTGCACAGAATAAGACTGACTATAGTGGAGAGTAAAGGAAGTTGGATTAGACCAAATTCCTGACTCGGAAGGAGACACACTGAACTGACAGAGACAGACTGAATTGAACCCCTCTCTGTGAGGGGGGGCAGAGGACTCCTGTTTCAAGGAGAGAGACACTGAACTGGGGTTGGAGCCTGGAGGGCCAGGGTGTTAGGACTAAGTAAAGTGGACCCAGAAGGAGTGTGTTTTAATTACCATTGAACTGTGATGGTAAATTATTGAGGAGCCCTGTGAGAGAAGGGAAACTGAGGCAGTATGCTGCACAGCCTTCCTGGCCATGAGAGAGTGCTTGGGCTTGTGACACATCAGAAAATGCTGTTTAAATGAAACTGAGGTGTTTCATAGGAACAGACCCATTTTCATTGAAATTTTCACAGGAATTTTTTGAAATGCTTCCTTTTGATCAGGTAGAAATGTTTTGGTATGACTTTTATGTTATAAAGCATAACAAAAGTTGAAACGAAACACTTCAGCCTCATCAAAACAAAATGTTTCCGAATATTTTGTTTCACCCAAAATTCCAGGTTTCTGACTTTGTCCTAATTTAGGACAAAACCAGATTTCAGAATTTCCCGTGGGATGGAAATAGCAGTTTTCAGCCTGCTCAAGAACATTGTGGTTCCTGAACCAGAAATGGGTTCCTGTTATAACTGCCCCAGGTCTTTATGAATCCTACACGGACTTGAGGGTCTTGATCCAAGTTCACGCTATATAGGAGTATACCCAAAGCCTCATAATATTCAGCCCACTTCTTTTGTCTTGCATATGTTGTTTGTGTCTGACTAGCTTGAATGTAGAGGTGGTTGCCATCCATTTAAAGTGATTAATTGGAAATTGTTGTCCTGTCACCAAAAGAGCTGAATGCATTTAAAGTGATTAGTTAGAAATTGTCGTACTGGCTTGTGCATTTGGTTGTAACTGTATATATATATATATATAGTAGATACGGATTTGTAGAAAGGTTGTGTAGCACTGAACTGAAAAACCCATCTTTTGGGCTGAAAGCCATTTCACACAACAATCTATGCAGCACATAGTACTACATTTAGAGATGAACGGTTGCAGGTATACATGTATTTAATCTTATTGCATGATGATGAGCTCTTTAGCAGAGTTTTGATTAATTTGCCTGTTTGTGGTGAATATGAATGTATGCATGTACTGTATGCAGCAGTAACTGAAGAAACTTTGATCCCCTGTTCTGTTTATCCCTCTGAAGCACCTGACATTGGCCACTGTCCGTAGTCTGGGTACTAGGTTAGATGGACCATTGATCTACCCGAGTATGGCTGTTCTTATAAAGTAGTGTGTTCATATTCAAACTAGAAGTATCTGACACTTGAATAAGTTGTACATTTTATGGTGTCTTAAAGAAGTCGTCTTATTTGAGTGCTAGTTCATGTCAATTCCAAGTAGGTGTGTGCGCGTCACGTGCACAGTCATCGGAAGGTTTTTCACCTAGTGATATCCATTGGAGTGTAGGCGTCCCCTGGAGTGATGCCTCCATGTCTCTGTATATAGGGCCCTGCTGACCCGCCACCTCTTCAGTTCCTTCTTGCCCCCTGTGACGGTGATTAGAGCTTCTTGCCTTCTCTCATCAGCAAGCTTTCCTCTAGGGGTAGAAGCAAGCCCCAGCCTGCCCCACATTTTTATCCTGTAGAACAGAGGCAGGATTACTTTAGAAAGATGGGCAGGAATAACACGCGCAGGATGCCCCAATCCCCATCTAACCAGGGCTGGGGCTTGACAAGGCTACTTTCTAGCTCCAAGCAATCATTTTGAGGGAGCGTCCAGGAGTGACATACCAGACCAAATCCAGGATCACTCCTCTTGTTTCCTGAATCATCTATCCCATTTCTATCACGCTTGGACTCAGATCTCCTTGGATGCTGGGGTGCTGCTCATGGTAGAATTGGGATATTCTCTCCAATGGATATTCTCTCCAATTTTCTCCCTTCCCCATCCCTTTCAGGGACCTCTGTCATGAGCAACTCCTTATACAGGAAGTGCAAGAGCTTCTACGAGCAGGAGCAGTAGAGGAGGTTCCTTAAGAACTAAGGGAAAAGGAGTTTTACTCCTGATATTTACTAGTCCCAAAGGGGGTCTCTCACCTATTCTTGCTCTGCGAAACCTCAGTAGAGTCATGAAGAATGGAGGTTCCACATGGTATCCCTGGCCACCATCATCCCCTTCCTCGATCCAGGGGATTGGTATACCTCCCTTGATTTGAAGGATGCTTATTTTAGTATTTCTATAGTCCCATCTCACAGAAGGTTCCTCAGGTTCACGGTAAACCACACTCATCGGTTTATGGTCCTTCTCTTTGGACTGTTGGCATCCCATTGAGTTTTTACTAAGTATGGCGGTCATTGCTGCTTTCCTAAGACAACAGATACACGTGTTCCCGTATCAAGATGACTGGCTGGTCACGGGCCGCTACAAGAAGCAAGTAGAGGCACACGTCAACTTGTTACGGTCGACCTTCAACAAACTGGGGCTTTGGCTAAACATGCCCAAGTCAACATTATCCCCTATCCAAAGAACAGAGTTTATAGGAGCAGCCCTAGACTTGGTTCTGGCCACAGGAGACATCACCTGCTTTACACATTCCCTCCCTTTTCTGCTTGTTCACAGCATCCTACTCAAGATCAGAAGGGAAAGGGCATCTGTTATACTGATAGCCCCAGCCTGATCCCTGCAGTATTGATATACGACACTGCTGGAGCTGTCTGTGGTTGCCCCAAGTGCCCTGCCATTGGTGTCAGACCTAATCATGCAGGACCACAGCCACCTCCAACATCCCAACTTCAATATCTCCACCTCACAGAGTGGAAGCTTTGTGGTTGAACCCCATAGAGTCTGCATGCTTAGGGCCAGCCAGGGAGGCCCTCCTCAGCAGCAGGAAGCCCTCCATTAGGATTACATACATGGCTAGGTGGAAGGGGTTTTCTCTTTGGGCAAAGCAGAAGGGCACTCCTCCAATGCAAGCATCGCTGCCCTGTATGTTGGACTATCTACCGCATTTGAAACAACTAGGGCTGGCAGTTTCAGCCATAAAGGCGAACCTGGTGGTGATCTTTGCATTCCACCCAAGAGAACACGGATGATCAGTCTTCGCTGATCCAGTGGTGACCTGTTTTCTCAGGGGCCTAGACAGACTCTACCCTCAGGGTTGCTGTCCAAGCATGGGACCTGAACCTGGTACTCACTAAATTAATGGGACCTCCATTTGAGCCCTCAGCGACATGTTCGCTCCTCTGTCCCTTGTAGAAGATGGCGTTCCTGGTCGCGATTACCTCAGCCAGAGGAGTGTCTGAGCTCAAGGCTTTGACATTTGACCCTCCATACACAGTGTTTTACAAACACAAGGTTCAGTTGCAACCCGACCCGGCCTTTCTTCCTAAGGTGGTATCCCAGTTCCGCACAAACCAGGACCTCTTCCTCCCCGTGTTCTTCCCGAAGCCACATGCCAATAAAGGGGAAGAAGCCTCCTTTCTTTAGGTGTCAGGAGAGTGCTAGCCTTCCATATAAAAAGGACTAGACCTTTTCGTAAATCAAACCAACTCTTCATCACTGTAGTGGATAGGATGAAGGGTCTCCCAGTATCGTCCCAGATGATCTCATCGTGGCTCACCTCTTGTATCAGGACCTGCTACAACCTGGCTACGGTGTCAGCCCCAGCACTAACAGCGCACTCCATGAGGGCCAGGCTTTCTTGGCGGCTTCCTTGGCATAGGTCGCTACACAGGAAATCTGCAGGGCTGCAACTTGGTCATCGATCCATATGTTCACCTCGCATTATGCTATTACTCAGCAGGCCAGGGACAACGCAGCATTTGACAGAGCTGTGCTTCAATCAGTGATTCTGTGAGCTCTGACCCCTCCTCCTACAGTCAGTTTGGGAGTCACCTACTTGGAATTGACATGAGCAAGCACTCGAAGAAGAAAAAACGGCCACCTACCTTTTATAACTGTTCTTTGAGATGTGTTGCTCACATCCATTCCAAGACCCACCTGCTTTCCCCTCTGTCAGAGCCTTCTGGCAAGAAGGAACTGAGGAGGCAGCAGGTCAGCAGGGCCCTATATACAATGCTGTGGGAGTGCCACTCTAGGGGGCGCCAGCACTGACCCAGTGGGTACTGCTAAAGGAAAATCCTTCTGGTGACTGTGCCCGCAGCATGCACATACCTGGAATGGACATGAGCAACATATCTCGAACAGCAGTTATGAAAGCTGGGTAACTGTTTTTTGGCAAATTTGACAATGGGAAATAAGTTTTGGAAATAGAGGAATCATTTTTGCATATAGATTGGATTTACTAATAAATTTATTTAAGGATATCTGACTAATATAAAGAAGATAAAATTAAAAAACAGTAAGGAATTGCAGGAAATCCAGGTAACTCCAATTATTTCTTATTCTGGTGACTCACTGTTGGAAAAACTTACTGTTATGTAGTCTTACCTCTCTTTCTACTCCCCTTAGCTTAACATACTGTTCACCACTGAACATCTTGCGGCTTCCCAATAAAGGAATAGAGTCACACACAGTATTTTAAAGCTTTAAAAGGCTAGTGTGGCTATTTGGTGCATTTGAGATGTCTTTTAAAAGTTTTTAAACTCCTTTAATGTATTATTAGACTTTAGGTAAACTCCTCTGGCTCAACTAGTTGTGTATTTTACCTCATTGTCCTAATTGAGGAGAATGGCGGGGAGGAAGTGCAACATGAACAATATCTGATCTAATTTCTACTGAAGTGCATCAATCTCCGCGGATTTGAAATGTTCATGACTATCTCTGGTAACGAAAATAAGTTCTAATTCTATTTAAATTTTTCATAAAACAATGCCTTTAATCAATCTGAGTAATAAACACTTGTTTTGCAGAATCCTATAACAGGGCAATTAGTGTTAATTTTATAACTGAAGGGTTTTGTGATGTGTGAAATGGCATGTAGGGTGTATGCTATGTTTTGACAGAGGACTAATTACGCATACATTAAAAATTTTCTTGTGTTTATATATTTTTTTTTACTTCAACTGTTCCTTATATTACAGGATTTTTAAAAAATCATTTAAATTTTCATCCTGTTGTTCTTGGCAGTCTGTAATTCCAGCAGCTAAGCAACAAAACAAAGATTCTGACATTCTGATCTTCAACACAATTGTGTGTAAATATGTAGCAGCCATTTATTCTATATGATTAAACTCTATTAGATGTGAAGAGGGAAGCATGACCTGTGTTAAAAATATTGGCCATGTTTTGTGATGTTTCATCTTAAATTCTGACAAGTGTATTTAGTTATAGCTTTGGATAGAATTGTGAGCATAGGGCTTTCTGTACCATTTTCATTAAGACTCATTGCACTCACTACATTCTAAGAGCACTGTGTGCTTGGTAACTTGGCATCTGTCTCAAAGTATTTAAAGATTTGCACGTATAGTGTTACTAATAAAAGTGAAGAGTACAAACAAATACAGATGTCTAAGGGTCAGACAGATGCAATATTAGGAGTTGGGAGTAACCCTAATCTTTTCACTGTTTAAAAGACTTGGTGTATACTAACTATAGAAATTGCAACAGAGACTTGATCCGCCAAAGGAAAAGGTCATGGATTTCTGTACATTGTGAATTTTCCTGATGTGAAGTGCAGTTTAAAACAGTGATGCCCTCTACAGTGTCTGAGAGAGTATGAAGGAGAACTGTACTCTGTGTAGTGAGTTGAAATACTCTGTGTATAGAAGAAACCTGTTAAATGCAAAAGTTAGCATTGTGATTGTCATGTTGTTAACACAGCATGCTGAAATGAAGGGAAACGTTAAATGAATAACAGGATGCAAATGGGGGTGTGTGTGAATTCCTGCGGAAAGTAAAATATAAACGTGTAATCATATGATCTGGTTTGAAAGGAAACCCAAGTTTTTGCTGTAACAATAGATATTTTTTCAAAAAAAAAAAAAAAGCACATGCGTTTTTCCAAGTCTAAATAATCCAGAGTGGATGTCTGTTTTCTGAAGACGGAAGTCTGTGAAAGACAGAACTATTTTTATACTTTAAAAAAAGTAATCTTAAGTAGAAATAAAGTATTTTAATAGAGCTTCTCATTTAACGTTTACAGACTGTTCAGCTGTGGCTTTGAGAAAGATGTTTGAGTTCAAGAAGCTTTTAATGTACTTGTTTGCTTCTCAAGTATTAAGCAGATGCAGTAGTGCCTCCATAATTAAAGTTGCAGGAGTGATTCCAATAGTTTTGAGATTAAGAAACCATTGAATTGAGCAGATTTACATAAAAGGCTACTCTAGTACAGAACCAAATAAAGAAGAAGCACTCAATTTCTTCTGCATTACAATTAGAGGGAAGTCTCCCATGCCTGCCTTAGTTATGATTATATTTTAACTAAACAAGTGGCATTGCAGGTTTGCAAATAATGTTAAAATTAAGTCTTTGAAGTTATTTAACAGTTGGTCATATTTCTACAGAACTGCCAGCAATTTGTGCAGTGCAAGTAACCCGCTAGTCTTAACCAAAAATACCTAAAGGCGACTGTTGACTGTTTATGTATAATTAAATTCATTATAAGGGTGAGACAATTGCATAACCTGAAACAGGCTATCTATGTTGCCTGCATAATATAAAAGCACTGTGCTGTTGGTTGAATTGTATGTAATTTTAGATATCGATGTCAAAAGATCTTAGAAACAAAACATATAGCATGTTGCTTATTAATATTACTGGTATCTATTATTCCATTTTTCTATAAATTCTTGTGATTTTTAATAGGTACTCTTCTTTCTGTTGCTCATTGGACAGTGTTCTGCTGTCACTGAAGAAAGTTTCTATTCAAAATTAGTTTCTTATGTCATATGCAAGTGACTTTGGTAAGCCCAAAAACATAAAATAATTCATGTAAGGGTTTTTTCATTCAAGTTGCACTTCCTAATTTTACTCAAATGTAATAATTAACACCCACTCATTTTGTAGCATGGCTTCAAATTACATTGTGCCTCTTGTCAGCACATAAATAATTTTGTTGTTGTAGTTTTCTGTTTGTACTGTGGTAGGCACCATACAAATATAAAAACAGTCTCTGCTCTGAAGGACTTCAAATATAAGATAGGAGTCAATAGATGCATACAACAGATGGGAAGCACAAGATAACAATGAACTATTGAGCAGTGGTCCCAGCACATTTGCTGCTTAACTGGTAGATGTAATTCTTTTGCCATGTGTTAGACTATATAAAGGACTGATATTAATCTGATGTCCAGATTACTGTTAGGGGTCCTTTTGAAAATATATAAAACAATTGACTCAAGTATCTACCTTTCCCACACATTCATACTTTCATAGGGTTTAGGGCCAGAATGGTCCACTTGATTTAGTCTGACCTCATAGGCCATTACATTTTAGTTATCCCTGTATTGAGCTCAATAACTCTTACTTGGCTAAAGCATATCTTCCAGAGTGGCATCCAGTCTTGATTTGGAGATGTCAAGAGATGGAGGATCCCCATCTCCTTGGTTTGTTCCAGAGGCTGATCACTTTCACTGTTTTAAAAATGTGTACTTAATTTCTAATTTGAATTTGTCTGGCTTCAGCTTCCAGCCACTGGGTCTTGTTACGCATTTCTAAGGGCCCCTTGCACGCTGTGAAAGTACTTGCACACTGTAATCAAGTCACCACTCAATCATCTTTTTGATAAGCAGATTGAGCTTGTTATATCTGTCACTGTCAGTCATTTCCTCTAGCCCTCAAAAAAAATTTCTGCACCCTCTCCAATTTTTCAGCATCCTTTTTACAACATGGACACTAGAACGGTGCACAGTGTTCCAGTGTTGGTTTCACCAATGCCATATATAGAGGTAAAATCATCTTCCTGCTGACTATTCCCATGATTTATACATAAGGATTACATTAATCCTTTGCAACAGCATTGCATTAGGAGCTCATGTTAAATAGCTTGTCTGCTATTACCTCTAGGGCCTCTTCAGAGTCACTGCATTCTAGGATACAGTCCTGAAGTCTGTAGGCATGGCTTGCATTCCTTGTTCCTAGATATATAACTTTACACTTGCCTGCATTAAAACCAATTTTGTATGAAATAATCATATTGCTCAGTTTGACTGCCCTGCCTTCGTTATTTACCTCTCCACCCATCTTTGTGCCATTGGCAAATTTTATCAACCATGTTTTCATATTTACTTCCAGATCATTGATGAAAATGTAGAATAGCGTCAGGCCTGGTACCAATCTCTGCAGAATCTCACTAGAAATGCCCCCATTTGATGATGATGATTCCCTATATTTCAGGTTCAAGAAATCAAAAATGAAAACTTTGGCCATCTTAACAGTGTCTCACTTCCCCTTCTACAACCACACAGAAAAGTCTTTGGGAATCTGAAACACATCTACTTTTACTTGGGCTAAAACATCTGCATTTTAAAATAAAATTAAGCAAACCCACAACACTTTTGAGAGAGCAGATCCTCCGGTTCCATTTGTTGTTTATTAGCTATTTGTTAAGGCACTTATTCAGAGCACAGCCTTCGCAAATCTAAACCACACTCTGAAATGTCGTTTGACTTGATAGTAGTCAATATAGACAGAGTCTCCCTTCAACTTAACTGCACTGTGACACCTCTGCCAAGTAGAGTCCAACATACTGGACAGATTTTATGTAGCCTTCAGCAATCTGCTCCCATCCTCTATTGCCAGCTCCTGTCCAGTTTGCTATTCCACCATTGGCAGCTTCAGTGTGTTGCTGGAGTGTCTCTCACCAGAGCAAAAGCCTCCAGAAGAAGTCTCTCTTCTATCTGTATTGTTCCTGACTTCCGGATCAGGATGGTAATTTTCCCCTTGAAATGATATTCATGAATTCATATACTCAATATACCATTCCACATACATGCAGTTACATAACACTTTTAATATTGTTCCTTAGAATGAAACAAATTCCAAATAAAACAACTTTAAGCGCTTCATAAACTCCATATGTAAATTAGACCTGGAAGCCCTTTGATTTTCCTTTTTTAACTATAGGGAAACGAGAGAGCTTAATGAGCAAACTAAGCAGATACAAGGTGCGCACTCTGTTTTTTCCCTACTCACCACAGATGAAGCTCCAGCAGCTCCTGCTCCCAGCAAGCACCTAGTCCTGGGACTCACATTAGTGTCTGTTCCTCTTCCTTTTTTAGCCACAGCTGTGTTTATTTATTCCCCTTTATGAAAGTTAATTTCCTGAGTTCATTGATTCAATTTAAAGTTATGTCTTAAATTAAAGTTGATTTTTTTTTTATTATGAGGGTATGTCTACATTCACAACGGCACAGTTGGTGCTGCCGGATCGATATTGCAGGATCGATTGAGTGGCAGTGGAGACCAGCTTAATCGATCCGGAAGTCGACCGCGTTAATCCACCCTGCAAAAAGATGAACGCTGCACTTACAGGTGGTCATTTCCCATTGGGCAGCGTAGTAGGGATGTGACGCAGTGTAAACCAAGCCTGAGTCTTTCCTTTTACTGTCTCTGATATCAGCACCAGCATATGCTGCTGCCATCTTAAATCCAACATTGTAAAAACCAGACCTTTCAGTTCTTTCCAAAACCCTCCTTTTGCTCTCCTTTTATAACTGGTGACAAATTTAACTATTTTCCCTTTCACCCAAGCTTACAAGCCTTGTTCTCTTTCATATTCCCCTCCCTCCCCCAAACATCCAGCCTCTCTGCAGCTCTGTTTCTGCTTCTTCCAAAGTACCTCCTCTTCAGGCACAAACACCCTTGTCTGCATCAACTACTACAGTCCCCTTTCTTGCACCTCATCTCATCTTGCCTCAATCCAATCTTACCAAAATGCTATTACTGAAATCTGCTCCCATGGCATTGATGTGGCTGCCCTCTTTACATATCTTCGGGGCTTCTTTTGTCTTTCTTTGTCTTTGATGGCTTTTTTGTTTTTCCAAAATTTTGCTCAATTCTGTCCCTAGCTACCATTCATCTCTGCTCTAGTATTCATCTACTCTTTCTGTTTATCCATTTGTGTTTCCCTTCTTCCTCTGTCTTTTTCATGTCTTTCATGCTGTCATTTGTATTCTTAAATTCCTTTCATCTTTGTGTATTAAATGGGCACCTTCTCAATAAAATTTTTATTTAAAACATGCTGTTTCCTGAAGCCTAAAAATTGCCTTCTAAAGGAAAAACTTGAGTTTAATGATGTTGTCACTCATTACTTTTAATCTAGTCTATTTGCTAATTTTGTGTCTGAACTACATTGTCCCATTTGGAAAGTTGGCTCTTTGGGGCGTGGATCACATTTTCCTCAGTTTTGTACCAGGCTGAGCATGCTAATGCTCAGTAGATAATGCATTCTACAACTGAGAAGTACTATGTTTTAAATGCATTACATTAAAAATTGTAGAAAGCAGAGCTCAAGAAAATGACAAAATAACTTCAAATTGAAAATGCAAGGTGATATGCCCTTGTGATGACGTAGGGTCAAGCTGTGTCTGTGATCTCTCCACCATTCTTTCTCCTGTTGGCACTCTTTCCAAGTGGCAGGCCTCTACTTGCACTCTTTGCAGTGTGGAACTCCACAATTCTATCACTCTTAGACTAGACCCTGAGGTAGCAGCGTTCCTGTTTCAAACTGTGTTAACAGGACAGCCACTACTATAGCTGGTACCTGCAAAGACATTCCTCTGTGGGTCTTGTGACCAACAGCTGATTAAAGTGATTCAGAACAACTTTCTGAACAGACCCATTACTTCCTGTATACGTTTTGGCAAATGGACAATGGGTTAAAACCAGCCAGGATTAACATGCCTAGGTTTTGCAGCTCATCACCTATGTACAGCTCATTGTCTTTCTCATAGCTGGCTGCCCAGCTGCCTCGCACTTCCTGCATAGCCTCATCTTAGTTCCACCACCGTGTGCCAGGCTCTCCCTATATCTGGACAGGGGGAGACACTTTGCTCCTGCAGTTTCTCTTTTTTGTGTGTCTCCTTGAGCAGCTGCTTCCTGCTCACCTTGCTTTTTCTTGCTTAGGTAGGGAGGTTGAACAGTTTAGTGTTCTTTGATCTTAAGCACTGAGATCTGAGAAAATTGGCCTATTAACCTGGCTGGCATTAGCCAGGTAGGTATTTCCTACTGAGCAGTGCCCCCACTAGTTCTCTTAAGGACCCTTAGTATTATCTCTGTCATTTCATTTTCTGTTCCTCCCTTCCCCCGCCTCCTATGATTTAAGTCCAGGCATCTGTCAGAATAATATCAAACAGTAAACCGAGGTACAGCTGTATTGGCAGTTACAAGGTCTAATAGAGTGAGATATCTGTTGAGGAATATTTTCTGATACACATGTTTTTTGCTTATTAGATCTTTATTGACAAGTAACAAGTTTACAAATTAAATATATTTTGAATATGTACACTGAAAGCTCTTTGTCATTATATGGGGGGAGTGTGTAGTACAGGTATGGTCCTGATTCTTGATTGTGGCCTTTAGACATTACTATAGTACAGATATTTAATAAAATAATGAATATCACAGTTGTGGGAGGGATTTTTTTATTTGCAAATATCCATAGGTAATGCATTCAGGATTTCTGCTCTGGTTTTATAATAATGTATTCTCTCTGTAGTAATGTAACACAGCTCATTAATTTTAGTCATATAGTTTCACATTAACAATGAGCTCTAATGAAGGAAAATAAAGGACCAGATGTTAGATCCTGCTCTTTGAGCTACTTCAGTGAAAAAGCAGCTGGAAAGCCATTGTGGGGATTTCTCATGGGGCACATCTCAAGGAGCATCCCCTTTACTTCCAGACTGTGACATAGGCCATCTGGCTGGGGCATCTCTATGTTCTGATGGTCTTGCCTACTGAAAAAAGCCCCTTGGAGCTGTCAGTAGGGATGATTTTTATATTTATGATGTTCACAGGCGCAAGATTGAGTGTTTGTCCTGCCCCCTAAACTACATCAGGTGTGGCTCTGGGATGGCCCAGTTAGTCTCATATTGATTTACATAGAGAGCTAGGTATGTAAATCCACATACTAGATGATGATGATGATAACAATAAGAGTAATATATAGTAATATTGTTTAACACTTAAATTACAGTAGCACATAAAGACCAAAACCAAGTTAGTCCCCATTGTGCTTGTTGTACAAACCATAGATAGTCCCTACTCCAAAGAGGCATACAGTCTAAAATGTCATAGAACACAAAGATCTTTGTCGAAATCTTGGTCCCATTGAAGTCCATGCCAAAACTCCTTTTGACTTTGGGCTGGGATTTCACCCCTTGAACTTTTTCTTTGAATACTGTTTTAAAATAATTCCTTGTAATTCTAAAGATCACTGTTTGGGTGGACGGGGGCGGGTGGGAAGGGGTGGCAAGGAGAGGGAAAAAACTGCTTCATAGTATTAAAAAATGCTAGCGTCTTACATAATTTTAGTTCAGTTTAGGCTGAAATAGCTTTTCATGGTTTGTGTTCATTATGACTCAGCATTTCCCCCTACATCTGCTTGTTGATAACAGAAACCTCTGAGTTTTCCTGTTTGATTTTTATCTCTAGTCTGATAAGGAAATAAAACTTGCTTGTATGGTTGAGCTCTGTAGATGTTTACAATTCCA
This sequence comes from Mesoclemmys tuberculata, assembly GCA_007922155.1. Taxonomy (NCBI): domain Eukaryota; kingdom Metazoa; phylum Chordata; order Testudines; family Chelidae; genus Mesoclemmys; species Mesoclemmys tuberculata. The sequence goes on from ML675603.1 coordinate 50,007,328, forward strand.
GCCGTTTATAATGTAATCTGTTTCTCTATGTAAACAAAAAAATTCAGTTGTTAAAACAGTTGCTGCTTCGTAAATGTTTTAATGGAGCTGTTACTTGTTAAAAAGCGATTGCTTTGTGAATAATTTCAGAAGTTTAGAGCAATCCCAGACAAGTACTTTATTAAACTGGAGTTAATTAAGAACATCAAAGACATTAGTAAACACTATTAAATCAATTTGCATGTATAGATTTTATAAATATTGTATTTGTTATGTCAGCTAAATAATAAATAATTATGGGTTCGTCCATAACATGCATCGTATCAGCAAACCTCAAGGGAAAAGATTCCAGCTATCCAGGACATGTAAAATAGTGGAAAAAATCATTTTAAAAGTGCTCTTCCAATATTTCTAGACTAAATTTTGTATTGATTAGCCTGGATACATTTTTCCTATTGCAGTGATTTATAAAAGGAAGTTTTCCATCCCTGTGAGATGATGGACTGGATGTCAAAATAGCTACTACTTTTTCACAAGGCATTCTGTTCAGATAAAACTTACCAGTAAGACTAAAATGAGAACTTTTTTGTCCAAATTTAAAAGATGAAGTAAACTGCAATTTCCAACAGCAGTTTCAGATTATTTTGTTTGCTACCTATGAACTTTAAAGATGATATGCAAATAGGAATTAAGAATTTAATCATTTTCCGAAATATCTACTGGTATTCCACTGAAATCTTTTAAAATTCAACTTTATTATAGGGGTTGGGTAAGAGGAAGAGACTGTGTCATTTTACTATTTGATGCCATGTTAAAAAGATGATATTGTACGTCACAAAGGTTTTAAAAACCTGGCAACATAACATTCACCAAAAAACATCCTTGAGCCCTGTGGCTCGCCTTGAGGTGGTTATATTGTTAGGAACACACAGAATCAGGGTTTTGGGCCATCTAGTCCAGTATTGTATCTTCAACAATGGCCAGCACCAGATATTTGGGGGAAGGTGCAGCAAACACCACAGTAGATAGGTGAGGGTTAATCTGGCCCCATGAAGGACTCCTCCTAATCTGTAGTAGTTAGATTGGTTTAAACCCTGAAGCATGAGTTTTAATATTCCTTCTAAAAATTGTTAATACTATCTATTATAATTATGGCTGTACTTTTTATCCCTATAAATGTACAATCCCTCTTTGAACTGTGCTAAATTATTGTCTTCAATGACATCCTGTGTCAGTGAATGAAAATTTTATTTCCTTGTCAGTTTTGAATTTGCCACCTTTTAATTTCATTGATTGTTCCCCTTGTTTCTGTGTTCCTATACTATTAGTTATTTTATATACTTTTTCTCTTATTTATTGCCTATGTAAGGTAAACAATCCCAGTCTTTTCTATGTCTCTAATCATGCCTGTATTTATTCTCATCATCCTTCTCTGAACTATTTCTAATTCTGCAGTGTTCTTTTTTTGACATGGGACTACCACTACTGCACATAAATGAGGTTGAACCATTGATTTGACTACAGTAAGATGTTAGCACGTATAAGGAATTCTGATTCAACTGAAACTGAATTAGTTGGCATTATTTCATGCAATCTGAAAAGGAAAAACAGTTTCTTGCTCAAATCCTTTCTTAAACATAGCGGGGCCATAGTTGAAATACATAGTATTTTTATCGTGATTCTTGCACCTCATCTTTAAAAGAGATGCTAACTCCTACTGCAATTGATGGTAATCCTAATGTGGAAACATTGGGCCAGATTTATTTACTGATATGGAAGGAAGAGTGAATGAAAGTTGTATCCCTGTGTGCCAATTGAGAGAGTGGGGGCATTGCTGTGTCCCAAGGGGATACATGGCTAGAGAATGTTTAGGTTTTTATTTGTGGTACAGATTTGTTTGGGGTCCTGCAAATGGAGGTTGTTACAGGGATCCATTGAATAGTATTATATCTCCAGAGTGACCTGCCCACACCCTCTCCTTAGCTAGTCCCACCCAAGCTCTGCGCAGCACCAGCCAACTGCAGCCCCTCTTCTGAAACAAGTGCAGCTGCACACGTTCCATGAATGGGAACCTGCAACCCTGGGCTGGCCTGTTTCTCCAGCTTTAGAAGGACCAATGGTAGGCCCAGAGTTTGAAGGAAAGGCCTGAACAGGGCACAGTGTTTTTCTCAAACGCAGTAGAATGGTTCAACATAAGTTTCACAAGTCTTTTCTCTCGACTTGGGGTCTTCTGCAGAGTCCCTCCAGGACGCTTTTCCCTGACCTCTCTCCCCTATGGTCCAGGACCTGTCAGCAGAGCAATCTCGTGTCTGCAGTTCTCCAGTTGAGCTAGTTGCTGAATATTAATCACTAGATTTGTCTCCGCAAGTGAGTAGTACTCAGTCACAGGTGAGGCTGGGCCCAGTTCCCAGAGAGAGCCACTCTGTTACTGTCTTCGTTGAAATGTATATGTGTACATTCAGCATTTGAATTGGCTAATGACCGGAAGACAAAGGAATGGTGTAAAGTATAAACAGCAGAAGAGCAAGAACTCTTTGCTGCCTCTTCATCCTATGGGCTTGTTACCAGGTTTGCCCATCACCTTGGAGTGTGCTTATTTATTAGGGTTACATTCCTATAATTCTATCAGTGTACTGCCTGTTACTTGTGTTTCCATTTGGAGCTCTGCTCCTCTCTCCTGCAAGTTTCCTCTCCATGGAGCTAGTCTGCAGAACTTAGGTTTCCCAGGGCTGGGCTCCTCCAGCCCCAGAATCAGATGCACACGCATCTGAGTGGATCGGGTTGATTAGCACTCCCAGGATGACCCCTTATATGTCCGCTGCCACCCTCATATGCCACAGGTTCGGCACATTCCTGTTCCCACTTTCACATCACTATTGTTCTAGTAGTAACCCCCTTGATGAGCAAACCTCATAGGATTTTTGGGTGTTACAGGGATCTTTGGCTTAGATAAGAGGAGCATGGCTGCAGAGCAAAATAGGGAAGCTGAGAACACACGAGTAAGCGAAGTTCAGAGAGAGTCTGGCAACCAGCTTGATTATAAAAGTTATTTTATTGCCAAGTATATAAAACTTACGATACTAGTAGTGATATTCATAGAAGGCAAGAGAAACAAATCAAACAGTTACCATATTAAACGGTTTCAGTTGGGGCACTGGGGAAATCTAACTCAAATTTGATTACAAAAGTCAGGTTTAGAAAGCTATACCTGGAGTAAAAAAAGAGTGTGAGAGAGAGGGAGGGTTGAGGTCTCACCACTCTGTGAAGCTTGAACCAGTTGAGGTTCCCAGGTGGGTAGCTGCGGGTCCAGAGTGCTGGAGACAGGCAGAACCCCCAAGATGAATCAGTGGAACTGATGCAGTTTTTGGATCTAGGCATCAGAACAGAAACTTGAGCTTGGGTGGAGTTTTTGTAGGGAAAAAACAGTGGTTCAAGGGAGAACACTAGATTTGTTTATGGGTAAACAATGACTCCAGGGAGCATACCAGAGCTGTTTTGTTTAGGCTGGGCAATAGGGACTGATCCTTCCTGGCTGTGAGTGGTTTTCCTTTAAGGGAGCTCACAGTGCAATTAGGCAGATTCAGTATTTGGATGCCAATAAAGGTTTCATTACTAGAATTGATCTGATAAGTGTTGAGCTGGAGGTGTGCAGGTGTGAGTTTATTAACATCTGGAGCAGAGATTTCCTCATCATTCAGTGATTCCCTGTTTCTCTGGTCCCAGAGTTCAGTGCGGTCCATGCCTTGGAATATCTGTTCTCCATTCTGTATGCTAATAGAGATGCCTCCTTGTCCCATCTTTGATGCAAATGAGGCTAGGGGAGTTGCCTTAATCTTGTCACCCTTGTCCTGAGGGGTTTAGGTGTGTCTCCCACTGACTTTTCATTGCTTTTTGTAAGTCTTTTTTCTGATCAGTTTTGGTTCAAGCAGAGACTGAATGTTGGGGGGAAGGGGCATGAAGTCCTTCGTGAGTCAGACTGGCTGGGTATTGTACCCTGGTTCCCCAAGAACACAGAGCTGACAGGTAACAAGCTACATTGCTAGTTCATCCAAAACTATATGTGAAATTACAACTTTTAACTTCTTTTGGTCGGACAGGGGTGTTTTCTCTCCATCTAGGCAGGGTATGCATGTAAGAGAGATTATTTAGCAATAATTGAATTAATCCTGCTATAATTCCAGGGGATGAATTTAGATGACCTTGTAAAAATCCCCTCCAATCCAAAGGATTATGTTTATCATGGTTATGGGTAAGAGACAAGACCACATAATTTAAGTAGAATAACTAAACGGCCTGCTTCATTATTGGGCACTTGAGGCAATTGTTGTTTTTCTTTCTACAAATGAAAGCAGGTAGAAATTCACCTGCCAAAAATTCTGTAACATTGCCATTTGAGAAATCAATTAAGAAAGGCAAGCCCAAGTTTAAGCCATTTTTTCTGTAGTTGAGACATATTTATTAGGAAAAATGATGGATTTGATATATCAAGACATTCCATGTGACAGACCTTTATGTGTATTAAAATTATTTGATGTTTTTAAAAAGATAATAGATGTAAGCTGTAAAGGGAGTTTGAAAATTATTTAAGATTCCTAGACCATGTAATAAATGCAGAATATTGATATACAAAATTTTTTGTGGAAGAATTGTCCAGATGTTTCAACTTTTGGAGAAAATGTGAATGAACTGGCAAGTATTTAATAATTTGTTTCAGGAACAGAATGACCGACCAGCGAGCAGTTAATTCCTTTATTGCATTAAACTTCCATACCCTACTTAGAGGGCCAGATCAAAGGCATAACACAAATACTTGTTGTTTTGTTTGAATTGTAGAGACCTAGTTTATATGCTTCCCTTATTTAGTTATAGAATGGTCTAGAAATATCTTTGAAAAGCTAAACCAGAAAGCTTTTTCTAAGTCACCGCACTTGAGGCCTTGTTAAGAATAAGGCTGAAAATAACAATTACCCAGTGATTTGGGTGAAAATTTTGCTGATGAAAACGAGACACATAGGATGGAGGACACTCTTAGTGACATGCTAAAGTAGACTATATGTCTGGCAAGGTACTTAGTACCATTACAGGATGTGGCTTACCACTCTCCCTCTCTCTACCCTCCTCCCCCAATATATTTTTTTTCAATGCCTGAAGCAGTCTTTTATTAAATCATGCAATATCATCTTAACATGTCTGATATTAACAGTTAAAATCAGGCTATTTTTCTTCCTGCAAGCTAAGCAGGGTCGAGACAGCTCCATAACTGAAAGGGAGATACCTCAGAAAAATCTCAGGGAGGTTGTTCAGAAAACAGTTTGGGTGAGTCAGCTGGTGACTCTCTGCCTTTTTGAGGTATTCGTCAGCTAGGCCTCAGTGTCTCCAGTTTTAAAACCCTATGCAGTGGTTCTAAATTAAAAACCACAAAATTAAATCTGGTGTGAAACTGCATGTTTTTCATTAGCACCTTACTATTTTTAAAAGGTTAAAAAAATGAAATGCAAACCGATATTGCAATGTTAAATGCATAAAAATCAAGAATTTCTTAATCTAGGATTCCATCATCAAATTGCTCAGCATTGTATATAAAAGTAAAGACTAAAGTAAAATTATTTAAATTAATTATTTGATATCAATTTTGTATTAGCTGTCTTGTAGTAAGATTTAAGTAGCGTTTCAGTTCATATTCATTTATTACATCACATTGCTGTTGAAGTTCCTATATTAGTGATATAGAAAGAAACATTAATTTAGGAAAAGATTGTGGCTGATTACCTGGACTTCTGAGCAGTGTCTAGACTAAGTGGTTTCCTTCTCAGACACTCAGCTTTTGCTTTGTTAAATGAAAGTGTTCATGAAAATGGAGATACAGAACATCTTGGAGGAGGGTGTTTGTTTTTTAAAGACACTGAATTGGTTTAAGAGCAAAACACAGATTTCAACTCTAAGCTAGAAAAATCCCTCAATATGTAGTTGAAAAGGTGGTATAAAGAAAAAAGGGGTTACGTTTATTAGGCATGGGGAACGTGTGGAGGAAGAAAGAGCATACTGGCGGGTCTACCTCAACCTCCATCAAAAAAGAAACAGACTGCTGGCAAAAAAAAATGTTTTGGGGGAGTGTATAAACTAAGAGCTGGGGAGACAGCCATAGAAGCTGAGAGTACCCAAGTTAATTCATATACCAGCATCTTTAACAGACAAAGAGCTGATTGGGAATTTTTCAGAGAAATGGTTTGTCAGAAATTGCTAGTTCATCAAAACGAACTCTCTTTTCAGGAATGTATCAGTTTTGACCAAAAAAACCCCCAATGTTTTTTGGGAAGGGTTTCTCAAGTACAAAATAGATTTTCTGGTTAAAATAAGAAACAGATCCAGTCTATACCCCAGTCAATAGCCAGGTGACTAAGGCACTCACCTAGATTGTGGGAGACCTAGGTTCAAATCCCAGGTCTCAATCAGGCAGAGCAGAAACTTGAAACCTAAATCTCCCAGTTCTAGGGGTGTGCTTAAATAGCAGTCTGTTATTCTCAGTACAGACCTTGTCTCTCTTATTTTGACCAGAAATTCCAGGATGGACATGAGAAACCATTTCCTGATTAAAATTTTGTCAAAACTGGTACAGGCTAATGAAAAATTTATTTAAAAGAAAAACCATTTAATCAAAAATTCCCAACCAGCTTTGATTAGGTAGGGGAGGCAAAGCTGGTAGTTATGCCTATAATAAGGTTTCCTGACAATTCCCATTATAAGTCCCTTTTAAGTCCCACTTCAGGGTTTTTGCACCTTCCTCTGAAATTTCTGGCACTTAACCACTGTTGGAGGCAGGACTGAACTAGATGGTTATCTGCATGCTCTGATGCATTGTCCTAATAGTTTTCACACCTCAGGTTGAAAATGAAGTAGAGAGTCTTGCTGTAATTTCCCTCTGCAGCATATGATATATTAGAAAGGAAGCCATCTGTGCCCATCTTGCCCCACACCTCACCACAAACGCAAGGGAATTTATTACTGGGAAAGGGCCTCATCATATGATCAAGGATTACAAATGGGCAAGGATAGGAAAGGAAAACTGCAAGGATGGAGGAGTGGAACTTAAAAGGTAATAAATTAGCAGGTTCTCCCAAGAATTGTAGGTTACTTAATTGACCCACATTTGTTCACAAACAACTTACCATTCCTCCTTCAAATCTGTCTGGAAAAAAAACAAACCTCTGCAGAGCTTTTCAACAATGACAACTGTAAGATTCCTGCCATACCCCAACTTTCATTGGAATCTGATCTATGTTCTTTTAAACTAATTATGTAAACTGCTTGACTGGGGGAGGGGGTGTGAGTGTGAGTGAGAGAGAGAACACTAGTGTTGTTTATGTAATAAAATGGCCCTCCTTTGTAGCAATGTGGGTGAAATGACTGTCCTTTTAGGATTAATATAGATCATGGGAAATCACAGCATTTATTAAACTAACTTTCACGCTTTTTACATTTACAGATTGACTTTCAATAAAGATTCCCTGTTTGCTAGCTAGTAAACTAAACCAACCAACCAAAAACCCACAGTCATATACTGTATAGAACTAAATTCGAGATTCTTGGAGAAATTCTTAATCTTCATTCTCCTGCTTTCCTAAAGGTTTGTCTGCTGTCTCATTTGTGGTTTATGATCTCCCTTGTGCCACTAGCTATAACCATATAGGCACATCCGCATAATAAAATTCACTTAGTGGTTAGTGTAGGAGAGGCACTGAAATACACTTCTGATAAATAACCCAGAATACTGTTAGGCTGTTAATGATTACAAAAGAGGCATTTGATAAGTAATTACAGTGGGAATAAAAATGAGATGATTCTGCTCTCACGACTTTGTCTCGGGACAGTTGTAACTTGACGGCAGTTTTAATGGTTACTGGAATATATGAGAGAGTTCTGAAATTCTTCTGAACAAAAGATATGTAGCTTTAAGGATTTTTCTTTATTAATGTAGCAACAAAGTTTAAAAATAACACAAAGCAATCCAAAATAGGCTCTCACTACTCGTTAGGGTCTTGTCTTAATTATCTCCTGATCATCATCCTTATAGTCCATTTTCCAGGGCTTCCCAGTCTTTCCCAGCTTTGATTTCCTCCTAGCCAGCTCCTCTTTGTAGATGACTCTCTTATAAGGTGTTCTGCTCTAACAGGTGTAGAGAGCTTCCCTTCCAGATCCTTGCCTGTCTGCTTCCCTGCCTATGAGTCTTATATACAATATCCTATGTATTACAATATCCTAGTGGCTTACAACTACAACTTCCAGTTTTAAAGGGTCAAAGGGCTGTAATAGGCACCCTGGAATATACACATGTGCCTATGGCCTAGTGCCCTGTCACAGTAGTATTAGGTGACATTAACAACTGATGACAGAAACCAAGCTAACAGTAACTGCATTATATGAATCAAACGGTTAAGTCTCTGTATTGGGCAGAACGCAAATTATAGCACTAATAGTAGTACCTCAAGTGTTGGCAATGCTTCCTTTGCCTTCAAAGGTGTGTTTTATAGCAAAAGATAGTCCTCTGGGAAGATAAACAGCAAAGATTATCACGTACAGTGCTAAAAGCACCTTGTGATACAAGAGGATTATAGCTCCTTTACTTAGAAAGTTAATGCTTGGCAAATCATGGCTCGTTTGACAGCATTAGTATGTAAGAATGTATCACTTAGCTGGGGAGCAAAGGTGACAGACAGCCCAATTTGTACTTTCATTTGTAATGAAATTATTGCAGTCATTATAAGCCTATGGTACAGCTTAAATGGCACTTTTTTACCAGTAACCATCCATGTAAGTTAAATTTCTCCTTTTGTGGTAATCCATATCTAAATTATAAACTCATAATTTACAGCAATTCCAGGAAAATAATGAACAGTTGTTAAGAAAAATGCAGTTGTAGATTAGACAGCGAGATGAAACTATCACCTCTTTCAGTACACTTTCCTAAAAGTAAACATTGCCACCTCACCTAAAGTCAATATTTGACTGAAAGTAATCAGTTCACTGACTAGTACGTTTAAAAAATGAAATAGCGAGATATTCAACTCAATGAAGTTACACAAGCCTATAAAGTTATATCCAAAAGTGTTGAATGGAGCAGGCAAGATGAACCATGTAACTAATTAGATTTAAAAATGAAAACCACCCAATAAATTTTATTTTTATTTTCTTGGAAAGACAATTCTTAGAAAATTCGTAAAGTAATTGAATATGATTCTGAAGGATTCTTATTACTGAAGTGGTTTAATGAAAATTGTTACATGTCTGCAGGATCAATTTTGTTTAAAAGCCTGCTAAGAAAATAGGTTGAATGTCAACACACTGTACATGGTATTTGTATTTGGTCAGTTGCACTAGTTCTAGAAAGGTACCATCTATATCTTTATACTACATTTCAAGGTTTGGAGTAAAATAAATGTGTGTTCTGGCACCAGGTTTTGTGAGAGGAAATGCCATCAGGTACATAAATGTAAGATAGTAAATTGTTACTGAACTTGCCAGACTAAACAGCCAAAGATATTTTTTGTGATTCTTATGGAAAGCATTATTTAGCTTTGTCTAGTTTGTGTATTTTATCATTAATTTATATTAACCATGCTAGACATTCCTTTTAGAGAAGGAATTGGCACCTGTTTTCTGTAACCTCCCTTGCCCCAGTAATTTTACCTGTTTCTACCTATAGGATGAGGAAAACAAATAATATTATAAATACAGCTAAAGATAGAAATAAGTTGGATAAATGAGTACCAAAGTAATTTTGTTCAAAATCTTCTATAGCAGGCCAAGATTTTCTTCAAGGGAATGTTTTAGTGGCTGTTACGGGAGTGAACGAGATCCATCTCAGTTTCTGGACATGCTTTGTCACTGCAAAGAGGTGTGGCTTGTCCTTGTCTGGCTAGCCAAAAGAGAAGGCCCATATGGGGGTTGCCTCTACATTTGATAGCAGAGGTGGGAAGAAAGGGGAAAGTTTACCTGGATGAAGCAGGGAGGGAACAGGAAGTGGTGGGACCAGGTAGGGGGCACTGTCCTTTCAGATGAGGTTCAGGCTCCAGAGGGCTCTATACCCCAGGCTCCAAAGAAGCCCTCTCTCACCGCATTTAGGTTGACAATAGCGGCTTGGTGACTCGCAGCAACGATGGTGATTGCAGTGCCTCCACTTCTAGGCAGCAACAGCTCCAGATGCCTGCTTGTACTTACCTCCTTTTTCCAGCCTCCTTAGCCCTGATACAAGGAAGAGGGCTGACAACTGTCCTCCCAAGTAGGAGGGAAACAGTTAAAGAAATGATTACCTCCACTGTACAATTTATTGCTTGGCATTTCATTATTTTAAGTGAATAAAGTTAAACCACCTCCATTGCCTCCTGTCCGTCTTCTGACATGGGCAGGACAGTAGAGCAATATACAGTACAACCAACGCCATTAGTTTTTCTGTGCCTCAATATAAGCAGTTACAAAAATGATATTTTTCTTCATCTACAAAATAGAGACAGTGATCGTCTGTAGCTGATGTTTTCAACAGGATGAGTTGACAACTCTTTCAGCTGGCTAGGCAAAGGTTACATTTGTGGGAAAGTTAGAGGCCATGCAGGTATTTCCCTCTCTTAAGCCTGAGCTACTGAGAGTGAGAACATATTTAAGTACCTTTTCTGGGAGACCACTCCCACAGCCTAGTTTTCTGTCAAAGATTTCCTACAAAAAAAACCCAGCTATTTCATTTTTTCTATAAATGCCAACATTACAAGACTTATTTATTTAGCTCCCACTCTTAGATGATGATTGACGTGCTGTTATGTTCAAAATAGTTTTAATATTAGGATGTTCTGCTTGCTAGAGATCAGTTACTACATGTGGGGTTAATTTAGGGGCTTTGTAAGATTAGCTAAGTCTACGCTTCACACTCCTTTTGGTGATGTGTGGAGTAAATACACTGCATACCCCCCTAATACAGACATAAATAGCAGTATGGGTTGTGAGGCTCTGCTAAGACAAGTAGAGTAAAGACATGCCTGAATCCTGTGTGTATGTATTCTACATGGCTCTTTACTTCCCCAAGCAGTGCCTCCCCCATCTAAATTGCTATTTTTAGCAGTGTGGCAGACCACTGCCAGAGTTTTTCATGTCTGCAAGGAGCTGCTGGAGCCTTTCCCTGCTGTGGGGAAAAGTCCGGCATCTACCTACTGCCTCACCACTGCCAGAGCCTTTCACAGATACATGTAGTTAAACATCACAATGTGGACACAGTCTGCTTTTCACTGCCATGTGTAGGCTACACATATTCTGTGCACCGCTGCAAGTACAGTATAAAAGTAGCCATTGGGAAGGAGCAGAGGGGTTGTTAACTTATAATTGAAAATACTACACATGGTTTTAAAAGACTTAATGGTCTTTTAAGCAATTATTCATGCTTTTTTTTCTTTCGATTATGTGGCTTTGGTGGCCATATTTTGTCACAAGAATTGGTAGGTAGTTGATTCCTGCATTCAAAATCCATTTACACAGCTCAATTGTGATAGTGTTTCAGAATTTTAGTAGGCTGTCCATATAAGGTTGATTCATGCTTCCGTTCTAAGCAAGAAATAGTTTTATTTTATATTTGTACCTGGAATATGAATTTTAAAATATTCCATTCCTTTGAAACGTTGCAAGTTTTTCCTGTTTGTCTTTGCTGATGTCAAGTAAGGACAAATGAATTGACTAAAATGTATGAAAAGGGCTAATATTTAAAAGTCATGGTACATTTACTAAAGCATAATAGTGAGAACAGATGCTTATGTAAGTTCTCTACAGTGTTTTAGAATCCTTACTGTAGTTTTGTTTCACAATTCATATTTAGAGGCAAATGAGCAAAAATTTTTGACTATTTGTAGTGGGTAATTAAAATTCTGTAAATGCTTAAAATACTTTATCAAGTGCTGTATGCGTCCTACAGGTCAAGAGGGCATATCAGTATTAAACATATTAAAATTACATAATTTAGTATTTACAAGTTCATGAAATCCAGACACACACACACACCCCACACATGGAAATAGCTGGTCAGTTTTCTTTTTAGTAATATATGCAAACATCTCTCTTAATTAAATCTGTTCTAGTCAAATTGTGATAGCAGGCAGTGTGGTTGGAAAGCGTGAGGGGAAGCAACCAGGCTAGTTGCTGGTGCCGCATGTAGTTGGTTTCCAGTGCGGCTAAGAGAATAAAATGAACAGTTCTCAGAGGTAAAAGACCTGGAGTTTTGGTGATGGGTTTTGGGCCAGTGGGATTGGTGAGACTTTGTGGCTTTTGTGGGTTGTGGTCAGACCTCATGGGCCTTGTGGACCGAGGTCACCACCCTGCTGCACCCTCGTGGGGGGGAGGGATGTACTAGGATGCAGAGAGAGTTTGAATCCTGGGGGGGGGCGGCTGTAAGCTAAGGAGAACCCACTGTGTTTTATGGGTTATATGTTAAGAGCCCTGTAACCCTGGTGCCCGTTACGGGTTATATGGTAAGGAGCCTTGTAACCCCTGGACTGGAACCAATTAAATGCCAGGTATAAGAAAGTATGGCTGATGGGTGGATAGTGCCCCTCCCTTGTGCTAAAAGTTTAGCAAAAGTTGTGGCCTGCAGCTTAATTCAATGTATCTGTTTGTCATCATTTTGCTGCTGTGTCCACATCCAAAGCTCTTATACTTATGGACTAACTGAGGAACTCTTGCTGTTAGTTGGTATAACTTTCGCTGACACTAACTGTAATGGCAATATCCAGTCTTTAAATTCCTATCAAAAAGTTTCTGCCCCTTAACGTGGTTTAAGTACACGAAAAGTACAAAAACTGTAAACACTGTAGTGCTCAGGCTCTCAGTTAAGGGTCTACTTTTCTCTGCAAACAAAACTAGATTTATTTCAGGAGAATAAGCACAAGCTTTTGTATACAGGGCTCGTCCCTTCCATGTTCTGATTGGCTCTTCTAGATCAGCACTGCTGTTGACCTTTATTTCAGTTCTCCCTCAAGCCACATTTGGATTTTTGCAGTACATAAGTCACTATTAGAAGGTCTTCATTTGCCAGTACTATTATGAGAAACTGCATTCATTTCCTGTTTTAAGCTTAGGGGAAAAACTGCAGGTCCCAAGTGTGCTGAAAGTTGCAAAATACTGACTTAATTGTGTCTGCTGGTTCTTGAGACCAGCCTGAAGTTTTAAATGTGTGATACACAATGTTCAGTAAGACTTGATACTGGGAAACAAGTGTTGTTTTGTGCCCTCAAGAAAGTCAGAGAAGAATTCATAATGCTATTCAGGTAGTAGTGTTAGGAGCTGGAGGAGGGCTATTATTCTGTGACTTGTAGTCTCTTGTCACAAACAACGTAATAAAGTGAAATAATAATTAGCATGAAAGCAGTGATGATATCCCAGATTTCCAATGACCAGTTCTATAATGGCAGGTGATATTTAAGAACCTATTCTGGACTTCAGACTACTCTCCCCCCTGAAATTGACTCTGCCTTGTCAATTTCGGCAGCAGAGCAGGGCACACTCTCCCTCCTGAAATTGACTCTGCCTTGTCAATTTCGGCGGCAGAGGGGGAGACTCGGCATCGCAGCGGAGAATCTCTGCTGTGAAACTCATTCTCCACTGTCAAATTCGAAACCCCACCAGCGCCCCGCAGAGCGCGACAGGGGAGGGCGCTAACAACCGGTTCGCTACATTTTTTTAATTTTAAGAACCGGTTCGCGCGAAACCCACCAGCGCCCTGCAGAGCACGACAGGGGAGGGCGCTAACAACCGGTTCGCTACATTTTTTTAATTTTAAGAACCCGGTTCGATATCATCACTGCATGAAAGTGCTTGTAAATAAGAGTGACAGTATGTACCAATCCATCTTCTGGAGAAGTGTTATTCAGGAAAATTCCACTTTTGTTTTTATTCATACTATTTTTTGTCTATATTGCAGTACAAAAATGACAGGTTAACATGAAATTATAGTAACTGACCCATTAATAACTACATTTTAAAATATGATGTGCATGTATATATTTATAATTCTAAAGCATATGAAGCATTCTTTAGAGTGGTGTTTTCCATAAATGCAACATTTTTGCAATGACTTCTCTAATGATCTTTAGGGAATAGGAGCTGAGAATCCAAATAGCTAGCAATTTTTTAAATGGATGAGGTTTTCCTAGTTTTATATTTAAGGTATATTATTTTTATTTACAACAAGAATATCCAGAATGTACTTTTATCTTTAAAGACAGCAAGCCTCTCAGTCTGGGCTGGAGCCTGTGCTCTGAAACTCAGCCACCCTCGCACCCCCGGTGCTCCAGCCCAGGTGGGAAGGTTTACACTGCTGTATTGAGCCCCCTGCTGCAAGACCAAATCACTTGATCCGGATTCTGAGACTTGGTGATACAGGAGGTTTGGATTTTTTTCCCCAGTGTAGATGTAGCCACAGACACTCATTGAAAGAGATACTTGAACATGAAAGTGAGGGAAGGAAGTATTGTAAATTTTCCTATTATAACATTCACTCTCTGATTTTGCTATTTGTATGAAGCTTCCTGACTATCTCGTATGTACTTATGCCATCTTTTTTTCATGCTGCTATAACTAATCTTAGTTTGTCCACACCACTGTGTTCTATTTTTTTAAATTCAGACCTCTAAATATATTGTCAGTTTGAAAACAAGAAAAAAACCTAAATTTTAAATCAAGAAGTTAAACTTAATTCCTGTTAGCTACTTACATATAGTGAATAAATAATTGTAATTAAACATCTCGTTGGATTGTTTTGCCATCTATGAAAAAATAGCAAAGCTTCATTAATGAGAGTGATTTTCAGAAAGCTGAACATAGGAGTGGTGGTAGCAAAATGCATTGTTAATGTTTTTAAAGATCTTTGTAGGCCTATGCACAGTAGTTGGAGCCAACAAAGTAAAATTGACAGTGAAATATTTTGAAGCATTACATATAGTTTTTTGCCCTACTTTTGTTTTAAATAGCAGTTGTGGCATTACTTTCTTGAAAATGCACTTCCTGTATGTTAACCTTATTCCCATTCTGAAATGCATTTTTGTACATTAATTTAAGGCTTGTCTGCTCAGCAATGGCGCAACTGCAGTGCTTAGTGAAGATGCTATCTACACCAACTGGAGAGCTTCTCCCATCAACATAGTACTAGCTACACGAGGAGTTCAGTCGACATAACTGTGTCATTTGGGATGTTCCACACCATTGAGCGATGTAGTTATGCTGACATAAGCTTGTAGTGTGGGCCAGGGCACAGTATCAAGCGGAAATGGTTAATAGACATTTGAGCTGTTGTCTGAAGATAACTTTATACGTAGCTTGTGAGGAACTGCTTGACTACCCACAGTACTTTTGTTTTTCTTCCTGGCTGAATCACAAATATTCTAAGAATTTGGAGCAAGTTACTGAAATATATATATAATTATTGAACATATCTGTCTTTGCCACCTTGAATCTTGCTTGTTGTGGCAGATGAAATGAAGCCTAGTGTTTGGGTTGTTTCATTTGCTTTGTTTTTGTGTTCTATCAGCAAAATTGCAAAAAGCATGACAAATAGCACCCTTAAAATTCAAGTTCATTTTCACTTCCTCTAAGAATCTGAGTACAGTTGATAGAGATGGACGAGATTTTTAACTGAAATGCAAAGCAACCAAAATAAATCTTTCTAAACCAAATCCTTAAGAATTCCAAATAATGATTTTGATAGGTTGAGATATGTAAAATGATGCTTTTACACAGCGTACTCAGACAAATTAATAAGTACTATTGTGTTGTTTACAAATAAAACTGCAGTTGAATTTTGTCTGTAAACTTAATGTCAGTCGTCCTTTTCTTATATGAAAACCAAAATCCTTGAAGAATACTGATCCTCAGATGAAGGGCCTACATTGCATATTTACATTCCTAATATGTCATTGATTAATTTTTTTTTTTTACAAAGTGAGAAAAATGGTAAATGTAAAGATTTCAGTGAAGTGACTCACTAAATTATATATATTAGGAATTTTAAAAGCGGCTTACTTAGTCTACAGTCCATAAATGTTGTTTTTAAAAAAGGGAATAAACAAAATGACTGTTAGAAAGGTGTTAAGAACGTGGGGGAGATACGTAATTTGTAATTTTTACAAATGTGTGTGTCTGTTTGCTTGATGGTCATTACATGCTAAAGGATAACTAGGGGTTGGGTCAGTCTAAGATGGTTTTGCATGTCTGCAGGAACTAAAGTCAGTGGTTGTAGACAGCCCAGTCACTGATGCTTAAGTAACAATACAGATGTCAAGTCCTTTGAAGTTTTCTCTCCGCACTCCATAGCTTAGGACAGGGGAGAGAGGTTCTTTAGTCAGGAAATCTTAAACAGCAAATTTGGGAATTGTTCTGGAAACTTCGTTTCCAGAAGCAGGTACCTGGGATAAGTTGGGCCTGCCTGAGTCTTGAGAGAAATGCTAAGCTTTCACTACAGTTATGTGTGTAGACCTTTTGTTATTTTAACCCCTTTCTCTTTGATTGCTATGTTCCAATGCTTTGTTTTGAAGACACTTTTTGGCATCACTGTATCTGCTGATCACAAATTTGAAAGGTAGGTCTCAAATCCAGTTGGACCCACTAAGGAAATCAGATCATAAATGGGTGTTCAGTAGCCTCACATCTAAAGGAGGAGTGAACTATGGGATTCCACTCATAAAGAAGTGGGGATGCTGGACTTGTTGTTTGGAAAGGGTGCCCACAGAGAGACTGATAGGAAAGGTCAAAGGCATAGCTAACCCGGGAACCGTAACAAGTGGTAACTACTTTAATTTAAACTTAGTGTCCTACATAAAAGTATCTTAAAGACAGAGTATTTAAAATCCTCATTATTGTGCCAAATGCTATATATTTTGTTGTTATACAATCCTTTATTGTGCTCTGGCTTGCAGCCATAGCAAACTCCATTATAATTGCCCACGTTATAAGAGTATTTCCTGTTTTGTATTTGCTTTTTAGGGATCAGTCTCACTATTAACTATTTGTGCTCATAGTGTATGTGAAACCTTTTAAAAATGTCTTTTATTTCAAACAATTAAAAGCCCTGGAGGGGCTTGTATGTGTCTAAATTTAGGTGAAATGTATTTCTTTAATTTATATTGGTCGGTCTCAACTTTTATGATAATTAACTGCTAAAAATGGATTAGGTGGGAAAGGAATAAACATAAACTTG
The DNA here is from genome assembly GCA_007922155.1 of Mesoclemmys tuberculata. Taxonomy (NCBI): domain Eukaryota; kingdom Metazoa; phylum Chordata; order Testudines; family Chelidae; genus Mesoclemmys; species Mesoclemmys tuberculata. The sequence goes on from ML675603.1 coordinate 50,024,525, forward strand.
GAATAATAATTTTGGGAGTGTCCACGTGTTAAAATGTTTTGAAAACAATTCTTTGTATAGATTGTTTTGAAAACAATCGAACTTTAAAACCAGAGTTGTACATTGAAATACTTAAGGTCTTATCTACCCGAGAAATATAGTGCAAAATAGCTAGGGTGTGAGTTTAAAGCGAACTAGCCATTCTGCACTAATTCCCTATGTGTACGCTATTATTCCTTACTAAGGCCTGATCTACACTTAAGAATTAGATTTGCCTAGCTGTGTTGCTCAGGGATGTGAAAAATTCACATCTGAATACTGTAATTAAGCCCACCTAGCCCCAGTGTAGATGCAGCTAGGTTGACAGAAGAATGCTTCAATCAACCTAGTTACCACTGCTCTGATTACCCACTGTGATGGGAAGAACTCTTCTGTTGCTGAAGGAAGCAACTACACTACAATGGTACAGTCACACTGTATAGCTCTGTAGTGGTGCTGCTTTAGCATCTATAGTGTAGACATGGCCCTGAAGTGCCTTTTTGCTGTTTATGTTAATCCACTATTCTGCACTATATGCTCTGGGCTTTTCTCCCCTGTAGACAAGCCCTTAAATTTGTTGACTCGAGTTGTTACTATACTACATCTTATTGCAGTATTATGAAGTTGTGTAAGGATTATTTAGCTGAGGTTAGTCCTGCTTTGAGCATGGGGTTGGACTTGATGACCTCCTGAGGTCCCTTCCAACTCTAATATTCTATGATTCTCTGTAAGGTGCTTCCTCTGAGATGGTGCACTTTTGATATAAAAATTTTAACTGTAGCAAGATACACCTTTTTTACAGTGTCCTCCAGAGCATAGACTCTTAAAATTTAATAACTGTTACAGATTCCCTAGTCTTGGCAGCGTTGTATTCTCTTCCTAAGCCGTGGTAGTTTGGTACATAAAGTAGAAAGATGCTGCTCATAAACCTAATGTACAATTCAGCTATAACTCTCATGTTAATATCTTTTTATTTGTATTTGTTTAATTCTGTTGGGGAGGATTAAACAAGTTGTTTAAAGAATAGTAGGCCAATTTCTTTTTGAACTCCAGTGTCCAAAATGGGGACTGAGATATTTATTTTTTACTGTATAGCTGTGTATCACATCTTCATTTTTAAGTTTGTCCTATAGTTACAAGTCTATACTATGAAGTTCGAAAACACTGAACTTACTTATGAAATAATTTCCCAACCTCACCCACCCCTTATTTAAAACATGCACATACCTGTTATCAAGAAATTGCTGTACTATATTAAGGGAACTCAGACACCATTTTGCAATGTACCCTCTGCCCCCCCTTCTTCCCTCAAAAGGCACTTCAAATAGACCTAGCTGTAATTATACTGCATCTGCTCCCAGAAAAAAACAGATGATCAGAAAAGGCCATCTACAGTCCACCCTTTAAGAAATACTCTTCAGTATTCTCAGAAGAGTTCATGTGTACAAATAAAATGTAGAGATTAACACACAGCTGAAGACAAACAGAAAAATATTCAGTATGTAACAGACTTCAGAACATTCATCAAAGATAAAGACATTTAACTTACAAAATCTACGGTGGCTCTTACCACATACAACTAGATGTACTGCTAAAAACTTTGCCTTGGCACTGTTTGGAAAGAGACCGATCCCTCCAGCTTAGCCTTCTGCCAACTATTTGAGGCCCTGCCCACTTCTAAAACTGTAATTCTTTCAAAAGGAAGCTACTTGTGTTCAGACTTTCCCATGTCTAACAACTTCCTTGGAGGTACTAATGGCAATCCCGTCTAGGCATCATCCACAAGGAGATAAAAATTCTCATAGAAAATACTGGCAGATTGTGGCAGATTGTGAGACTATGTGGGAATCTTTTTGTAAAGTGGTATAGAATGCATAGTCCTTTAGTCATAACTAATGGATTTCTGTACAATCTGGGAATGTAAAGAGGTGGGCGACATCAATTTGCTAGAGGGGTACTATGTAGTGCTATTTGTTTATAATCACACTCATTTATAGAACTGTTTAAAATCCCTCTAAAAACACTATTCCCAAAAGATCTGCAGGCCCACGCAAGTCAAATATTTTATTTGTGATGAGACGTGAGACTTGAACAAAATTCAAATTAAAAACAACACAAATCTCCCAGAGTATCTTGGTTTATGTTATGTGTTTTTCATACAGGCTGTCAACTTCTCAGGCAAATGCTCCCATTATTTTTGTGTATTGTGCAATGCCAATCAAGTTCCTGGTGCTCATTAAACTATAACACTTAGATGGTGGCTCTCTCAATTGATTCAGGAACTATATTAACTAAATAGGTTTGGCATGTAAAGTAATAAAAATATTTGGGAATTAGTATGTAGCTTTTTATTTATAAGGTGAACTTCTGGGGGAGCAATAATAACAAATACATAATTTTCCATTTTAGAACAGAGGAATAAACCTGGGTTTTTTAGGGTAGATTTATTTTAATCAAGGCAATTTAAATTGGCAATTAAAATCATGAGTAAAAAATCTTAGACTTTAATTACCAAGTTTAATCTTTAATTTTAGGGTTTCTAAAGAAAAAATTACTTTCACCTGATGAGCCCCCAAAATTGTTTCTATTTAATGTATTGAAACTGTAGGCTGCCTGCCTAAAAGGCTAACAGTGCTGTATGCTAATTTAAATCATTTGTTCAAGCAGTAAATTCTTAGTAAATAAATTTCTTCAGGGACTTGATTGTTTTCACAGTCAGAGTTGAGTTATTTCTGAATTATTAATCATTGACTTATTCATTAATCTATAGTACGTGTAGGCTGTATTGTTAGAACTAAACCAAAAAAAACTTAGCTCAACCTGTTAGAATTTATAGGATGAGCTTTGCAAAGCTGTCACCTGTCTTACCCTGCATTCTTTCTTTAAAACATAATTGACTGCACATGGAGGCATTTGCAGATTCAGCACTTAGCAGATTGCTTAGGGCACAGGATTTCTCTGCGAGGCTCTCCCTTCAGGAAGAGTGGTTTAAGTAATCAGAGGTTCCAGTTTTCCTTCTTCCTCTCTCTAGACTTCCTCCTGTTAATTCAGCCTTAACTCTTGTCCTCCCTTCCAGTATGACTTTTTGGGGGGGGATAATTGTATACAGAACCCAACTTCTGCATGTTGTAGGCTGAGCAGTAAATTGTTAGTCCTGCATTTGCTTTCTGTAGCTTAGTCAAGAATGTATTCTATTAAGCTTTCCAAACCCAGCCTTCAACAAAAGTTGCTGCCTTAGGCTGTGATGAATCACATACTTTTCCTTTTCTTATACTCTGAAAGTATAAAGATATTGTTGATCATCATATGTCTCTCATATAACTGATTAAAAAAAAAAGGCGCTTAAAAACCCCCAAAAACAAAACAGTAACCATTCATAATTCACTGTTCAGTGCTGCTAACCAAATTAAACAAGAGTTCTTAAAACACTGTATTATTCACTATAGGTAAATTTTAAATTTCATCAAGTGTTTTTAAATATCTATATTAGAAACTTAGCCCCCATATCTGAGCACCTCAGAATTTTCAAAGTATTGATACTTGCAACACCCCTTGAGGTAGGAAAGTGCTCTTATCTTCATTTTACAAGTGGTGAACTGAGTCACAGAGAGCCTTAAGTGATATGCCCAAGGTCACACGGGAAGTCTGTGCTGGAGTAGGAACTTGGAAATTCTAAGTTAATGCCCTAACTACTAAACCATTATTCCTCTCTATTCTTATCAATGTTCTTGATGGTTTCATAAGTGGATTCACACACAAGCATTTCATTTATCATTGTGACTTCCATAACCATGTGCTTTGGTGACTTTTTAATTGCTTTAAATTGATGACTTAAATATAAACATCTAGGCAATGTCTGATTCTTCTGTGCCACTGTATGAAACATTACCTATGCTAAGATGGAAATTTGTCTCTGGGCTGAACAACAATATTTCTATTACCTGTTGTTTCCTTTTTTTTTTCTTCAAATGCTTGTATATTTGGGCCTGCAGTCGTGTTAATGATATCAGAAGTCTAATTTTTGAATAGGAGACAGACAAATGACTCAGTTTTATGTATATGTATATATAAAATGCAGTGTGGTAGCCATGTCAGTCCTAGGATATTAGAGAGACAAGGTGGGTGAGATAATATCTTTTATTGGATCAACTTCTGTTGATGCGAGAGACAAGCTTTCGAGCTTACACAGAGCTCTTCTTCAGGTCAGGGAAACTTACTTAGGGCTTATCTACGTTATCAATACTACGAATTACTTTGGTATAATTTACATCGCTCGAGGTGTGAATAATCCACACACTGGAGCGACACAAATTGCACCAACCTAAGCGCTGGTGTAGACAGTGCTATGTCGGCGGGACATAGCTACCACTTCTTGCAGTGGTGAAGTAATTAAGTCAAAAGGAGAGTCTCTCCTATCGGCTTAGAACATATTCACCAGACACGCTAATGCAACTGTGCTGCTGTAGCGCTTTCAATGTAGGTTAGCCCTCAGTGTCACAGCTAAATACAGGGTGGACTAGATCATTTAGCATAAGTTGTTAATACATTTCAAGGGACCGTTCAAAGTGAAATGGCCTGTTAACACCCCTTCAGTCATAGGGAGGAAAGGATAGGCAGTGGGGCCCAGTAACTGGTGGGGAGGGTTAGTGAGTTATCGATTGTTGTAATGAGCCATAAATCCAGTGCCTCTATTCAGTCTATGATTTTTTTTTTCCCTCTAGCAAAGTCATGAATTTAAGCTCTTAGACATTTCTTTTCAAAATGTTGTTCAGGTTCCTTCTGAGGATGAGGGACTGATAGGTCAGATATAGAATGATCACTTTGTGGAAAGTGTTCATCCACAGTTGGGTGAACAGTTTTATCGTTTTCCTGCGTGAGTTCGTTGGAGAGCGTAGTGATTGTCTGGATTCACCCACATAGTTTTTATTGGGGCATTTAGTGCACTGGATGTAGGAACTATGGATTTTGAAAGGTGTGTTGTGGGGGGTGTTGATTATTGTAGTGCTGGAGATATATCTCAGGTTTTGCATCTGTTCTGGCAGGGTCTAGTGCTGCTTTGAGCTGGTATGTCCTTGTCTGTGGGAGCTTGCTTGTGATGATGAACATGGAGAGGTAGGGGTTGTTTGAAGGCCAGAAGAGGGGGTTTGGGAAAGATTTTTCAGGATGGAGTCTCCATTGAGTATGGGTTGTAGCTGTTTGTTGGTACCCCATATGGGTTTCAGTGTTGGGTGATAGGTGATAATGAGCAGTGTGCGGATAGAGGGGGTTTATTTCTGTATTGAAGCAGGTTCTCTTGGGGTAGTTGGGTGTTGCATTCCATGATGTGATTCACTTCTCTGACAGAGTGTTCTTATTTGGTGAAAGCAGTTTTGTGTGTGTTGAGGTATATATCATGGACTTGTTCCTTGGATCATATTCTGCAGTATCTGAGTGCCTGGCTGTAGATAACTAACTGATTTCTTGGAGTGTTTGGGTTGATTACTAGATCTATGGAGGTGTGCTGATACTTGAGTTACTTGTACATGATTGTCTCTAGGGTTCAATTGTTGGAGCTGATCATGATATCCTGGAAGTTGATGCTGGTGTGGGGATGTTAGTTTATAGGGAGGTGACATCTGTGGTGTTAAGGATGGTGTTCTGAGGGAAGTCATTAGTGTTGCAGAGTTTGTGGAAGAAGTTGGTTGTGTCCTGGAGGAAGTTGGCCTTTTGTGTGATGAATGGTTTAAAGATGGTGTCTAGGAGACAGGATATTCTATCAGTAAGGGTGCCATGGCCAGATACGATGGATCTCCCTGGGTTGCCTTGTTATGTATCTTGGGAAGCAAGTAGAAGGTCTCTCGGTAGCATTCTTTTCAGAGTCAATACTGAACCATTGCTTTATCATTCATGATAAGGGACAACTGAAGTATTTTATATATAATCAAAAACCTGCATTTTGATCATGTGTTGATCATCAGCTATTATGTGTGTGGCCCTTTTCATGCAAATAGGGGTGTTAGCCCTGGTATCCTGGCGCAGTTCTAATTCAGAAAGTTACTTTATAATCTGCCTGACTAATTTAACCCATTCTTTTATTTGGATAAGGTACGCTTTCTGTTCTACCTTGTTTGTTGTAACATTTGCAACCTTTCGTCCAAGAAGTAGTTGTGCTGCATTTGTGAGTGAAGATTATTTTTGTCTGAGTTCTGTTAATGAAGAAATTTCCACTGGGGGAGAAGGGTGCTGAAGCAGTTTAATAGGAGAATTCTGCAGGTCTGCAGATAGCTTAGGTTGTTGGAAAGGAGGAGCTTCTGCATCTGGTCTTCCCCCTTTTTTGTAACATGCCCTCATGTAGCTAGGTATTAGCAGACTTACGTACACTGGTAATTACAGGAAAACATTAATGCATATCGCTCACCTGTTGCTTCTCTACTAGTCTAATGCTAAATGTGTTTTATGAATGAAATCTCAGTTTTTTAATGAAGATATTGAATACATTTGAATTCTCTTAGTTTACCTTTTGAAACATCTTTTAATATGACAAAAGAAGTGTTGTAATCTTGGTCAGAGGCAACTGAGTGAAAATTGTCCATGTTGTGCCTATTAATAAAGTGGCATATATTACAGCATCTTATGATATGGAAATACATCTTTAAGTAAGCTTTCAATACTAAGATCAAGTATGGAATAAGAACATTTGAAAAGCCGGGTATAGAAAGGAAGACTGGGAAATAAAAATACCAGTGGCACAACATTCTCAAGTAAGATTGCATGTTAGCTCTCCTATGTTCATCCAAGAGTATGAGGGAGTTTGTTTAAACCTTTTTAAAAGGCTTTTCTGCTTCTATTAATGTTTTCTCATTTATGCTACTAAGCCTTATCAAGCAGAAAACTTCATAAATGAGTATACTGTACAAGTTTTCTTTGACTTCTGTTTAGTAAATGCATGTTATGACTGAGATTCCTGTGATCTTGAAATGTAATTGCTGGGAAATTGTGGGCTGCCTTTCAGTCTTGGTCAGTGAAATTCAACTGGTTGGGGAGGTAGGTAGGAGGGATGGTTCCTTCTGCCAAGTTCTTGTCTCCATCTTCTGATTTATAAACATATATATGCCTCTCATAGACTTGGAAACCAAGTAGCAGTGGTTTGAGCTCACGAATATGTCAGTTTTGAAAGGGCAAGCAACAGATTTCCTTATGCCAAAAATAGTTTGTTTTGTGCTAAATTAAGTCTGTTCGATTGCAGCTAAAGGAAGAAATATTAATTTTACGCATTTTTGACTCAAGGTTATTGTAAAATTAAATCATTAGTGGTAGATGAATCTAAAGCATTGCCCAAAAAACACCTAACCATTATTAGTCAGCTTTCATTCAAATGTAAGCAGTTTTAAAATATTTATTATGCTTTGGGCCATAAGTGTTCTATTTTTCATTATGGACAGGATGCATATAATTAAGTCAAGGAGTAATTTTTGCTGACTCTGAAGTAATTTAAAGACTGCCTACTCCTTTCCTATATTAATTTAAAATATGTATGAAAATGTGTTTTTAAAGTTTAAGCACCTACGGACCTTTGGAATGTTCTGTAGCTGTACACTAAGTAATTTTCAGGACAATACTGACAAAATATTTACTACTTTGTGGTTTGTTTTGTACGTCTGTTTCCATCTGTATTCTCTAAAACATGCAGCAATTACTAATAAACCTTAATATTGGCAGTGCTTTATCCTGATTAAACTGAAAATATGTAAAGCCCTTTTTATTTTAGCAGCTAAATATTTTAGTAACAATCCCATACTCAAGGTTGCAGAATAGTTTCCATTGAAATCCTCTGTTTCATAAATATCGGAATCATTCACTTTTAGAGTTAAAATTTTCCCTCTTTGTTCTTAGAGTTTGAATATTTTTGCAAAGTTTGAACAAATTCTCGTTAGCAATTTTTACTATGGAAGGGTGACAAAAATACATTTTCCCCATTTGTAAAGAGGGAATTCTGTTGCCTTGTTTTTCTCAGAGTACTTGCTCATAACTGGATGTACTTTATCATAATAATAACAAATAATAAGGCCTAGGCATAATCCTCACTGAGTATGTGCTCAGTTTGAGGTGGCTCTTAAAAAAAAAAGGGGGGGGGGGTTAATTATGTAGTGTCTTTATTCCCCCAAAGTTCATTTCTAGAGCTTTCACCATTTGTACCAGTAAAAAAAACATAACTTTTTGAAAGCGTCTAAAATATTTTGAGTACCAGAAACAAATAATGATCCCCTGCTTTGCCTGACTGTGGCACCCAGTAACTGACGAATTGTCATTGTCCTGCATTGATACCAGACTAGCTGGAAGCAAGTTCAGGCGTCTTTGTCATGCCACAAGACTCCTTCAGGATACTGTTTGTTTCAAGCCTATTAACATTGTTGGGCTCCAAGCAGTCTTTTCTTACTGATACCATAGTCTCCTATTCTGTTTTCCTCCCATCAAATCACAGCCTATGCAGCTTTTGACTGACCATGTATCCCCAAGGTCTACTGGCCAATGAGACTGTTTCAGGAGGAAGACCTACTCATCCACCTCCCACCAATCCTTATTTTTAAAATAGTGCCTCCTACAGACCACTCCCAGACCAGAAAGGAGCATGTCCAGAATCAGAAAGTTACGCCGCATGTGGTTCACAGGTTGCTTTCATTGCTGATTCCTTTTCCTTTAATTGGGCACCATTATGATAATATTTAAACATGGCAGCTGATACTGAGAACTTTTTATTGCAATATAAGAAATGAATGGAATTTTAAAATAAACAAGAAAAATATTTCGTTGTACTCCACTTTAAGGTTGAGTAATATCATAGCTGCTATGGATTCAGGTGCCAATGGGTTTGGTCCTTTTGTTTGGCTAAGTGAAGGGGGTGGGAGGAACAATTAACTCCCCCTATCCCACTTCTTTTTTCCTTGGTCATTTTTAGAAAGTACTGATCCATTCATTCATGCAGCTTCCAAAGTTAAGTTCTATAAAATTGTATTCCCTCATCCCTAATTATTTATCGATTATTCTTTTGTTTTGCATTTAAAAGAATCTATCCATTACTTTGGGTGCTTTCACAATAATAAATACAATCTAATTAAACAGTAAAATTATAATGGGCTATCCACAATTTTCTATATTTTGTGTGCTTCACTTTAAATCATAATATCCCCAGATCTTATCAGCCCAGCTTCCTTAACTTCCCCCCTCACATACCTAAGAAAACAAAATGGTTTGGAAAAATTAATACAAAATTATAAATAAAGAAAAGAAAAAGAAAGCAAAATGGTACTGTGTACTACCAGGGGTGGGCTTCCTTGGTGGTGATGGACTAGAAGAAGTGGAGACATAGAAATAAGAGTAATCACGTGTCTGGAAAAATCAGAACATGAAGCCTATCAATACCCAAAGTAGGATTGTCACATGGGAGGGCAATAGTCTTGTTAAAACAATGAACAGAATGCATATTGGCAGTAGCCATCCTTACAAAATGGATGACATAGCTACAGTGAATTAGAAGAAAAATTATAAATGTAGCCTCTCATCATATGTCAGTATTTCTGTGAACAAAATATGTCATTGTTGCAATTGAACTCCAAAGGAATGTAAGGTGGAAAAACCTTCCCTTTTTTTCTACTTTCAGTTTTTGCAGTTCTTCAAAGTAGACAGAAGCACACCTTTTGGTAACATTTCTGCTGGTAACCCCAAGTTCAGATACATGGATGAAGGATTCACATACAAGTGCAAATGATAGTTGAAGGAAAACTTTTTTGTACCTCTCCCAAACTTAACATGCAATGCATGTAGCTAAGATTTGTAAACTACAATTGACTGCTACCTAAACATACCACACAGTGTGTTGCTTTCCCTTGTTTCTTTGCCAGTAACTAGTGCAGGAAAACACACACAGCTTATGGTGAAGGATGGCAATCCTGTTTGTTGCCTTTTAGCTGTCAGTTTATAAATTAATGTTTCATTTGTGTTTTTCTGTTAGCTTTAAAAAAATAAAAGCTCATGTGCGTGTGCACGCCACCTAGGATATTATATGTAAAACCTATTTAGTTATACTACTTTAGTATAATATTAAGCTTACGAAGTTAATCACTCAAAAGGTAAAATAGCAAAAATTAAGGGTGCGTGTATAATTTCCACTCTGCTACCTTGTGCATACTCTTCAAGGTAGTTTGTCCTACAACCTTATTGCGACATATTATCATAGAATCATAGAAGATTAGAGTTGAAAGGGACCTTAGGAGGTCATCTAGTCCAACCCCCTGCTCAAAGCAGGACAAACCTCAGCTAAATCATCCCAAATAGGACTTTGTCAAGCCGGAGCTTAAAAACCGCTAAAGATGGAGATTCCACCATTCCCTAGGTAACCCCTTCCAGTGCTTCACCACTCTTCTAATGAAAAGCTTTTTCCTAATATCTAATATTATGGATACATGAAATATTCAAAGATTATTGTATCAACTTTATAAATTTTATGTCTAGCTTTATGGGATAGATACTGTGTTCTGGCTGCATGGAGGAGTTACAGGAGTTCCTGTAGGAACAAAAATCTTTTTTTTGAGAGGAAGGGTGAGTAATTAATGTAAATCCCATGGCAAGTAACAAGTCTGGAGAAGCCTCACAGCTGAGGGAAAAGTTTGACCTGATAGAACTGAACACTGCATGAAGTAACCAGCGTAACATAGAGGTGGAGGTCACTTTCACCTGATTCAAGAACTGACATGAAGCTTTCACCCAGAGGGACAGGCACTGCCAGAGGATCTTGAAGTACTTTGAAAGCTGCCAGAGTCTCCATGTAGAAGTTGAGTGACACCTAGTAACCTAGACATTGCATATAAGCTGTTTGTTTTCAACATATGGTATCTCTGTAATGCTGTTGGTCTGAATAATATGTTGCTTTATGAAAGGTGGCTAGTCGCTGGTTAATGCTGTCATTGCTCTTGACAGAACAGGTAGCAGATGCTGATCTAAGTCTAAATTGAGGCAATTAAAGGGAATTGCAGGAGGAATTACAGGCTACATCCCTTGTCTAGAGCAGTGGTTCTCAACCTTTCTAATGCCGTGACCCCGCAATACAGTTCCTCATATTGCGGTGACCCCAAACCAAAAAATAATTTTGGTGGCTACTTCAAAACTGTAATTTTGCTACAGTTATGATTCGGAATGTAAATACCTGATATGCATTATGTATTCTCATTGTATAATGATTACACACAAAGCACCTTACACTTACACAGTATTGTGTGTATGGTGTGTATACTGTTTTTACATTATTAACCTTTTTTACACCAGCAGGCTGTCTCGCAGGCTCTCTTGGCTCTCCGCCTCTTGGCTCTCCGCCTCCTAGGCTTCTGTCCTCCTGCGCTTGCTGCGTCCACCCACTGATGACGTCAGCAAGCGCCGGACACATGTAATGCGCTGCTATGGACTGTGGAGCGTTCCCCCCGCTTCCCCCGCCCCTTAGGCCCCGGACGGATGATGCAATCACGTCTGCGCATGCGCGCAGGCATTCAGTTTGGAACGCGCATCCATAACGGTGTGCGTTCCAGCTGAATAGCGCTGCTACGGATGGTAGCGCGACTTCTCAGCGGCTAAAGCCATCGGAAATATGTATTTTCCGATGGCTTTAGGCGACCCCTGTGTTTTGGTCGTTCGACCCCCGCCGGGGTCGCGACCCACAGGTTGAGAACCGCTGGTCTAGAGGGAAAGTGTCACAGAACTCTGTCCCAAGAAAGGTGACAGAGGCCTGAGACATAAGTAGGATGTCCTCAAAGGAGTCTAAGGTGCAGTTACCTCAGAAGCTATGATACCTGTATACATGTATGCCATCTTGTAATGTAATTTTAACCCTCTAAAAAACTTTCATAAAAATGTTTATCCCTACATATTAAGAATTGTCCCTAAACAGGTATTCGACATGAGAGCTAGATTCAGTTATTTAGCAGTCCATTGATACTTTGTTCTGATGGAGAAGTGTGTGCCAGAAGGCTGTGTCCACTTTTGAGGAGTGGCACGTGAGCTCGTTGCTTGAGAAGAAAGCACATTGTGAGGCCTCAGACACTCTGGCCAACAACTACATGTGCAGCTGCATTTACAAATCCAGGATTGGACTTGTTTCCCATGTGAGCAGCCATAAAAACAAACAAACCTGGAACCAAAGTCAATACTAGCTGAACAACTCATCTGTCAAAGCAACGGGAGAATCCATCACCATCACTAATCTATTAAAATCATTTAAATGAAATAGAAAAAATACAATACATAATTGCTGCTGAAGTTTTGAAGAAAGTAAAAACTGTCTAAGCACCTGGAAGCAGAGTTTGAAGTGCAAAATCTGCTTTTGACAGCAGTAGCCTCTTTTGCAAGTGCAGAGAGCGTATTTTCTTCATTTCAGCTAATCAATTTAATGACTTGTGCAGTCAAATTTAAGAATTTAAGTGGGAGTTGAAAAAGCAGGGAATTGTTTACTTTTTTCAATCTGTGATGAAGAACGTAGTGTGAAAGGATATCTGAAAATTTGAAGGACTCAGTGACCAGAAACAATCAGTTCAATTCACTCACTATAGGTAATACTTCCTTTGTTTAATAAATCAGTTGATTTTAAATGCAAACTCTGTTTTGATAAACTCATTTTTCTCATATGTCTGTACATTTAATAAATATCTACCTCTTATGTGTAGCGTTTTTCAAAGTAGTTTTATTTAACTAATAAAAACAATTTTAAAAAGCTCTGTAGGTTTTTAATTGGTTTCTAATTTCTATCCAAATAGAGCTTGTCACAAATTGCAAGGGAAAACTTTATCACCTAGTAAATAAAATAAAAATAAAAAGATATTCACCATTTTCTAGCATAATAGAAAATATAAAAAAAAGAATCTGAATAAATATTTTTGCTTAACTGTGTACAGATATAGTGTATGTTTCTGGTTAGCACTAAGTACCACCCTTAGTGTAAAGGCTATATGTGGTTGAAAATCAATGGGTTTTAATGGTACCAACCAGTGATGATCAACCTTTCATCAGTAAAATAACCAATAAAATAAACTTAATAAACAGTTTACTTAAAGTAAAATAACTAAGAAATACAAATCCAGGTTTCCTGCTAGCTGATCTAAAGCAGCAGTTAAATCAAGTCAGCCTGGTACTAATGTTAAATTGATTTTTGTTTTGTTTTGTTTTGTGTTATCCTTTCCTGGAACACCTTGAAAAGATCAGTTTAAATCAAATAAAATGAATCTACTGTTTAAAGTATGTTAATGATTTAGGTAGTTGTTTAATATTAACTCATGCCTTGTCTACACTACCAAGATAAGTGAACCTATGTTAGGTGGATTTACGGCCACTGCATTAATTACTGTGGTGGCTGGTGTCCACACTGCTCTCCTTGTGTTGGGGGTGTGTGTCCTCTCCAGGAGGACTTCCACTGACCTAAGAGGGGCAATGTGGGGAGTTCTAAGAGTCCCATTTCTCAGCTTCACTGGCAGCTCCCTGCCAGGAGCCCAGTTGCCCCACATGCTCCTGGCAGGCTGCCACCCCCCCATTCTCCAGAAGCTGTAGGAAGCTGCCTGGGGCTTCTCCTGTCCCTGTTCCCCTCTGGGAGAAGTTGTTCAGGGCTTCTCATGCCGCACCCCTCCACCAGGAGCCTGGACAGCTTTGTCAATTTCACAGTTGAGCTGGGGCATTCCCAGTGAGGAGCAGGTGGAGAAGCTGCCTGGGCTTCTCCCCTCCTCACTCCCAGCTGGGAGCAGTGGGATCCCCGCCTGGGGCTTCTCCCCTTACTCCTGGCTGGGAGCAGGGGGCAGCTAGCCTCTAGCTGCCCAGCTCTCTTGTCAATTTCACGGCTCCAGTGGAGCCTGAAATTGACAAAAATGACTGCCAACAGCAAATGTAAGGAACACCCTGTCTACACTGACGCTGCATTACCCTGACTACACTGGCCTAAGCCCTACACCTCTCATTAAGGTGATTTTATTATGTCGGCATATCAGGGGAGTTACATGTGAGAGGAGCATTTCAGTGTATTACACCTCTCCTGTTTTGTCAACAAAAGCTGACTTTTGTTGACAAAACTGGGTAGTATAGACCAGCCCTCAGTGTTTCAAATAGTGTCTTCCTTTAGGTCATTTGAAATAAGTCTGGTTTTGATTGATTAACTGTCCTTTTGGGTGTTGGTAGTGGTTACTCCAACTAAGAACCTCCCTCTCTTCACAGCATTTTAAAAAGTAATCTAGAACAGATTAGTTGAGCTGTGATAACTGTGTAGCGAAAGGGTTATGAAACAGACTAACCTGGCTCCAACTACGAACTTTGACCTGTTTGACCAAATTGTAGTTGTGCCAGAACTTGATAAGCAATTCTGGGAATCTCTTTAGTATTGAATTCCAGAGTGATGTACTAAAGATCTACTTGAGAGTGATGTAATACTTGCCTAATACAGTTTTAGGCTTGAATGTTAATAGTAAAATTGCATTGACTCAGGCTTATGCAGAAACTTCTCAATGAATTTTTAAAATGTTCAATTAAGAGTTAGCAACGTCAGAATTTTTTTCCCACCTCAATGCAAGTAGTCAGCCTGCCTCTGCAAATACTCCTTCGAGTTGCATCTTCATCTCTAGCAAGAAGAAAAAACTCAAATCACAGAAGGGTTTTCGTATGATTCATCCAGCAACTGTTGGCTGAAAAGCAGAATGGCAATCAGCATTCACAAAGCTTTGCTGGCTTTGGAAGAGTTTGAGATCAGAGGTCTGTTTAGTCATAACCTTCCTGACTGATTTCAGTATGCTGAAGGTCTCTGTTTTCTTCAGCTGCTCAACGCACACAATTCTCTTAATCCTAGAGGTTATTTCCGGTGTCTTGCAAGAGCACTTTCCTCAATTTGAATATTTACCTGCAAATTTAGGACTAGCCTGAAACAAGTGTGGGCAAAATAAGCAATATCCTATTTTACTAACAAAAAAAGACATGCAGTAATTCTTCCAAGGAGGAGTATGTCTACATACTATTACTTCAGATGAAAAGTACAGAGGCAGAAAATGTTTAAGGTGTTACGTCAGTTGTTGTATTTTTCCATGGTACAACATATTACACCACGTCCTCAGAGAAATCTGAGGGGGGACAAAAGTGCAGCTGCTCTTTAATTGTGATAGCACCCATGCATGACTCTCTATTCTGCATCGTATCCAGTGAGTTACAATTATGATCACTAAGGCTACAGTTCATGGAACGTGTTTCTCTATCACATCTGACTTTTGATTCTGTAAGATCTTTATATCTCAACAAGTACAAGAATACATCACTTAGCAAAGCCTCTCTCAAAGTGGAAATTCTACTGTGAAAATAACCCGCCTACCTAGTCTCATTTTTTCCCTTGGTTCTTAAGCAAATATCTGATTTTAAAACTAATTTGCCATTTACCATATAAGTCAGCACCTGCCAACAGCACAGTCTTATCTAACTTACTCAGTTTTTCCCATATATTTAGAATTAAAGATATGAGGCTATGATTGCTAAATGTTAGCATTCTAATTACTTCTCCATTAAAATGTCTGTATTTAACTTGCTGTCTAAAGTAGACTTAGTGCAAAACTGAATCAAGTTAATATCTTTTACAATTGCTGGTATAAATGTGACCGTATTGCATTTCACACTCTTAAGACAAATGTTCCCAAAACTATAAAGCTGTTGTGTTTTAAAAAGTCATGAAAGGTCACTATGTCATTCTGTTACAGCTAAGGTTTAGTGTTTACCTCACACTGGAAAATTCCTGGCAATGGTTGGGTGACTTATTACTGAATGATAAATCTAGGATTAAGTGACAATCAGTGAAGTTTGAGATTATAAAGAGGACATGTTTTCTTACATAAAAGAACACTGCATGCAAGTATGCTAAATTGTATTTAGCCACTTGTACAGTTTGTTTACAATTTAGGGTCATATGAAAGTAGAAAAGTGTTTAGCATGAAGCTCAACTGTTAAAAAGAACACTTGGATTATTTACTTTTGTGCTATTCCTAAAGTTGTTGAAGATTTCCGTTAAAAGTAAATTGCACAGAAGCACATTGATTATGCCCTTGATTGTTCCTTTTTAAATATGTAAACATTAATGCGTAATGTTTAATTTTTTCCTGTTTTTTAATCTACTTTAGAATGATCAGGTTTGATTTTTTTTGTTGCTGGAAGATTGGAGTTGGATGGTGAAATCACAATAAGATGAAACATAAAATGCAGTCTACCATATGTTATTAAATGATTCATAGATTATAAAGCCAGAAGGGATGATTGTGGTAATCTGCTCTGACCTCCTGCATAACACAAGCCATAGGCCTTCCCTGAATTAATTCACTGTAAAGCAGGTTTTCCAGTCCTTGAATCTTTTCTCTGAATACTCTTCTGGCAGACTTGGCAAGTCAACAGTGCGTTGAAAGGTTAGCTTCACGTATATGAAGGCTAGAAATTTATACCCTGGCCTACAGAACTTAATTAAGCATGGAATTCACTCTCTCCCACAGGGTGAAAAGTACCCACTGTTATGAACTCAGGGAATATAGTGCAGATGTATAACTTCAATAATAGCAGCAAATATAATTTCCCCATGATCATCCATTTGTTTTTCAGTCTACCAACATCTCTTTTGTATTATCTGGAAAGATACTCAGTCAGATGGCTCTTATCTATGCCCTGATATCCAGCAGGAATGGGATCCTAGTTCAGCAAAACATTTACACATGTGCTTACCTATAAGCATGTGCTTTAATGCTTTGCTGAGTATGGATGGACTACTGAATTGGACCCTAGGTAAAGTGTTTTGTACTGCCTGCTGAAAATGTTGTAATCTATGCATCCTCAGTAATTGATTTTTCCTTCCGACACTAATGACCTCATATGCATGTTGGACAAGAGGGGTGACATGATGGAACTTTGCTGCAGCCAGCATGAAAGTTCCTTTAGGGTGTAATGCTGAAGTGGATGAGAATAGTGGGTGCTAATATTTTTAGTTCAATAATTTAGGAAAGGCAAGTTTTGCAGTTGTTTAAAACTCTGCATATATGTAAAAATGTGTGTGGTATTTTTCTGTCTTTGCAGTTTGGACCTGAGTTTCAGATTTGGGCATGCACAGTTGTGCATGAAATGGAATGCCCTTGCACATGTGGCCTTATTTGCTGTTCAGTATCCAAGAAAAAGCCAAGAAAAAATAATAGTAATCAGCTTATAACTGTAGAGTGAATTCTTTGACTTAATTTAATGTAGAAGTAATTTATGATGATGATTAGGAAGAAGTTAGGTGTTTCAAGTCCCATATATCCGATTAAAATGGGATCCCCAATGATGAGTTATAGGACATGTTTTCTGATTATTTATTTGGAAAGACTGGAATAAGGTTTTGATTTCAAAGAAATTAGATAGAACATAGAGAGATACTTTAATTAAAACTGTCTGGTTTAATAGCTGCCATTAGTGTGAGATCTACTAAGAGCTTGCTTGAAGTGAATTAATATTATTCTTGCCAACAGTAATAGTTTACATGATTATGAAAGACAACGAAAGGATGATTATAATTTATTTCTCATATGCATTCTCTGTTAAAAAAATAAAATAAAATAAAACCTACTCTGAAAAGAAGATCTTAATGAGTTCTCAGAGCTTCAGTCAAAAATATCTTAACATAGAAGTTGAGGATAAAAGAGTTACACAGAGATAAAGCTTCATATATCAAGTTGACTGTTTGTTTTCCCTCTAAACTCCGATTAAACTTCAGTAATCTATTAGAGTGGTTGTAGAAGGTGGGAGAAAACAAGCCTTTGAGACATGGGGGAATGGTAGATACCCTGGGAGGGAGGGATAGGATGCAGAAGGACCTAAACAAATTGGAGGATTGGACTAAAAGAAATCTGATGTGGTTCAACAAGGACAAGTGCAGAGTCTTGCACTTAGGACGGAAGAATCCCATGCACAGCTACAGACTGGGGACCAACGAGTTAAGACTCAGTTCTGCAGAAAAGGACCTGGGGCTTACAGTGGATAAGAAGCTGGATATGAGTCAGCAGTGTGCCCTGGTTGCCAAGAAGGCTAATGGCATATCGGGCTGCATTAGTAAGAGCATTGCCAGCAGATCGAGGGAAGTGATTATTCCCCTCTATTTGGTACTGAAATCTATTTCCACTGAAATCAGTTGGACTTGTGACATGAGTGATAACTGCAGATTCATCCATTAACTTATAGTTGAATGTTGACCTAGGTCAAATTATTAAAAATGAATTCTGATGGAACAAGAGCCTATCATTTTACAGAAGTATTTATTGCTTTACATTGACGAAACCATGTAATAATGTTCTTTGCATTTAATGTAAATGCAGCATTCTTGCTGAAATCTCCTAAACTCAACTCAAAGTATTATTGATTTTACAGCAAAAACAGTTCCTTATACATTAGCTAAATCAATTTTCTTTAATTCAGTTATACTTTGAAAGAATAAAGATGGACACTTTAAGCCAGATGGATGACTGAGGGAGGAGGGGATTTGACAGTGATTCTAATGGCTTAAAATGAAAAGTACCTTCTTATCTTACACATAGCATAATGTTATTTGATTTCTCCTATAATAGTATGTTGAATGAAAACTGCCACATATTGCAAAGGCACTATTTATAGAAAGGAGTAAGGCAGTGAAAAATAAATGTCTTAAATATAATAAAGAATAAATAAAACAGGAAGCTGCCATTGTGATAACTAGTTTGTTTTAGTAAAAGAATGCACATCGTATTGAACGTACAGCAGTTTAGAAGCAGGCTAATGTCAATTTATGCACAGTAAATACCATAAAAAACCCATATCTACATAGATTTTCATATCATTACACTTTGTGCCTTTGAAAGGATAGAAATGGACACACTATTGAAACGAAGAGACCTTTTATTTTGTATGTGGCTTTTTTGTTGGGTTTTAACTACAGTTTAGCACTTTTCATGGATTACTGGTAAGACCTTAAGAGAGAAACTAATTTTTTTTTTTTGTGTTGTTTCCATAGTTGCATTAAAATCTTCCAACTGTACAAGGCCTGAGATAAATGGCATTCAGGACAACTGCAGAACTAAGTCTGGAGAAGGCATAGAGCTATTAGAAGGAGAACTTTTATTACAGGTATGTTTTATAATGGGTATAATAAATGCTGAAGAAAGGTCTTTTATTACCTTTAATAAACCTGCAGTTAACTGATGGGGTTTAGGAAGAAATTTCTCATTGTCAAATTAATATGTAATTGTCAGTTATGGGGTTTCTTGAACCTTCCTCTGAAACATCTGATTCTAGCCAGTTTCAGAGACAGGATACTGAACTAGATGAACCAATAGTCTGATCCAACATAGCAATTGCTATTTTCCTGCTATTGGTTAATACTCTTCCACTTTTTTTATTCCTTAATCTCTAAAATTATTTAAAACAAAAAAAAAACAAACCATGCCTTGTGTTGACAGAGGGTTAAAATGCTAGTTGTTTGTAACCCAGCTTGGAGGCTGTTAACTTGGGAAACTAATTAAATGTTAATGACTTTCTAGAAAGCATAAGGTACCAGAACAGTTATTGAATACAATATGTTATAGGACTTTAATTGTGCCTTTTAAGGAACCAGCAAAAAAAGACTGTGTTCTGCACATTTACCTAAAAGAAAGAGTTTGTTGCTGTTCATCATTCCCACTCCGTGTTGTCCTATCACACCTCTCTGGTCACTGCTAGCTCTATCATTAGAGCGTTAAAATTTCCCAGCAAAATGAGTTGTCATATGCAGGTGTAGATCTGAGAATGGAGTCAAGCTTGGAGTAGAACAGCTTTCTTTCCTCTGTGCTGGTGAATGTAGGCACTGATGACAGTGACTTTGCCATGAGAAATTCAGGGGGAATGGAAGTTTCATGAGCCATTTGTTCAGGCCAAAATGAAGGTCAGTTGTTTCAGAAATAATGTATTCATCGCAAGTCCAGCTTCATGAAAAGCTTCATCCTCTGATTTTCCTTTACAAAAGACAATGTAGTCACCACCTAGCTCACAGATGGAACCTTCCCCAGCCAGTCTAGTCTCTCTCAATGCTGTCCTTATATACAGGCAATTATGGAACCAGGAACAGAAAGCAACACAGCTGTATAAAGAACAAATCTGACCAGAAAAAGCATTTGCTTTTGTTAAGCAGAAATGCAAAATTTGTTTGTGAAGGGAATGCAGTAAATGTAATTCAAGAGAATAGTGCTGAGTGAAGGTTAGAAAAGAACTGCTACAACTCTCTTTTAAAGAAGAATCAAAAGATCAAACATAACTATTATAGAAAGAACTATTTGTTTTACCTTGGACTTCTTCCTAAATTCTTTGAAAAACTGGGATAATATTAGAAGGAATGGGGAAAGGGCTCTGAGAATGTCTTCCATTTGAAATACATACGAAACTTTTAGCACTACAATTTCATCAATTTTGGAGCAACTACATTCCATGAGTCTAGGAATAGTGTTTGCTTTTTTTGACTATACAGTTTAGAACAATTTTTATCCATGTATATTTGGCTGTGGGACTTCGACTGTTTCTGTTTTGATGTAGATGATTCATGGGTGCATCTTCAAAGCCAAATTATTGCATTATGTTACTTGGCCTTACTCTTACAGTGACTGAAAACTTGAGTTTGAATAGAAAGCAATGTCTTGTCTCAGTTGGTTCAGCCTGTTACCAGAGAGCACCGGACTTCTGGCCCCTGTCTGACTTCCTGTGTGATTTCAGGTGCAGTTCAAAGTGTTGGGTTAAAACATTTAACAGTTTAAATGTCTTGGACCCAGCTTTCTGTTTAATAATTTACCCTCTCAAGTTGTGTAGTGAAAGATACCATCTGTTGTGCTACTCTAGGCACTACTTCATGGGGTTAACGTTGTTATAGCTGATTGTGTGCTCACTGGAAGATCCTGTCTTCTCTGGAGGTTTGAAAAAGCCAGCATTTGGTAATAAAAGTTCAGGTCATGGTGTAAAATCAAAACTTTTGATTCATTTTTAGTATCAGGAGTAGGTGGAGGGAGGGGAAAGATGACTGGAAAAAGGCCCATCTTCAAGAAAGGGAAGAAAGAGGATCCAGGGACCTATAGGCTGGTCAGCCTCACCTCAATCCCTGGCAAAATCATGGAGTAGGTCCTCAAGGAATCCATTTTCAGGCACTTAAAAGAGAGGAAGGTGATCAGGAGCAGTCAACATGGATTCACCAAGGGAAAGTCATGCCTGACCAACCTGATTGCTTTCTATGAAGAGGTGACTGGTTCTGTGGATGAGGGGAAAGCAGTGGACGTGATATACCTTGACTTTAGCAAAGCTTTTGATATGGTCTCCCACAGTATTCTTATCAGCAAGTTAAAAAAGTATGAGTTGGATGAATGGACTACAGAATGGATAGATAATTGGCTAGAGCAAAGGGCTCAATGAGTAGTGATCAATGGCTCCATGTCTAGCTGGCAGCCGGTCACAAGTGGAGTGCCCCAGGGGTCGGTCCTGGGGCCGGTTTTGTTCAACATCTTCATTAATGATCTGGAAGAGGGGGTAGATTGCACCCTCACAAGTTTGCAGATGACACTAAACGAGGGAGGGGGTAGATACACAGGAAGGGAGGGATAGAATACAGAAGGACCTAAACAAATTGGAGGATTGGGCCAAAAGAAATCTGATGAGGTTCAACAAGGACAAGTGCAGATTCCTGCACTTAGGACAGAAGAATCCCATACACAGCTACAGAGTGGGGACCAATGAGCTAGGCAGCAGTTCTGCGGAAAAGGATCTGGGGGTTACAATGGATAAGAAGCTGGATCTGAGTCAGCAGTGTGCCCTGGTTGCCAAGAAAGCTAATGGCATATTGGGCTGCATTAGTAAGAGCATTGCCAGCAGATTGTGGAAAGTGATTATTCCCCTCTATTCGGCATTGGTGAGGCCGCATTTGGAGTATTGTGTCCAGTTTTGGGTCCCCCACTACAAAAAGGATGTGGACAAGTTGGAGAGAGTCCAGCGGAGGGCAACAAAAATGATTAGGGGGCTGGAGCACAAGACTTATGAGGAGAGGCTGAAAGAACTAGGCCTGTTTAGTCTGCAGAAGAGAAGAATGAGGGGGGATTTGATAGCAGCCTTTAACTACCTGAAAGGGGGTTCCAGGGAGGATGGAGCTAGGCTGTTTTCAGTGGTGGCAGATGATAGAACAAGGAGCAACAGTCTCAAGTTGCAGTGG
Source organism: Mesoclemmys tuberculata (assembly GCA_007922155.1). NCBI lineage: Eukaryota > Metazoa > Chordata > Testudines > Chelidae > Mesoclemmys > Mesoclemmys tuberculata. The sequence continues at coordinate 50,046,777 of ML675603.1, forward strand.
GGTAGTTTTTCACTAGGAGAGTGGTGAAGCAGTGGAATGGGTTACCTAGGGAGGTGGTGGCATCTCCATCTTTAGAGGTTTTTACACTGAGGCTTGACAAAACCCTTGCCGGGATGCTTTAGCTGAGGATAGTCCTGCTTTGAGCAGGGGGTTGGACTAGATGACCTCGTGAGGTCCCTTCCAACTCTAATATTCTATGATTCTATGAAAGTGTTATGAATGGGACAGAATTTTTTGATATACTACTTTGTATTTTGGTATTTTTATTTTATCTGTAAGAACATAATTTCTATCCTAGGTCAGACCAATAGTCCATCTAGTTCAGAGGTACAGTAAATATACCCAGATAATTCATCACTTGAAAATAAACAGCTTAGCAGGAGTACTCTTTTTGTACGGCACCTAGCACAGTGATATAATATAGACAATAGTGATATAATAATAAGGAAAAAAATTTCCACACTGAATGTATGAGTTGATTTCATGGATTTTCAGGTATTAAGGTGACCAGTTTTCTTTTTAATGGAGGAAAACACACATTGTATAAGGCAAAGAACTTACTTATGCTAGAGACATCCATTTGTTACGTTTGAAATGAAATGAGTTTTATTTTATCCCGTTTTTGAAAACAGATAAATGACGTGATTAAATTGGTGTAATCAAACAAGAAATTGAAGAGTTCAAATTTATATAGAACATTCAGTATTTTTTTCCTAACAAAAGCTTTGGGAAAGTGATTTATTTGGTATTTCATGGAAACTGAACTTGCCAGTTACCTAGTAACCCATTTTTGGAATGGACAGTCATGTTTCTCTGAAGTTTCTCTGTAAAATACGTTGCTCCAGACTAGAGAGATGGTCTGTTTGTATTACAGTTAACAGAGAATCTTACTTTGACTTCTTGATGAAAAGAACAGAAATTAATTTTAGCTGCTGGGCAGAATTAAATCACTATACAATTTACAGCATTTTTTAAATTGTAGGTGTATTTAGTACTGTATAAATCAGATCAAAAGAGTATCCAAACAGACCATAACATTTTTGCAGTGCTATTCACTTGTAATTTATATTATCTTTTAACAAAGCCAGGCACTTTACGTAACTACTGCATGTTGTTTAGTCATTTGTGAGATCTAAAGAGCACTTGGATTGGCTAAATTTATTAATTTAACTCTAGATTCTTTTTAACTCATATTGTCACTTAATCTTCCAGGTTAGAACTGTAATATCCTGTTTATAGGTGGAGGGCACATCATTTTTGAAAGATGTTTTTAAACTGCTGCATAAATGTGACATTTATATGTTTTTTAAATCTTCAATGACAAGTGAAGTGTTCAAAGAGCCTTCAAAAAGGTAATTTAATGGACTAGTTAATCTGATTTTATTATTACCATTTCCCTAGTAATGGGAAGTATAAATGGAAGTAGTAACTGCATCCTCAGTGGGACATTTATTAAATAACAATTGTCCCAAGGACCACACATTTCAAAATGTGTTTATTTGAAAACATAGTCAAATTCTGGCTCTAAATGCAACTATGGTAATTAAATGGCAAAACATACTTAGCTCAGTCCCTTGAGCCAGCGTTTTGTTAATTCTTGACTGGAATCCATGGAAGTAAATCAGCACCTTTTAGATGAGCTGCCAAGTCACAAATGTCCTGTTTGCTATCACAACAATCACCATGAACTATATTGATTGTGAGCTCAGATAAATATCCTTTGCGTGACTTCAAATAAGGAGCCACTTTGTCTACTTCTTCATAAAAGGGGAAAATCTCTTCAAAAACATTGTTTGTTTGCAGTGTCTGCTAGTATAGAGATTTTCAGCTGCATGTTTTAACAATCTGCAAAATGCTTTTTTAATGATATAGGGCTTAATAATTTACTCACCTCTCCATTTAAGGCCTGTATGCACTACAAGTAGAAGAGATTTCATTCCATTTTGTACTGCAGATGGGATTTTATCTGTTAACTGTGCAGGTTTGGGCTATCCAAGCCTAGTTTAAGTTTTCTGCACCACACACTGGTTAGGAGAATTGTGTTGTAACTAGATTAATCTATATTGGTTTTCTGCTACCATCCATTACCATAGTGTCTCAGTACCTTCAACAAAAAAGCAACAGCAGTAGAGGCGCTACTGGTGAATTCCATAGGGTCTCTTTGCACTTTTCCCTTTTGGGGGTAAAACTCTGAAATAATATTTTTGCTTTGTTTTGTTTATTTTTAAGTCCCCACTCACTCATGGTACTTGTAGTGTGGACAATCCTATAAATAAGTACAATATATTTTTTAAGATGTTTCATATCTGTTATGCACTGTAAAATTGAGAATCTGTTCTGCATTCTGAGCTAAACTGCATTACCACCTCATTTCTTCCATTATTGGGGCAGTTAATTTTTAGTAACATCAAGGACAAAATTCATCTTTGGTGTAAATGACTTCAGAGGAGTTACAGTAGTGTTCGCCTTCAGTGTTGTTCTATCAGGAATTAATTCAGTTCAATATGTAGAATCTAAATTTCAGTATTTCAACTAAATATTTCAACGAAATACTTAGTATTTCAACTAATCTTTTTAAAATTAATTTACACTTACCATATACCTATTTGGGGTGTATGACTCATTATCAGTGCATGGTTTATAGAGGTGTGACTGTTTTATGATTTGTGGTGTAGGAGGGATCTATGGACAGGGTTTTAGAAGTGACCTGATTATCTTAATGTTGCATTTATGGACTTTTGAACATCTGAGGTTTTAAGCTGTAACTTAAATTAATTTTCTTGCTTTCAGGCATTTATTTTAGTTTTTTATATTTTAGTTTTCCACTACTGAAGTTATTTCATAAATATTTGCATCTTTGTCTACAGTTCATTCCCATAGCACCAGTCTTCTCAGTTCATAAAAGCGTATCTCTGTGCATTATGTTGCTCACTAGTAGATGGGTATTATTATTGTTATGGGATTGGAGAAGGATGGCTCTACAGCTGTTGCACAAAGTCAATATGTAGAAGTATGTATTTAAGATTTTATATAATATCTATCCTTCAGATTCAGATCGCAATATCCAGAATTGCATAATCTGTTACGTACCACTAAAAATCAGGACTTAATTGTCTAATAGTATAACTACAGAAGTATTTTTGATTTCTTTCAGAGTGATAATTTGCTTTAATGCATTGCAGTTCAAATTAAAGATGGAGGTGCAAAACCAGTTTTTATATATATATAATATGAACAATACTTAATCTGGAATTTTGTCTTTCAAGATATAACCAGTTTGTTTTTCTTTCCAGGCATTAAATGGCTTTGTACTGGTTGTTACAGCAGATGCTCTAGTCTTTTATGCCTCTTCAACCATCCAGGACTACCTGGGGTTCCAGCAAGTATGTCTTTTTTCTCGCTCTTCCTCTGCCCCAACATGTTTTTTTGATCTCTAGAAGATTTTCATTATTTCCTAAGGCTTGAATGGTCATATCCAGTTTTTGATCACTTTCATGGAAAATCTCAGTTAAATATCTTGAGTTGGATTACTTTAGTACTATACTTCTTTAGTATTAGCGGACATAGTAGAGGAGGGGTCTTGTGCCAAGCAAAATAGGAATATTTTTTCCAACATTGTGTTGGGGAACTTGGGGAACTTGCACAGTTACATGGTCTTTACTAGAACAAATCTTTGAAATCATTTGTAGTGCTGCACAGTTGGTGTTGAATGCTACATAATTCACTGGAAAGGTAATGATTTTAATAGAAACCTTTCTTATAAAATGAATTACATATGCTTTGAGGTTATTTTAATTGTTTTGGGTTAGTTTACTAATTTTCCTTAGTTCCTTACTGTTTTCTTTTTTTCTTTCAGTATAATACCTTTTTTGTACAAACACACTGTGTAAATGAAGGAATTGAGTTTTTGTTTAATGATATCACTTAATATATAAGCCAAAAAATTAAAACAAAACCTCCTGTGAAAAATGATCATATTGATATCCTGAAAGTACAGTTGTACTTAACCTCTTCCCCACCTGGGATTAATACAGATTTCAGTCTTGCTGGGTGCTGGATATGTATTGTAGATGGCGATATGCAAAGTTGCTGTTACAAGTAATAAGAGATTCTGTTGGTTCCATATGCTTAGCCAACTGATAAAGGCCTGGGAATTTTAGTTTAAAAGAAAATGTTCCAAATAAAATATGTTTTTCAAGTTACTCACGTTTGTTGAAAAATTGGAAAAACAAAGTAGGTATGAAATGGAACTGCAACATATCAAGTTTGTATTTCTTATTATATAAAAAGTAAAGTTTAAAAATTACAGTAAGATTTAAAAATTTCTATTTCTGGCAGTTTTTTCTAGTAAAAGTTGACTTTTTATAAAACCTGATAAAACAAAGAACTAATTTAGTTTGAGCTAAACTATTGCTTCTGCCAAAATCATCTTGTATCCCTTATGTCCTTGTTATTTAGATACAGTGAGTTTATATAATGATTGCTACCCACAGAAAACAAACTTTCTAAGAAAACCTGCAGCACAGAAATGTATCTCAGTTTACTGAATCTGCTCTTGAATATTCTTTTCTTACCTTTAAAATGTTTTTCCTTCAGTTCTTTCAACCCTTGATGCCGGAAGTTCTTAATTTGTGGCTCATGTCCCATTCTTAAGCACCATTATTGCAGCTGATAAGGCAGTTTAATAATTAAAGATATAAAAGGACCTTAGATAGGGAAAGATTTCAGGCAAACAAAATCAACATTTATAGTTTATACTTGTCTTAATTTGTGAGTTCTTTGGGACCTTGTCTCCAAGCACAGCTGTGCTCAAGTCCTGAGTGGCAATGTACGTACTTTGTTCCTATATAAACTGGAATTTGCTTTTTTTAAAAATCAATTTAAGCTTCATCTCCCATTTTAAAAAAGAAACATATTTTCCATTGTCATTTACATTTATGGCAAAGCTATTGTTTTTTATTTTTACATTTCTAATAGGCTGTTATGAACAATGAAGGGTGAAAAATAAAACCTTGAAAAATTAAGGTATGCTGAACTTTTCTCAGAAGAAAACAAAAATATAAAACAAGAATGTATTTAAATCTAATGCGCAAGACTGGATTCTTTTATGAGCTTTTACAAACGATTTAATAAAACTTACTCTTCTTATATACAAACTCATATTATTGTATGACCAGTGAAATGGATTGTAATATCCATTTTAGCAACCAATCGTGTAAATAAAGTCAATAAGATGCTGTCATCAAAGATGTCTTACTCGCTCTATTTTTTCCATTTTTGTGTATAGTCTGATATTATACACCAGAGTGTATTTGAATTGATTCATACCGAAGACAGGCCTGAGTTTCAGCGTCAGCTTCACTGGGCATTAAAACCTGCACAATCTACAGATTCTGGACAGAGAATACAAGGTGAGAATGCTATCAACAATTGCCTTTATGTGTTTATATTCTAAATTGTAAATTCTCATTTCAGATAACCTTTTATATCATTTAACACACAACTCTTGCATCATCAAGAATTTAGGTTCACTTTAAATGAAGATTGCAAATGGAAAATATTGTTTTGAAGCACAAATCCCAATCCTTGCACATCACATCACTACTCATTAATTTCATACTGGGATGAAGTAATTTGATGTGTAGGATGGATATTATGTTTCTTATTATTTTATTATGTTTGTTTGATGTCTATGATGGATATTATGTGCCCAAATGTGATTTTATTTCATTAACTAAAGATAAGCATATGCATACAACCAATCAATTTGTCTATACATCTCTGTCAGGAAGGAAGAAAGGACTTGATCTGTCTTTGAATCAAGTAATGAGCCTGCTATGAAACTGTGTATTTTATTACACATCCACTCCTTATTCAGAGCTTGATGTCAAATATTTTAGCTTAGTCAGGACATTCCTGAAGTTGTGTGACACACCTTTTCAACACTTTTGGCCTAGGAATCCATTCAGTGGTGGCTGATGGAGTGCATTTGTCACATATTAGTACTGGAAAAGTGCATTAGTGGCTGTACAAGAGTAGCTTTTCCCCTGTCCATATATGAAGTCTCTCCCATGTACACCTGCTCCTGGGAGGGAGCAGGAGAAAGAACAAAAGGTAGCTGAAGGCACAAGAGGGATGGCCCTTAAGACAGAGACTGTCATAATTGGCCTTATGGGGTAGGTGCCAACTTGATCTGTTAGATTGAGAAGCAGCTAGTGGGTAATATATCTCTTACCTATAGGGATAGGGGTACCTGCCTTTATAGCTGACTTTCTGTAATAACAGGAACTGAATCCTACCTTGTAAAGCCAGCCAAACTAACCAGTATCCTAGGTAACCATGTGGTTTCATGTTTGGCGCTACTTTCTTTGGTGCTAACATTTTTATCCTTTATGTTATTTGGAAAACCATCCAGAAGCTTTATCTGAATTATCATATGTTACTAGCTTCTGTGATATTCTTATATTGAGCTTTAGTAAGGCTTTTATACTGCTCTTCTTATAGCAATGAAAACAGTCTTTGGGCCTTCATCTTTGAAACTGTGTGACACAGAGGGCATTTTATATAGAGAGAGAAAAGAAGACCTTGATTAGGCTGGAAACATTTGGTTCACTGCATTTTGGCACTGTAGTTTTATAAATATGTAGGCCAGGTCCATCTTCCTATTTATTACTGGATTATTTCCGTTTTGAATCCAGCGAACAAGAAATAATCGATCTGATGATAATCCAAAATCTTACAATTTCCCATTAACCTTCTTAAATTGCAGACAAATGGCATACTTTAATATTTAATAAGATAAAAGTCCACTAAGCTAGGTAGCAAAAGACCAAATAAGCTTGACCTGTCGTCTTGGCTCATTTAAAGCTCAGTGTGCTTCACAGTTATTGGTGTGCCTAGTACAAAACAGTTAATTTGTGTTAGTGACTCAGCTAGGTTTTCATAATGTTTATACCAGCTCTAGATCCATTTACACAATCTAGCTGAAAACATACTAAAGTAAACATGTCTTTTGATTTAGTGTTGGGACCTAAATTAGCAAACGGCTGTTGTCAAAAGACATATTTGTATAGAGTGGTTTACTCTAGAGTGAAAAAGCATTCCCAAACTAAAAAGTCCTTTTAACAGAGCAGAGCAACTTATAAATAATGTTGTGTGAAAAGGTATGACACCAGCTCAACTCAGCATCAGATTTCACGTGGATGACAGAAGTAATGTAAGAACAGAGCAGGAATATTAATGCTGTACAGTATGTTTCTAGTTTACTTAAAGCTGTTAAACTGCGTTCACACAAGATTGCCTGTAAATCAGGAAGGTACAGCTTTTGGCTCTTAGGTCATTTTTTATTATTATTTAATTCAGATCTATAATAAATACCACACTTACGATCATGAGGACTTGTTAGTGAAAGCATTATCCATTTTACTAACTTCCGATTTTTAATACCCTCATCTCATATATATATATATATATATATATATATATATGACATATAAATAATATGTCTTGATTTGTACTTCTAGTGGATAAAACTAGCATGGATACTGAACAGACATTTTTACCCATTGTGAGGCATGTTTGGAGTTAAGGGAAGAATGGAAAAGAAGAGCTCATTCAATTAGCCATCCATTTACTGGACCTGTAAATCAGATAATTTAGTTTCTGGTGTTAGAAACCATTAGTTTTCAGTGTAGTATAAACATTTCACATTTAAACTGTAAATTTTGTGTATAACGTGTTACTCTGGATTATTAACGTGTTTTCATGGCTTATAACATTTTCTTTTTGTGGAAAAAACTGGAAACAGTCCATATGTGCTGTTTTTCCATTTTTCGTTTCGTTTTTTTCAGAGGGAGACATTGCAGGTATGACAGTAAGGAAGACAGTATAAAAAGTAGTTTTCCATGATGAAGTATGGATCAAAATTGCAGATGAAATTTCAAAAGTCCTGCTGTGGAGGGAGCCTGGTGTGTTATTTCAAAGAGTAGGATTAAGACCAAGAAATAACAAGACAGCAGTTGAATACCCCTGACTATACTATTCAAGTTACACTGTTTGATTTTGGTTACAAAATGTTTCTGAGAGGAACCTGAGTTGTTAGTGTTAATACTCATATTGCCATTTTTGGCATTGATAGTTAGTTGTAGGTTTTTTTTGTTTTAAACACATTGACTAGCAGAATTCATGACCTTTTAGACCTCTGGATCCAAAAGAGCAGTGCCTATATGTACATTTGGGCCTTTTCTATTTCTAAGGAAGATAAAAGAAACATTCATGAGTGCAGCTGTACCGTGGATGGTTAAATGTATTCTGATATCAAGTATATTGCTGAACAGTGTTTCAAGACTGTATAAAATTACCCCCCAGAATAGTGAGAGAGAGAATGGTGCTGTAGATAATGAGCAACTCATGTACTTTATGATGTTTGGTGTATGAGAAACAACAAATTAGCTCTTGTTTGTGGCATGGAATTCGTGGTGTTTTTCCATACCATCACAGGCAGTTTAATCAGTTGACTTTTATGTAGAATTTTTCATTGATACTGTTAGTTATTGAATTTCTATTGCAATAAATGCCATAGCAAATTTTTTGTAGGTTTTATGCACCTGATTGGTTTATTTTAATCAAGCTGTTTGCCCAACTCCAAAGCCATGCTGAATATGTTGCATAAGAGATCTTATAGTTCTTACTGTCAGGCAGTTTTCTGAGTTGTATCTGTGTCTCCATATGAATTATGTTGGTAGGTCAATGTGAGGTTTTTATATATATATTGCCTACAAAGAGTACTTCATTAACTGGAACTGAACAGAGATAGTATAGTGATTATACTGTGTAACGTCATGCAAATCATATGGTCATTCTGCAGATTACTGATGCAATGTTTGAAGTAGTTGAAGTATAACACTTGAAGTAAAAATTAATGCCTGAACAGGCAAAGAGTTATACTAAACTGCCAACACAGTATCTAGATTACAGACTAGAATCCAAACTAGATTACACATCGTAGAGTTTCTTCCACATGCTTCTGATGGAACTACTCACTGATTTCATGATCAGCGCTGCATGCAACAAATTTTGCTGCTGGTATAGTTTATGTATTCTGCATTTGCTATTGATACATCACAATATATGAATATGAGAATTATATATTTATTTTTAAAGAAACAACGTGGCAGTACACAAAACTGAACAGAGCAGCTGATCTACGGCACTGACGTATTTTCCATTTGGATTTTAAGTGCTGATTTCTTAATGCAATAATAGGCGTCAACAGGAAATGCTATAGGATTTTCAAAAGGATTAAGTAGAGTTAAGTGCCTGATTCCCAAGGGAAATAAATGGGCGTTGAGTACCAGTCTCTTTGAAAATCCCACCCATAAGGCAGTGTGGACACTCTCTATGGAGAAATCTAATTTTCCAAGACTGCTTCAAAATCTGAATCATATCCTAAAAAAAGGATTACTAAAGCAGAACTAGGAAGTGTGATAGACACAATTCTGCAGTACAAAAGACAGTTAAAAATGATCCTCTCGGGAGAAATGTCATTTAAACCATTTCTAGTGGTGCAGTCAACTTAGATCTTGAGGATGTTTCCAGTTTACATTGTTCATGCTCAGGTCATGACCTGAGTTTTGTTTATGGGGCGGAAGATCATTTGTTATAGATAGTCTTCACTAGGTGTTTTTCTAAAAATAATCTTTATAAATAATCTTTTTCCTGCAGGAGATAATGCCTTTTCACAGCCAACAACCTATTATAACCCAGAACAGCTTCCTCCAGAGAATTCTTCCTTTATGGAAAGAAATTTCATCTGCAGATTACGGTGCCTCCTGGATAATTCATCTGGGTTCTTGGTGAGTATACAGTTGTATAAAGGCTTACACTCTTGCCTAAAGTGTATAAAACTAGATGATAATGTTTATAGTAACTTATTTTATTAGTTAAGGTTTAGTAGAGAGCTAACCTACGTGGATCAACTTGATCCAATAGATAGGGCACTATCCTGGCTCGGCCTCTGACATGATAGCTTCAGCAAGTCCTTTCACCTCTCTCAGTGCCTCAGTTTCCTCATCTGTAAAATGAGAGTAAATATTTGTCATCTTTAGTGAAGTGCTATGTGATTTATGAATGAAAAGCACTATGTAATAAATCATTACCATTATTTATTACTTGCTATGGAAAACATTAACTATCAACAAAATTATATTGTCCCTTTGTTTTTGATCAGAAAACCTTCATTTGCTATGTTAAATGTTTTAGTAATATCTCTTTTAACTGAATATTGATATAGGCAACGTGAGCTTCCCACTGCTTCCATTGCTGCTTGCTAATGCTATGTTTATCTTGATATTGTATATTTGTAATAATGAACAGACAGCAAGTTATGTGCCCAGGAATAAAATAAGATTCTCTGAATCCATCTCTGCTTAGAGTTCAAAACAATGAAGCTGTTGTTTACTAGTAATGTTCTGTTTTATACCAAGTTTTCTGTATTTGCTTTTTGAGATGTTTATGGCATTATTAAATGCCTGTCACTTAGAAAACTAAGTATAGCAGCATAACTCTCTCTATTTGAATGCTAATTTTTAAATATTAATTAAGGTCCAAAGTATGAATTTGACAGAAGTTAAAATAAGCCACTTTTCAGAAAAATGAAAAAAAAATTGACTTGTAGATATCTCTCTAATCACTTCATTTTTCCTCATCTGAAGGCCATGAATTTTCAAGGGAGATTAAAGTTTCTTCACGGACAGAACAAGAAAGGGAAAGATGGCTCTCCTGTCTCTCCTCAGTTGGCTCTATTTGCAGTGGCTACCCCACTGCAGCCTCCATCCATCCTTGAGATACGAACCAAAAACTTCATTTTCAGAACTAAACACAAGCTGGACTTCACACCTACAGGCTGTGATGCAAAGTAGGTGCAAGATCATCTCCATAGCATTACATTTTCCTGTACACTTGCAGCTGAAATAGGTCACTGCGCTTTTAAAATGTTTAAATGAGTATCTTTAGGTGAGCATGAGGAGGGGATTGTGTATTGGAGTAGTAAGTCATATTTTTTCATTAGGTTTCTCTCCTCCACTGCTGGGAAGTATAAAGCACTTGTAGATAGAAAGGGTACTGTCTAAGGCAGGGGTCGGCCACCCGCGGCTCCGGAGCCGCATGCGGCTCTTCAGCCGTGGTAAGCCGCAGCTCTTTTGATAGTAAAGGTTGCCAACCCCTGGTCTAAGGGTATCTTCTTCAGAAACTCCTGAGCATTATCAAAACAAAATATTGCTCTTTGGCAGTATTTTTATGAATTAGGGATAGAAGTTACCCCTACTAGGGATGAATTAGAATACCCTGGAAATGTGATTTTTTGCAAATTAGCTATAAATTAAACAAAATGATACAGAAATTAACCACATGAAATAACCTGTTTTGTACAGTGCTTTGGACCAATTTCCAAACCATTCTTTTTTCTTCATTTAAAAGAAAAAAACACATTGCTAGATCAATGTAGCACAACCTTGCCCCAAACGTGGCAAAAAGCCCACTTAGCTGATTTCTCATACAAGATAAAATCCTCTGGCCTTTCCTGAGTTTTTATCCTTCTCCATCCCTTTCTGAGGTCAGATTTTTAGTGTTCTGGATGCTTCAAATCTTCCCTTCCTGATTGGGCAATCCTGGTCATATTCCCCTGCCCTCATGCTTCACAGTGCACAGACAGATTATCCTCCACCCTTTCCATCAGTATAAGAACATACCTTCCCCATGTTCCCCCAACTACTACTAATCCCAATAAAGAAAAGTACATATTCGAATACATAAAATAGAAGTAAAATTTGCTAGCCATGAAGTTGCTATCTTCATCTCTTCCTCCTTCCATTTTTGTTTATGTATTTATTATAGTATCTTATAGTCCATCTCCCATTTTTCTTGTCGTCTTTATTCTTGCACCATTTATTCTCTATTTTGTGTATTGTTTCCTTTTCCTTTTTATTTTCTCTCCTTCCCTGGTTTTCCATATTGCTTTCCCTTTTCTTTCTATTGCATCCTCCTTTCTTTGGCTGCCCCATTTATTTGCATCTTCCCTTTGTGCCCCACATCTCTCCCTCCCCAGTCTTTCCTTCCACTGAGCTCTCCACTGTCTAACTCTGTGAGAGACCCTCCCCCAGCTCCTTCAAAATTCTTGCCTGTTCCATTCTTCCTCTCCATCCCTGATAATACCCTGTTGATCCTGATGTGGCCATGAAAGGCTCTTATAGAATCCTGTTGACATCTCTGGAGCATGATGCTACTGCCAGCACAGCTCTCTTATGTTTCCTTTAGTACAAGTATTTGCATCCACACTGAGCAGCTCAGGTGAGTGGCAGCTGGCATGAAATATGGGAGATGGAACATGTGTTCAATAACTGGAGGAAGGAGTTGTTTAAAATATTTTTTTAAGAGGAGGAGTGTTATGATCTATCATGGGCTTCAGTGCCGCAGAACTAGAGCGCAACAGCAGTGCAGCCTCCTTTTGCTCACTCTAACTCAATGAGAGGCATATTTTCAAGGACCACTTGATTGCAGCCTGAGGATCCCCAGACTCTTCAATAACATAAGTGGTATATTCTTGGCTACACCCATGACTCCAGTAGGTATTGAAAATTGCCCAGAATACTTATCAAACTATCAAGGACATTTTAAGGGAAATTTTAATTCCATATTTAGGCATCTACCAGTAAAAAGTGGCCTGATTTGCAAAAGTACCAACCAGTCTAGGGGCTCCCATTGGACTAAATGGGAGCTGCTGCATGCATAGTAATTCTGAAAGTTAGGCCACTTATTTGCTGCTACATAACAAAATATGGAGTTAGGAACCTAATTTTAAACAATCTGTTTTTGGAAATCCTAGCCTTACTATCCCAGTTCATTTTGCAGAAGCATTTCTGGATACTGAATTCAGCTTCGGTAAATAATAAAGGCCTTACGGCCCATGATGTATTTGCTAAATTTTTTAACAAGAATTACATAAAATGTTGCATAAAATCTTTATTGTTAATACTGTTGACATATTCTGCTGTAGGAGAAATGTTTTAGCCCAGATTGATCAGCTCCTGTGTTCATACAGTAAATTGGTATGCTAGTAGTGCTACAGTTTGTTTTCCTTTTTCTCTTACAGAGGAAAAATTGTGCTGGGATACACTGAAGCAGAGCTGTGTATGAGAGGAACAGGATATCAGTTTATTCATGCAGCTGATATGCTTTATTGTGCTGAGAATCATGTCCGAAGTAAGTGTAATTTGCAATCTGTGAGGGAGGCTGCTAAAGCAAAGTAAATATTATATTTATACTAAAGAAAGTTATGAAACACAACCAAAATTAATCTAGTCATTAATGGAATAAACCCTTTTCTTTCTACATGTCCTTCTGTTGCATATAGGAGCTTATACTAGAAGAAGTAGTATTTAATATTCCTATCTGGACCCATTTTGTTTAAATATCCCAGTTCCTGTCATGTCCAGCTGTTCTCAGTTCCTGTCCCCCACAGCTGCTGTTTCAGCAAGTTCCCTTAGTGCTTGTCCACACTCTCTGTGAAAAAGGACCCCTCCCCGAGTGATATTAATTTTGCCTGCATAAGCACATGTGTAGCTGCATTCTGTCGCCAGGAGAGAGTGCTCCCGCTGACCTAATAAAACCACCTAAACGAGTGGCAGCCGCTACGTCAGTGGAGAGCGTCCCCCTCCAACAGCTCTGTCCATACTCACGCTTATGCCGGCAAAATTTATATCACTGAGTGGTTTTTTTCACACCCCAGAGGCTTAAATTGCGAACTTCCCATGATGCTGATGAACTCTTTTAATAGAAATTAATCTCTGAGATTGTAAATCAGTATTTTATAAATATCCACTAGTGAGTCCTAGCAGTTTGTTTGGGCTCAAGTAACATTCAAGGTAAGCAATGTAGTATTTTATTCCTGCTGTATAATACTGTGTGATGCTGTTGGTCGTTATATGGTGGGCTTTTTTCGGTTTTGTTTTTGGTACATGAAGTGAACCCCTGTGTCTGTCAGAACCCCATTAATATCAATCAGGTCTGCTCACGCAAATCAGCTTGCAGATTGTGGAGCCTTTGAGAACAATTGGTGGTACGCTCAGTCACCCCCTCCCAAATCCAGTCATGGAATGAATGTAAATATTACAAAGATATCTCAATTACTTCCCATTTCTGTCCAGACCGGGTTTGGAAATAGTGGTGCCAAAGGGAAAATTATCCCAAACATTTCAGAACCTCAGAAGATTTGATTTTTAAAATGGGAGAAGCTTCAGGGAAGAGGTGGAATAATTTTTCCATATTGGTTTTTCCCACTCTGGTGCAAAGTATAATTAAACTCCTCCTTATAGAATAGATTTTTCCTCTGAGGGACTCTTAAAAATTTCAACAATGTTTGTACTATAAAAGTGACAGTTGGATTGCAAGGTGACACTGGCAGACACTTTCTGAAATAGCATCTGAAAACATGTATTTGAAATACTCACTATTCTACCATTTTCACCATATTAGAGATATAAAACAACTAAACATGCCCCAGCCTAGAGTCAAAGCAAATGTTCTGTGTGTGGTGGTCTTGTTTTTTGTTTGATTCTGTTTTTGTAATTTCAGTTGACTTTCTGCTAGAAAACAGAGTTTTGGCTTTTGTCATTTATGTGCTTTGTATTTAGTAGTCCCTGCTATTAAGGAAATAATGGACCACCATTACATTTTTTTTTAAACTGGAATGACTCATAGGTGAGAGTGCCAAACTCAGGACAGAGTGTCAGAAAATAAGGCAGACACCCTAAACTGGTGGTATATTCTGTCATTAGATTTCACCAAGCCAGTAATAAAAAGGTACTCCTAAATCACTATCCTAGTTTATCACAGAGTACAGACAGTCCCCTTGGCATTCCGACCCCTGCTTACAACCCAAGCAAACTGGAATTTATGGTGAAAGACTATTAAAACCAAAAACATTACATATTAGGTTCTTCCAATCCCAAGCGGTTATCACTTACCCCAGGTTACTGGATATTTCAGGATGTCACTAAAAACAATGCTGTTAGGCAATCCTTAGTAAACTGTGATTTAGTAATTAAGAAAGAAATGAATGTTCTTAAAAAGATGAAAAGCAGATAAAATACATTACAAGTGAATCAGAATATATTAGTTCAATTGATAGCAGCAAATATCTGCTAATCTCTATAAGTTTTTCATGGCTTTCCCAAAATTAGCTTTTTGGGGATCAGAATCTAGTGGCTCAAAACTCGTTCTGTTTTGATTTCAGATCAGAGAAGGTGAGATCATTCCCAATGCTGCTGCTAATAGCTGCAAACAGCTCAGTGAGTGTCACTGGCACAGCATGGATTTTCTCCTGATGAAAAATAGGTAGTGTGGACAGTTTGTGAATCTCCATCATGAAACCAATGACCCTTACTTGGAAGTTAATTTTTACTTCTCATGCATACACAAGTAATCCACTTATGTTGATTTACATATGGTAATTGCCAGCCATTCATAGATAAGTAATTGAAGAAAATACAGGTAGTATCATTAGGTCTGGTCTAAACTAGCATTTCTGCCAGCAAAACTTTTGTCACTCAAGATTGTGGAAAAAAAACACACCACTGAGCAACATAAATTTTGCTGACATAAGCGTTTGTGTGGACAGTGCTATGCCAGCATGATACGCTGTCCTGCCAACATAGCTATTCCTGCTTGTTCAGGCGGTTTCATTATGTCAGCAGGAGAGCACTCTCACATCAACATAACGCAGGTACACAAGCACTTATGCTGGCAAAATTTACGTTGTTCGGGGGGGGGTTTCACACCCCTGAGTGACAAACGTTTTGCCAGCATAAGTGCAAGTGTAGGCAAGGCCTTAGTTTCGTGCAGTATATGCACATCTTTGATCTTAAGGTTGACTGAGTACAGGATACAGACAGTTGAAAACAATACCATCAACATTTGCCTTGGTCTGTCATCAACACAAGTGAATGGCCTGTTGTCTTGCTAGCCTATTTAACATCATATAGAATTGAATTGGCCTGATTACATTGTAGTGGCTCTTGACATGCCTTTAGGTTACACACAGGTGAATTGGCCTGTTAATTCAGGGTCACAAGACTATCTCAGAATTCATTGTGATTTTTTTTTCTTGTATTTACCTGTACCCTAAGTCAAGCTGCTTGGTATGCAGATCACTAATATAGTCATTTTTTTAAATTTTCCTTGCTGGGTCCACATGGATTTGGTTATTGCGTCTCAATGGACTTATTGAGAACATAATTCTGTAATATGGAAACGTACTATTAAGTGCTTACTTTTATACTAGTAGTTAATTGGAGACTTGTTAAATTGCTTTTCAAGTGAAATTATTTTTATAAGATGCCAAGTTTTCTTCTTTATTACTTAACTGGAAAAACTATTAAGCTGTATGTTTGACCTTTTTAATTCTAGTGATAAAGACTGGAGAGAGTGGCATGACTGTATTTAGACTTCTTACCAAAGAAAATCGATGGGCCTGGGTTCAAGCAAATGCACGCCTGATCTACAAAAACGGAAGACCTGATTATATCATTGCAACACAGAGACCTCTTACGTAAGTAATCGTTACAGAATGACAGCCTAACTTGAAACCTCCCATTTCACCATCTGATTTATAAGTCTTTTAAGATGCAGGGATTTGGGGACTTTTTGTTTGTTTTTTGAATGTTCTCTACCTGCAGCAAAGAGATCTTTGGTTTATCTTTTAGAAAGAGTTAACAAATTGCCATTGATGCCGTAATTCCATATGTAAATCCCTCTCTTGTAATCTCAAATTGTACGTAACACTGATTATGGCAGATGCCATTGTAATCCTCACAGGAACTAAATTTAATGACACAAAGGGACGAGATTGTTCCCTCCACCCTACTTCTTCTTTTCTCCCCTTTCAAGTTAGCAAAAATGAAGAAATCCAACTGCAGCTGCAGAGACATTATCATATTTTACTCTTTGGAGTTAACTTCCATAGAATACATAATTCCATCCTACTTATTATTTAGCATTATCCATACAAACCCAGCACTTCCTTTACACTGAGAAATGAAACATACCAAGGGAATTCAGTTCTGAAATGTCCATGTTTCCAGCAAATCAAGAATAGTAGAATATGGAGTATGCCATTTAGGTTTATTGAATTGCACACATAATATTGATAACCATATGTGGAAGTATTACAGTAAATAAACTCCTAATATCAGGGTTCCTCAAAATTTTTTTGCTGCACCCTTCCTTTGAAAATATTTCAGGCCCCCTCCCCCTGCCCCCAGTGCTACTCCATTTCAAGTTCCCAAATAGAGGACACTGCTGGGGAGAGTACAGCTCTCCAGCTGCCCAGCTCTGAAGGCAGTGCTGTTGCCGGCAACAGTGCAGAAGTGAGGCTGGCATGATATGGTATTGCCACCCTTACTTCTATCCTGCTGCTGTTGGCCGTGCTGCCTTCAGAGCTGGATGCCTGGCCAGCAGCCACTGCTCTGGCGACCCTCCTAGACTAGCCTTGTGACCCGTTTTGGGTTGGGACTCCCAGTTTGAGAAACTACCTTATACCATGATCTGATGCTCATTTGACCCATCAGAGTTAAGTTTTAATAGCTAGCCTCCACAGTGACTGGAAATTTTTAAGTGCCTACAAATAGAACACTTTACTGTTTCGATGCGTCAAGTCCAAGAAGCAAATAGAACTATACTATTTTATTGTAATTACTGTAATAAACTACCATATTTTTGTCAATTTCAGAGAAGAAGAAGGGTCAGAGCATTTACGGAAGCGAAACATGACACTGCCTTTTATGTTTGCAACTGGTGAGGCTCTGTTGTATGATGTAACCTTCCCTTTGGCTAGTCTAATGGATCCCTCACAGACAAAGGCGAAAGGGAAAGGACCTGCTGTCAAACCTACACTACACACAGAATCAGTTGATCCGAACTCCCTTCTGGGTGCCATGTTGAGGCAAGATGAGTCTGTATATCTCTGCCCTCCCGCTTCAAATAAATTTTCCTTTGAGAGAAACTTCTTTACCGACCCCAGCGATGAATCGGGCAATGTTATTACCAATGACTGGCAGGATAATATCTTCCCAACTGGAAAGAATAACATCCTGAAACAGGAGCAAAATGACTGTCCCCAGGAAAGTAACTTAATACTTACTGAAGACAATGCAGGGCTCTTTCAAGATAACACAAATAGTGACTTGTATAACATCATGAGAAGTCTGGGTATTGACTTTGAAGATATAAAATGTATTCAGCAGGATGAGGAGTTTTTTAAAGCTGAATTTTGTGGTGTGGATGATATTGGAGACATTGACATAACTGATGAAATCCTGTCATACGTTCAGGATTCCCTCAATAATAAGCCTGATTTCTTGTATTCAGAGTGCCATCAGCAACAGACAGTGGTTCAGAACTCTAGTTGTTTGGTACAGCAGCATTTGGATCAGCAGCAACTTTTGGATCAGCACCAAAAACAAGTGGTTGAACAGCACCAGCAGCAGTTATGTCAGAAGATGAAGCATATGCAAGTCAATGGGATGTTCACAAATTGGAACTCTGGTGGTAGTGTGCCTTTTAGCTGTTCACAGCCACAGCAAGCGCAGTATGTTTTTTCCGACATGCATGGCACTACTCAAGAGTTCCCTTACAAATCAGAAGTCAACCCTGCACCTCATGCGTGTCGGCAGGAGTTTGTTCCTTACAACCAGCCCACAGCCCTAGTACCACAGCTTTCTAACTTTACCCAAATAGATTTCCCTGTAGGACGTTTTGGCAGATCAACCTATCCTGGTTCTTCAAACGTGGAGGATTTTCTCGGTTGTTCACAACAAATCCGTGAGAATCAAGAGTGTGGAATAAACTCTCAGCCAGTTATGGTAACTCCTCAAACATGCTATGCAGGGGCTGTATCTATGTACCAGTGTGTTCCAGAAACTCAACCCAACTCTATGGATCAAATGCAGTATAATTCTATGATGGAGGGTCAACAATTATTGTTAAATAAGGTATGGTAAAAGGCCTTGTTAAATTCTTTTCCATGTTATAATAGTTTTTAGCAGGAAACCTATTTGGTTTATGGGGTACAGAACCTATTGTCAGCTAAGTCATTGGATTGGAAAGTGCTGCAGGTTAGTAACAAAAGAGAGGTACTGTATCTTCTATTCATTAACACAAAATGAGCCACACTCAGCGCAGTTCCCAGGGGATGTGTCCACATCACAAGAACCTCTTCAATTCCACACCATACTCGCAAACATCCAACTTCTCAGACCTAGAATTAGTTCTTCCAGGTCAAGACTGAGACAGAGTGGCAGAATTTTGGAGTATGCTTGTATCTATTTTGTAGGTATTGTAGAGATTGCTAACAGTATAATTGTCTGGCACATTTCATGGTCAATTCGTTTGAACCATACATATATTTATCTTACTTTACAATAAAAAGGTAAACTTTCATTTTTTGGATTCTTAAAATACAAGGCTTTGTTAAATCCACATAATCTTGCTGCTTAATTTAATATATTTTAAAGATCATATTAACAGCCAAATTCTAATTTTACAGAACTTGCATGGAATTCTATGAATCCCTGTCTAACACATGTGCAAGATCATGAGAGTTTTTCAAACTGTGTGGCAACACATGGTGCACAGTTAAGATGAGAAACTTGCCTATACATATTTTACTCAAGAAATATCCCAGTATTACTAAGAACTAGGACTTATAAATGTGTAACACATTTTTGTAGAAATTCAGAGTGTTTCTTTTACGACATTTGGAGCAAGGTTAAGAATTTGAGAACAATTAACACAAGCTACATAAATAAGACATGCACACAAAAACAAAAATTAAAAATTAGACCTTGATTAGTGGGACTAATTACACTAGTGCATGAGGTTCAGAGCAGAGCTTGGATATAAATTATTTAAAGATTTTACACCTCTGTATAAAAATGCAATTTTATTTTCTTTACAAGTATACAATTATTAGTTTAAGAAACTTCAAAAAAAGGGGGGAAAGGTTATTCAGAAGCATACCTTAATTCTACAGACAAGTTGGAGCTTTAGGGCACATGCAAGCAAAACCGGGAATGATTTCTGATTTAAACTAGGAGGTATGTGCTAATTGTTTTGAATGTGTAGAATCACTAGTTAAATGGCACCTCTGTCAAAGTGGAATAATGTGGCAGCAGAAAAAGATCAAATCACATTTTTTCCCTGTTTCACGAATTGCTGATTTTTAAAAAATCAGGTTTTCTCTACCTTTTTGTTTTGTTTATATGCAGCATAAAGGAAGCATTATCTGAACATTGAAAATGGTAGCTGCATCCATATTTTGCCAAGGAGAATGCAAAACAAAATAACATAATACAATAAAATAGTGTAGCTACTCTTCAGACTTCAGTTTTAGCAAAATTCTTCATGGGTAGAATTGAGTACATTATTAGATATTAGAATTCCAAGATAATTCTTTGTATGCAATAGCAGCTATCTGTATCACAGTGCATTTAGATTCTATTTTTTATTTCAACTGTAAAAATGCCCATACACCCTGATCAGGATTGTGGCTAGACATGTAATACAAAGACATGATTTTTTTTCCAAAGAGTTCACATTCGAAGGCCATGATCCTACAAATGCTTGTGCACATACATAAGCATTTATTGAATTAAAGCATTAACTGGCGTTTAACATACGCAGAGCAAGGAAGAAGAACACAATGAGAAAATATAGTCTTTATATTACATCATATCAGAAGTAAAATGAAGACTTATTACACTTCTTAATTCTTGCAATACTTAAATAAAATAAAATTATAGAATGATAAAACCTTTAAAATTTAGCATAATTCTTCAAGATTAATAGCTACTGCTTGAGAGGCCCAGTGCTGGAATCGCATGAAGACACTTTGGCAAAGTTCCATGAGGAAGCTTACACAACACTTGGCTGCATTATGCCTGGCTCTAGTCAGTGCTATTAATCCTTCATAGTCCCAGATAATAGTGTTGGAAAGCATCTCCTGGGTCACCCAAGTTCATTCCTTTCTAATAGTACAGGACTGTCATTTACACAAAATCCATAACACTATAGCTCATTTATTCTTGAACATTGTTATATTGTTGCCTATTTTTAATTATTTAAATGTTCTTTTTTAACTTGTAGGTTGTAATTTCTCACTATAATACCCTTAGCCACTTTAATTATTCCCTTATTCTCCTTTTTTGTCACTTCATTTTGAGAATGTTTCTCTTCTGACACTTCGGCAAAGATTTCATGCTAGAGGACTGTAGTTGATTCTCACAGTACTAACACAACATACTGTCATACTTAATAGGGTATTATAAATAGTTAAAACTAAATATAGTTTCCAGTCCATGAAAATGGTTAAAACGCTATAATACTGGATTCTGATTTTTCATCTTTTTGTAGTAATATTAATGCATCAGAGGGAGATAAGAGCAACCAGGACAAGCCCATGTTAAAATATATTTATATCATGGCTACGTTTACTGATGCTCTCAGAAGAGTGAATGATTCCAGTCAAATGAGTGAGAGAGAGAAATGGGGGATATACTTTAAGAAATAATCACATGAAATAAATTCCAAACCAAAGCTGGGACTGTAAATAATATAAATGAATTTGAGGCATGTTTATTGGAGATAGGGAAAAGTTAATAATGGCTACAGTAGTAAAACAGGTGGGACTTGACTTTTTTTTGTGTGTTGACAAGCACATTGTGTCTTTTACCCTTTTATTACCCTTCTATCCCAAGTTAGCTATAAATCTTGTCATAGAGAAACTAAGGTCCAGAAGTGACTGCTGTGGTTATGTCTACACTGCAATAAAAGACACCCAACACAGCTGTGGTTGACCCAGGTCAGCTGACTTGGACTTCCATGGCTCAGCTGGGTTATAAAATTGCAGTGGGGAAGATCTCTGAACCCAGTCTCCAGCCTGAGCCCAAATGTCTACATTGCAATTTCATTGCCCTGCACTCTGAGCCCCATGTCAGCTTGTCTACTACCCTGGGGTTTGAGATTCAGTGTTGTGGGTTTTTATCACAGTGTAGACATATGTTCAGGGTATCTAATCTGATTTCCTGCATAACACAGCCCAGAGAAGTTGCCTGAATTTAATATCTGGTTGAATTAGAGCATAACTTTTAGAAAAATCTTCACACTTGATTTTAAAGTTTCCAATGGTTGAGAATCTACCACAAACCTTGGTAAATTCTTCCAATTGTTGTAAGACCTTTAATAAATAGGGAATACTTAATTGTTCTAAGATCTTTAATAAACAGGGACTACTTCCCAACCACTATTTGCTCAGCGGAATTTGCCAGACAATGCACATATTAATAAGTGATCTCACCAGAAAAAGAACTTAATGTAGAACACTGGAATAATCTTGTTCTGGCGGGGGGGGGTAGTTAGTGACATCTCTAATTTATGATTCTGTGAATATTTCTAAAGAGAATTGTTGCATCTATCTTAAGAGTTTTGCCACCTTCAGATAAAAAAGCAGCTGAATCCAGAGCTACTGCCTGTAGTCATTAGAAACTCAGAATGAAAATAGCTATGAACGTTTACAGATTTCTCTAGCTAGAAAAAACATTCCCAAAAAATGCATGGCTTGTAGTATCATATATGTGCTATTCTAAGGTAGGTCTTTGGTGATTTGGATGCATATCATGCCCTGTTAAAACAAGACAACTTTGCAAAGAGTTCATGAAATTTTTTTAGTATTTTGCTTTATTTTCCACTAGTACAGGGAATATTTGTTCATATAATGATTTTTGTAAAATGATAGGAGGCATTATGTAAGTTGATTAAAATAATCCTGTGGGGAAAAAATGTTTTTGAAGAGAATTATTGAAATGCATTATGTTGTGACTGATAAAAACCATTCAGCACTCTCACTTGACTTGGTTAGATGTGGTGGTGGTGGTGGTGACCATTCATTCAAAAAAACAAAACAAAACAAAACCCTAACACCTTACAGTATGTGCATTAAGTGCAGTACATTCCAATTTATAAATAGACTGAATGCACATTCATGGAGGAAACATTAAAGTTGACCACTCACTGCACATACTCAAAATGCATCCTTAGCTGGATTTTGAAATCGTAACATTCTTGATGAGGAAATTCAGGAGATGTTGAGGTAGATTATGCTTTCCTTAAGGAGGGGAAATCACACAAAATCTGATTTGTAGAAACTTTCAAGACATAGATGCCTGCTCCTTCTCCCATTGGAGTCAGTGAAAAAAAAACTCCTGTTGACTTCAACAAAAGTAGGATTGCACCCGTGGTCTTTGTTTATTTAACTTTTCAATTCTCTCACTGCCCAGTGTGTTTTATTTGCATCTGACCACAGAAATCAGGATTTACCCGTGTGATTTATTATGCAACATGTGCAATGTTAGTAAGTATGTTCTGTAACCAAGAAGTTAGGACTGAACAAGCTTTAAGGTATACTGAAAATCTTTTACCTTAAAAAATGACAGCAGATATGCATCATAGAGCCAAAATGTATTTATATGATATATATAGCAACTCCTTAATATTTTGCTGAAAAAAATGTCCCCCAAAACATGTTGAGGAAATAGGAAAAAAATAATTAACATCTCAAGTATCTATCATATATCAAATGAAGTACTTAAGCACTTCTACTGGCACAAGACTCTACGTTCAATAACCACCAAGCTTTATTTTACTAGTTCAGAATTTTGATAGTTAATTCTTCAGAACCAATTTCAGAATTCCTTGAATGGCCAACTGTTTTTAATTTAGGTGCTAGAAAAGTTTTCATAATCATCATATATTGCCTATAATCTTCATGTAATCTTAATTTTGGGGGGAAAAACACGAACTCCACAAATTCTGCCCTAAGCAAAAGCAGTTGTTGGCCCTGACTGGGGTAATCTTTGAGATGTTTGAAAATATGAAAATTGTATTATGGGGAGGGGGAAATTCCTTTCTTTCCCAGAGATAGCTATCATGGATTCACATGCCTGATTCATAAGGTGACATACAGTCACTATCAGACACAGTATAGGTTTTTTCTATATATTAAGCTTTTAATCCTTTATTGGGGATCCCAAAAAATCTTTTCAGGGAGGATTGAAACATTTTAGTGCGTTCAACAATTACAAAAAAATAGTATTAATTAGACCATTCCCTTTAGATCTCAAACATACCTAGCTAGTGTGGTGGTGGTTTGATTTACTATTCATATTGTAATAGTGCTTAGAGACCTCAGTAAAGGGTCAAGATCCTGCTGTGCTTGATATTGTACACATCTGTAGTGAAGACAATCCCTGCCTCCATATTATAGACTTAAGGCTTGTTGACGGGATCATTTAGTTTGCCTGCTGTGTTGTGACTTCTTATGTTAAACATGACTGTTTTACTGTGCGTTTGTACTTCCCTCTTCACTCATCCCAGTATGCTGTATCTCTGTTGGCCTCAGGCATATGCTAAGGGCTTGTCTACAGGAGTATTTAGTTTGCAGCAAGCTGGGGTATGAATCTACCCTGCGCTAGCCTACTGTTCTGTAGCTCTTGTGTGCACCTTGCTGAGGCACATAAACATTTCATTAATGTGCTTTGAGCTAGCCTGTTTCAAAGGATTGAGAGCTAGTGCTGTCTTAGTTGTGAGATGCACATCCAGGTGCCTACAGAAACTTATGCATCTAGGGCAGCGGTTCCCAACCTGTTTGGCTCAAGGGCAACAAATATCATTTTTACAATCCTGAATGGCCACCAGTCTATCAGCTCAGAAAAAAATGTATTGACATATATACCATTAAGGACCAGAAATCACTATATATTTAAAGTAAACATTTTGATGCTACTCTGCTCATTTTTACATTCACTATTTTACACCTACAGATTACTTACAGTAAGTCTCAGTGGGTGGCCTGCTAAGTGCAGGCCAAACCAGAAGGCACTGATTTTTGGAATCCTGCCCCTCCTCAAGCATGGTGGGTCCTGGCTGCTCTGCCAGCAGTTCCCCCTCCCCTTCCCTTCTTCCGCCACCCCCCACTATCCCCCCGCCCTCTGCAGCCAGACAAAAGCAGTTCAGCGAGTAGTCAGCCTCCTTGCTGATCTCCTGTGCCTCTGGCTGCAGCAGGGAAACTGCACGCATCCTGTAGCCCTGTGCGCTTCACCTGGGTCCTAAGCAGTGGCTCCCTTCTGCAGCCAGACAGATGGAGATCAGTGCTCCCCGTTTTCTGGCTCCAGCAGGGACCTAGCACCTAGGGACCCAGGCAGAGCGCTTTGCCATGCTCCCTGTTAAAGCCAGGGGGAGGGCAGTGCTGATCTACCATTTCCTTGGCTGCAGCAAGGAACCTGCACTGATCTTGTAGCCCCGCAGCAACGTGCTCCACTTGGGTCGTTAGACGGCAGCTCCCTTTTGCAGCCAGTGGAGGGAAGTGGTGGGCCACTTTGAAAGACCCTGTGCGCCACTTTTGGCTCCTGGACCACAGGTTGGGAACCACTGACCTAGGGAGCTTTTACAGTGAAAATACAGGCGCCAAGTACATTTAGAAATCTGCATGGGTAGATAACCACTTAGTGTGGGTTTTGTGGATTGCAGTGGTGGCTAAATCTGGGGTTTAAGCACCTGAGTCGCTTTGTGGAGCTGGGGCTAGGTCAGCTGATCATGACTCTTTTCTGATCTCTATAGGAGAAGTGTTTTTCACAATCAGAGTGGGGTTGGGGGGGAAGTAAACACAACCGGAAGCTTAGGAAACAAATGCAGAAAGAGTCCCTGCCTATTTTAGGATTATGAATCTAATATCCTGGCTGTGCGTTTCACTAGATGCTTTTTAAGTTTTTAAAGAAAGCAATCATTAACCATAGTAATTTTTTTTCCAGTTCCAAAATGGTTTCAGTGGAGTAAACTTAAATGAAGCATATCCCTCTCAATTAGATGTCATCAGTAACACACAGACTGCCACACATCTTGAGCCTCTTCATCATCCGACAGAATCCAGACCTTTCTCAGATTTGGCATTCAGTGGATTTATGTAATTCAGAGCCAATATCCCATCTGTGGTTTTTGATGGATGACACTTTGGCTTGTGAAGGAGAGCTTGATAAGGCTATGAACGTTAGGCTTTAAAGTCCAGTATACATTTTGAGAAATTGAGGCTGGTTGCACTATATACCAATAGGTCGTGTACTCCAATACCTGACTTATTGGGGTGGCAATAGGAACTGAACTTTGACTAAAGATGTGCATGTGCTGTTTGTTTTCAGTGTCGCATTGTAGAACATAAGATAAGGCAAATGGTTTTATTTTTTAGAAAATAAATGGGCAATTTGACAACCTTACATATAATGGCACAAAGGAAAAGGTTTTCACACTTGGATTATTTCCAGATTTTTTAAATTTAAATTTAAAAAGAATGCTTTAAATTTAAGATCACCAAAAGCACTTAATTTTTACTGCATGGTAAGCTCTTTCCTTCAATTACTTATTTGTTATTTTAGCTCCTTTTTTTAGATTTCAAATTCTAGCACTTTAATAGATGGATTAAAACAAGGATTTGATGCACAATTTTTGGTTTTATATAAACAAATCCATTGCAGTACTCCTTTACTGTCAACCTTAAGTGCCTCACAATTTAGCTACTTCATTTCAGAAAGGAAGCTTGTTGTGGAAAACATTCACCATAATTTATTCATCTATATTGTATGAATTTCTATCAGCTGTTCTGATGCTTTTTAAACTAACATCTCCAGTGCTATTGACGTTCTTTTTTCTATTAAGTTTTAGCAATGGTTGTTTAGAGTTAGACTTACTTCTGAGTCTGCAGAGTTGAAACACTTATCTGGAGTTCTTAATTAG
This sequence comes from Mesoclemmys tuberculata, assembly GCA_007922155.1. Classification (NCBI taxonomy): domain Eukaryota; kingdom Metazoa; phylum Chordata; order Testudines; family Chelidae; genus Mesoclemmys; species Mesoclemmys tuberculata. Next base: position 50,073,666 of record ML675603.1, read on the forward strand.
TTGAATTTAGGTCAGGTAAGGTAATTTAGTTCTTCTGTACTATGTTTCTGCTTTCCTCAGGTAAAACAGGGTAAAACAACAAGTATTTTCAGGGGGTGGATGTTTCCTTAAGATTAGTTTCAGATTTTCAGTGCTAAAAAACATGTGCCTTATCTTGTGTTAAAACACTTGTAATGTTCTTCAGAAGTAAAAGTACAAAGCTGCCTTATGCAAATACTTTTACTAAAATGAATATTGAAAAGGGTTAAATTTTAAATTATGGGGGAAGAGACATCTCAGTAGTAAATAGTATTGAGGGTTACTTTAAAAAAAAAAAAATTCTTCACTGATGGTCAAAGTTTGATTGGCTGCAGTTTTTAACATTGTAGGAGGGAAAGAGAGGTTCTGCTGTTTTTAAATATTATCCCTGATAAATTGCACTCTAAAGGAAAAGAAGCTATCTTTTTTTATTTATGTGAACCCACTTGAAAAGGTCTATGTGCAAAATACGAAACTTTAAAAAAAAATTAGTTCAAATTCAGAGATTATCATTGTAATGAAAAGGATTTGGATTTTTGTTTGGTTTTTGTTTTTTTGTGTTTTTCAGAAAAACTAAAAGTATTGCTTTGGGTTTTTTTTTTTTATTTGAAAGGATTGTAGACACCAGTGTTCGGTGCAAAATGGTAGCATAACTGAGAAATACAGATACATGTATATGTTCAAATTTATTACATACTCTTGCGTGCTGTATAGTTCATATGTGATAAAATGTCTTTGTAAAATATTTTAAACCAGTTAATTTTAAAGTTTCATCATATATATTAAGAAAAATATTTACGTTTGTTATGTATAATATAAATTACAATGTAGACGGTTTATTTTTGTTTTCTTTAACAAACTTTCTCTTGGTTGGTGTTCACATTGTTTAATACAAGGATAGTCATTGAACATTGGAGTTCTTTAACTTAAAGTATATTTTGCAAAATTGTTTAAAATTTTCATTTCATTTCATGGTTTCATTCCACAATTTGTGCAATCTGCACTGAAATCACATCAAAGCTAAATACTGTGCATTAGATTTTCACCCTATTTCTTTGAGTTCTTATTTGAAATGCACTCTCCAGGAGTAAAAATAATTTCCTTCAATACTCTAATATGGTCTGCTAGACTGAATATCAAATTCAGTTGTAGAATTTCAGATGTTTGACTTTACCAGTGCCTTTAAATGAAGTTACCAAGGGAGAAAGGGACCGCAGAGAAATAATTAAGAATCATAGAAGATTAGGGTTAGAAGGGACCGCAGGAGATCATCTAATCCAACCCCCTGCTCAACACAGGACCCAACCCCAATTACATCATCACAGCCAGGGTTTTGTCAAGCTTGTATTAATGCTATTAATTATTCAGGAAAGCCCTAAAAAGAAATTGTGGCTTGGGACATGAAATTAGATTCTTAAATGTTTCAAACTTTGTTTTCAGTGTGAAATATCACTAAAAGTTTTGCTTTAAAAGCATCTGGATTCATTTAACATTTAACCTTAAATTTTCAATTTAATGAAAGTTTTAACCAATTTCTAGAATGTCTTGTATTTCTAGTTAGTGTATCATTTTTATTGTGAATTTGACAGTTATATAAATACTGTAAAACTGAAAGATTCAAAGGGATAATGTACATTTTTACATCAGTACAAATAAAAATGTATCTTGTTTATCAGTCAAGCTAAACCAAAAACACGTTCTATCACTAAGTGCCAAGGAAGCAGCAGTACGCTACCTTATTCTAAACATTAGTTTTGTTATATACATATCAGCTTATTTTCTGTAGCTACACCTACAACACACCTGGGATTGACTAATAATTAATGCCCTATTAATCTGCACCAAACTACTTTGAAAGTGCACAGAAATTTTTGAATTTCTTTATTAGCCCTCCAGTTCTGTTATGAGTAAGATATAATCCATTGTTAATCAGTATTACTATCCATTTTTTGTACCAGTTTTCTTGGCTTGTTTTGCTTTCTGGTTCTTATTTCTGAGTTGCTATGCCTGCACATGTCATGCAGTACATTTGTTGGGTTAGGGTCTGATTTTGTAGTGCTCTTATTGACCTTTGGTAACATTTGTAAAACATAATATATGGTAATAAAATAATCATTTGAATGTAGTTGATATATATGTTCTTTCACTAAAAACAGTTTTGGCTGTTGCAGATGCTTTGGAAATCCCAAAGTCAACAGGGATGTAAATCACAAAGTGTTAAACACAAGCACATGTAGACAATTTAGTGCTGAATATAAAAACATGCATTTGAAATGTACTGTTGTATCACAATGACACAGAATGGTAAGTTGTAGCTTACAGACATTTTAAACACAAGCAACAATGAACTCACCAGTTGAATTGAATCAGACACCACTTGTTAACCAACAGTCTGCTGCCAGAAAACCTGAGTTTGATAGGTCCAAAATTTAATTTAGCATTTTTGTATTAATTTCTCTTTATAGGTCTCCATTTTTTGAATGTGAAATGCATACTATTCTTTAAAGCATGTCCTCTGAGAGGAAGAAAAATCGGGTGTTTTTTTTGATATATACAAACTAATCACCAGTCTTGTTAATGTAAGAAGTGTAGGGGAGGGGTTTAATAAGAAAACAGTTGCCTTCAAATAGATAATTATAAATCAGTAAGAACGTTCTAGTAAATAATTTTTTTAAAAAAGCCTTTGCTCTTGTGCTCTTTTAATAAAAATAAATAGAGAACAAGGTCTGTTACAAAAAGGAAAAATGCACTTACTCTCCTTGAATATGCCTTTCATTAGATGAGTTAGAGATGACATGACCAACTCATGAGTTTTCCATTTGTGAATCATGCATTCATCCCTAGCTCCTTTTAGAAAAAGCAGTTCCCTCCTCTACACATACAGGAGGGCTTGAGTGATACCCAAGCCTTGTACTTTCTCTCATTTACTCCTCAGTGCTCAGTGCCTTAATATTAAAGAAAGTTATCAATAGATATCAAAAGGAGACTATTCTGTCCATGATCTGTGGTATTACAACTAGCTGAATGGTGAAACTGTTTTTATATTCCTGGGATAAGACTGTCTGAGTATTTGGATAATGCTGGGCATTTTTTAAATGTGAATGAATCTCAAAAGTCTCATTAATTTTAGCACAAATTATCATTCATCCAAACATGTTCCAGTCTTTACTCTATCAATTAGGGAGTAAATAGAAGCAGTCCTGTGTTACTTAGCTGATGAAAAACACAAATAGATTAATAGTGAATAGGCAGTGAACAGTTTGCAAATAACCCACAGTCTGAGTATTTTAACACAATTTTTGGGCTAATTTTAAAAGAATACATTCAAAGACTATCAGATTAAGACCAATAGAGACCATTATGGTCATCCAGTCTGACCTTTTGCCTAGCACAGGCCATAGAATTTCAGTAAGTGGCTCCTGCCTCAAGCCTATAACTTCAGGGTAAACTATATAATTTCTTTTAGAAAGACACCCAGTGTTGATTTAAAAACTGTGTGATGGATAATTCACCCCATCCTTTGGTAAGTTTTTTTTTTTTCCCCAATTGTTCATTACCCTCATTGTGAGAAAATCCATCATATTGCTAGCCTGAATTTGTCTAGCTTCAGTGTCTAGCCATTGGATCTTTCTGGATTAAAGAGCCCCGTAATGTGAGAAATGTGTAAAGTACATTTTAGACAGTGACAAAGCCAGTTCTGAACTTTTTTTTTTTTTTTAAATTAAACCAAATAGATGGAGCTTCTTCAGTCTCTTCCTGTAAGGCAGGTTTCACAAAGTTCCAGTCATTCTTCCAGCTTTTATCTGAATACTTTCCAATTTGTTAACATCCTTTTAAAAGTGTGAACACAACTGGATTCAGTATTGCAGTAATGTCTTCAGTGGTAATAACTCCCTCCTACTTTGGCTTGATTTTTCTCTGTTTATACATCCAAGGTTTGCATTTGGTTTCTTAGCCACCACATCCTACTGAGTAAATGTTCTCCTTCGAGTGATTGCTCATATGCATTCCACTTAGGTGTGTGTGCGCCCTCGTGCACAGCCCTCGGAAAACTTTTCCCTAGCAGCCCCCTGTAGGGGCCAGCTCCAGCGCCCCCTGGAATGCCGCCCTCATGCAGCGGTACATAGTGTGCTGCTGGCCCCTCCCCTCCTCAGTTCCTTCTTTCCGCCCATGATGGCCAGTTTGGAACAACCCTTACTCCTCGCAGGTTTCCTCCTTGCAAAAGTGAGTAGTTAGATAGCAGTTCGCCCTGAACTTAGTTAGTTTTATAGTTAGTTAAGGTTTTTAGTTAGAAGTAGGAGAGCCTTCGGGCTGTAGGCGACCCGGCTATGCCGGGCTCACCGGGGTTTAAACCCTGTGCTGGCTGCGGGAAGGTTTTTCCCGTCAGCGACCCCCATGACCGTTGCTTGAGGTGCTTGGGGGAACAGCACCGTAAGGACCGGTGCCGTATTTGTAAGTCCTTCAAGCCTCGGACTCAAAGAGAAAGAGACGTGAGGCTGAAGGCGATTTTGATGGAGTCCGCGTTGCATCCGGCGTCCGAGCCGTCGCGGACTCCCTCGGCACCGAGTATGTCCTCGGTGCAGAGTGCACCGCCGGCACCGGAGGGCCCGGTGCTGAGGAGGAAGAAGCGCCGTCCGCGCTTACAGCGCTCCCCTGTACTGCAGGAGCAGCCAGGGTCAAGCCCGGAGGTGCTTAGGCTCTCTGATGTTCCGCCTGCTCCATCTCCCGCACCGGCACCAACCAGGGAGGTTCCCCCGACTCCAGGGAGTGGGGGACCCCCTGTACAGGACCCTTCCACGCCGGAGGCATTTGTGGCCACTCGAGCCTTGTTGGCCTTGCCCATGCCTCCGGCCCTCTCTCGGCTGAGAGAGTCAGGGCCTGTGTCCCGGGGCAAACCCGCGCTGGGTGTCCCTGAAGGGAGGGTGGCCCCAGCACCGGAGGATTGGCCGCCCATCACCCGACGCCGGAGAGTCGAGCTTGGAGGCTCCTCTCCTTCTTCGTCAGCGGACGAGGCATCGCGGCACCACTCCAGGTCGCGGCACTGCTCTTCGACCTCGAGTTCCAGCCCGGCACCACTCCCCAGCTCCAAGGAAGAGGCATCGCATGTCGTCCCTCTGAGGGGTTCCCCGGTCTCCGCCCAGTGCATCGCCAAATGGATCACCGCCTGCATCTGGCTCTGCTACGAGCGTGCAGGCGTCCAGCTTCCCGGAGTGGTGACGGTGCACTCGACGAGGGCCCAGGCCGCATCGGCGGCCTTCCTGGAGAGGGTCCCCCTGGATGACATCTGCAGGGCTGCCACCTGGTCTTCGGTGCACACCTTTGCTGCTCACTACGCTGTTGTCCAGCAGTTGAGGGAGGACGCGCGAGTTGGCAGAGCCTTGCTGAGGGCAGCTCGCCGTTGACTCCTACCCTCCTCCAGGTAAGGGTCGTTAATCACCTAAGTGGAATGCATATGAGCAATCACTCAAAGGAGAAAACATAGTTACTTACCAGTAACTGTTGTTCTTCGAGATGTGTTGCTCAGATCCATTCCACACCCACCCTCCGTCCCCGCTGTCGGAGTCGGCAGAAAGAAGGGACTGAGGAGGGGAGGGGCCGGCAGCGACCTATGTACCGCCGCATGAGGGCGGCACTCCAGGGGGCGCTGGAGCCGGCCCCTACAGGGGCTGCTAGGGAAAAGTTCTCCAAGGGCCGTGCACGAGGGCGCACACACACCTGAGTGGAATGGATATGAGCAACACATCTCGAAGAACAACAGTTACTGGTAAGTATCTATGTTTTCAGCTGTTTATCTGCTATGTCCCGCGAGTCCTTCTCTGCATTCCTGATATCCAAAATAGAACCTCCCTTCCTATAAGTATGACCTTAAATTTAATTGTATTTTAAATCACATGATCTTCAAGTAGGCCCCAGTTTACCCTGTGATCTAGATTACTCTGCAGAACTGCTCTGTCTTTGTGATTATTTTCCACTCCCCCAACTTCATCAGCAATGCTTTTATATTTTCTTCCAGATCACTGATAGATATTGAATATCATTAGACCAAGAACAGATCACAGTGGAGACCCCATTAAAAACATCCTAGTAAGATGAAGATTCCCTTTTGCAATCTATCAGCTAGACACTTTTTAATCCATTTAATATGCGTTGACTTTGTATAGTGCTAAGTCAAATATTTTTCAGAATTCTATGATGCTAATGCACTTTGTCAACCCAACTTGTAATCTCATAAACAAAATCAAAAAATCCCCTGTGAGTTTGCGAAGGCCTATTTTCCACTGAATGACGGTGAGTGGTATCAAGTGCCCTACCATCCTTTAATTCTTTGCTGGTGATGTCCCTGTCAGCCTTGCCAAGGTTTTATCTTGTATCAATGTCAAGCTAATCAGCCTGTAGTTAGATGAGTCATCCCATTTACTGTTTGTCCCAGACACTGCAGGAAGACACCCAAGGTACTAGGCTACACTTTATTAAGTAACAAGTCAGAGCTGTCTGGCAATAACTTATCCAGTACTGGTCACTTTTCCTATTGCCATCTTGTGCACCTGCTGGTGGGTCTCTCTCCATCTCTCTTGCTTTGTATAAATACTTAAGTATTCACTGGAATTTGGCTCTCCCAAGAGAGAATACTAGCCACTAAACTATGAAGTCAGTCACTCTTTCCTGATGCCCAATTAATACTTAAGTATTTTTACAAAGTGGAACATCTTCAACAGGGGAAATTGAACAAGCCCCACCCCAGCCTATCTGATGGAGGCCCTCGAGGCCCTGCTCCAAATAAGGTTGAGCAGGGATTTGAACTTGGCTTATCCCAGTCCAAGGTGAGTGACCTAGCCACTGGGCTGTTCAGACAGAAAAGTCTGAACAAGTGTTGTTGGGGTGGGGCCTGAGCCTGTAGGCCAGTGTGGAGCACACTTATGGGAGTGGGCCATGGGAGGGGAATGTCTAGTTTGAGGAGCTTAGCAGGCTGTGCCTGAATAAGGGATCCAAGTGGCACGTTAGCTTAGAGAGGTGGTAGTGCAGCACATGCCTACCACCAGATTCTTAGGTGCCTGCAGGGTGAGATGGCAGCTGAACAGTAGTTTAAAAAATGTCAGTGGTGCCGTTGTGACTCTACCTGAAGAGCTTAATACCACTGAATTGCCCTCCCCAACAGGGGCTGCTCTACTCCTGTATACACACAGTTGGATGCCACCACTGATAGGTGTATAACTGGCTGGCCGCCTACTTCAAGTGTGCGGTGGATGTAAGCACTCCAGTCTTGAAAACCTGTGATCCAAATTCTCCAGGGGCACCTTGCAATACACACGTTGACCTGCTCATGACCAGAAATTTCCTTCTCCAGCTCCCTTTCATATGAAGAATGAGTGGCCTGGCACGAGCAGCCTCGACACCCAGCCACTCTCTCCCCACTCAGGTAGTACTGTGACTTCCCTTACCAGCCCATCAGTGGGGTGTTTTGTTTGGCATGCTGAGAATTAGGGTGTCAGATCTCTACCACTCCCTCCCCCATTATAGATCTCTAGGACACTCTCTCTCAGGAGGAATGAGATCCAAGTACCAATCCCTGCACCACATCAGACAAAGTAGGACTTGGAACCACATCCTGGATGAATGCTCTAATGGCTGGGGTGGAAGGGTGGTGCCTTGTTTTTTTGTGACATAGGACTTCAGCACCTAAAGCCATGAGAAGGCTCACATCTGTGACTCCCAAGCAGAGAGGTGCCTCCCTCTGCGCAGGACTTAGGTGTCTATGTTTCTTGGAAAGATGGTGCTTAGATCACACCCCTCTCTTCTGCACTTCCTATTGGCTAGCATAGGTAGCTTCCAGCTTAACGTGCTGGCTTGTGTGGACCCTGTTCTTAGGGCTTCACCTCTCCCAATGGATAGGTAGCTTGGGCTTATAACTTGGGGCTATGGAGTCCTTGTGCAGCAGGACACCTAGAGGTTAGATCCTTTGTGGATGCGCCTGTGTTTCTGCTGTGGGACATGCCCCACAGACTATATTCACAATTGACTGTAGCCTGATGCTGCCAAGCTGCTCTCAGCACCTTAGCTCATGCCTAAGCCCTGGAAGGATTCTCAAACTAGTCGTCCCCATCCCCCCCCCCACAGGCTCTCTCACTGGTGGGGCTCAGCCCACACCTACCAGATCAGCTCTGAACCAAAGGCAGGCAGAAGTGAGCAGGTCTGGAGAAGACGGAGTGCAAGTACACCCAGTATCCTGATGGTTTGGGCACTCATCTTAAAGGTGGGAGACCTATTTTTGGATCCTCACACTGCTGGATTTGGAGCAGAGATTTGAAGTCAGCTCTTTCTCCTCCTGGATGAGGGTCTTAACAAGGGGTTCTCTGGGGTGGAGCTTTCTTAGTCTCACCTGTTGCAGCTGTTCCACAGTGAATAAAATATTTCACTATTCATTGGATCAAGGACAGGAACCCCGATTGCCCAGGAGAATGCTCCAACCATCTGGGTAGGGTGTCATTCTCTCTGGCCTAGAGTTGGACTCTGCCCATCTCAGCATTCTGGGGACCAAGTCCCTTTGTAAATCTCGCCCTAAAAGTGGGTGTGATTGGAGAGATGGAGACTCAGGCATCACAATGCTCAGCACTGCCATGCCTAACATGGAGGCAATCTGCTGCCCAGTGGAATCCTCAGCCCCCATGTTAAGAACTCAGACTCCCTACAGGGGATAGCTAGGTGTGTAAGAATGGGACCCACAGAAGCCAGCAAGCCGAGTAGGGAGCCGCCTATGCTAGCCCATAGGAAATGCCAAGGAGTGTCGTCATTATCACCACGAGGCAATCGTGCCAGCCTCACCATCACCACCTGACTACGCTAGGCAATTCGAGACCCTCCAGAGGAGAATAATGGATATGCTCTAGGTCAGTGGCTCTCAACCTTTCCAGACTACTGTACCCCTTGCAGGCATCTGATTTGTCTTGCGAACCCCAAATTTCACCTCACTTAAAAACGACTTGCTTACATCTGCACAGAAGTGTCACAGCACATTATTAATGAAAAATGGCTCACTTTCACCATATTGTAAACTAAATCAACTGAAATATAAATATCGTACTTACATTTCAGTATAGAATATATAGCGTGGTATAAACAAATCGTTGCGATGAAATTTTAGTTTGTAGTGATTTGGCTAATGCTTTTTATGTAGCCTGTTGTAACGCTAGGCAAATACTTAGATGAGTTGATGTACCCGCTGAAAGACTTCTGTGTACCCCTGGTTGAGAGCCACTGCTCTAGATCTCCCTTGAAGAAGTAGAGCCCCGCGGCCTAAGCTACTGAATAGCCTGCAGAGGGCAGGTCCTAGTAAACACCAAACAGCGAAGTCATCTTAGAGTAGGCTGACACAATCCAGCCACTTGCTCTCTCACTCCAAAAAGAACAGGAGAAAAAAACCCCTTTTTCCCATTGAAAGGGGGAGGGTGGAATACTTATTGTCCAACCCTGCTCCAAACTGTCACTGAGGGAAACACGCAGTACTTACCTAGATCTACGCCTGCAGACAAAGAGGCCACTGTCCAGAGCTCTTTGAGGAAAAGAGTTTAACCTTGACAAGTTTACAGTTCCACATCAAAACTACTAGGCTTTGTTGGTAACAGATGATATTAACTACAATACGTTCTGGAAATCACCAGGCCCACTAACAACAATTCCAGGCCCCAGGTCAGAACAGGCCCGTCCCGCCTCTTCCACATGTGGTCCCCATCCACAGTCCATCCTTGTTCCTCCCCAGGCCCTGCCTCCTCCCCCAGGGGGCCTGCTCACCACCATGTCCCTCCACCCCCTCTCCCCCCGGCTCAGTTTCTCTCTTCTCTTCCATACTCCCCCTCTCCCCAGGCAGTGAATGACAGATGAGGAGGGACGCAATGAGCAGTGGCAGGGTGGGGCGGAGAGGAAGGGGAGGGACACAAGTGCAACGGCTGGGAGGCTGAACATCAGGAAAGGAGCAACGTGGCAAGCAGTGAGCGGCGGGGCCTGAGGGAGACAGTGTCCGGGGCGGTGGGCAGAAGAGTCCTGGGTCCTTTTAAATTGCCATGGCCTTGGGCACTTGCTCCCTTTCCCCCTGTCAGCTGGCCTGGAATTCACCAACAAATTGCTGCAAGAACACAGACGTCAATTTGAAGCAATCATCAAAAAAGGTAAATTGATAGCCTGATCTGCCTTCCAAGCTTTGGTCAGTGGACAAAGCAGATACAGTTTCCTGCTCAATGAAAGCATCCAAGGTTATGAGGCAGGCCGATTTCCAAAAAACGTCCAATCCTCCAAGAAAGAGCTCTTTTGAGGGAAATCACCTTAGTGAGAAAACAGCTCAGGCCTTGTTCTCTGCGTATCGTTAGCCCAAGCATTATGGAAAAAATACACTAAGACTCAGACTTATGGAAAATGACTAGCTCCCCAACCATTTTCCAAAATGAGGGCTTACAAACCTCCTAGAAGATACCAAAGAATGCAGTTCAGTAATCAAAATGTTCTCCCTTCATTCTCTTCCCATCCCCAGGCTCCCTCCAAGATATTCTTTTGATGGGACCTTCGAGAGCAGAAAATCAGTGTTCCTGCCAAATCCACTCAGACTAGACTCCTTCATCCCCATTTGCTGGCCACTTAGCTCACTCTTCCTCTGCCATATAGTATCTTAAAGATAGAGATCAGTGCTGGAGACAATCACCACCAGTTACATGACAGAATTCCTGCCTTTCCTTCCTCAAAAAACTCCATCTCTGTCCCTTTTCAGTGACCTCTGTAATGAGATGGTACCCAGACAGGAATTAGAAGCTTTGCTCCATCTGGGAGCAGAACAACCAGTACTTTCTCAACGCAGGTGGAAAGGCTTTTACTCAAGATATTTCCTCAGCCCCAATAAGAAAGGGACTGGAGTGCCATACTGGATCTCAGCCAAATGAACGTCTTCATCCACAGCCTGAAGGTCAGAAAACTGTGGCCTGTTTATGCAAGGGATTATATAAAGGTGACTGGTTTATAGCTCTCAATTTGAAGGTCACTTATTTCTATATCACTAGCCATTCCGCGTGAAGGAGGTTCCTATGATTCCTTGATCCCTACCACTACAGAATGCTCCCCTTTAGCCTTCTGACATTGCAAAGAGTGTTTACAAAAGTATTATCAGGCGTGCTTACATAGTGATAACACATATGCTGTCAAGACAAGTCAGCATTCCCATACCTTGATGACTGGCTGCTCACAGGAAAGAACAGCAGACAGCAACCGTATTCCTTTAACAACTCTTTCGACCATTAGGTCTCCAAGGAAAGAGAATGCCTCTGATGCTATCAGCCAAAGCATACTTACTTTGGGACATATTCCAAGCTATATAAGATCTCATCACTCAGCTTTCACAGAGCCTTCAGATGACAGTGGGATCCTACCTTATCCTTCCACGCTACATGCATTTTGTGATGCCCTTCATGAGACTTTGTCTGCATTGTCTACCATTATGACTGCAGATAGTCTATGTGCCAAGCAAGCAGAGTCTGGACAAACTGCTATCTCTCCACCACAGAGTTTTGATTTCCATAGAAACAATGTGTATGTGTGTGTGTGTTTGGGGGGGCTTTCCTTCCCCACCTCTGCCCTCCACCTCCACCCATGAAAAGGTTGATTACAGATGCCTCCCTGCTAGGTTGGGCAGCATATCTAGATGAGCAAAGAGCACAGAATACTTGGACCCAACAATAATCCATGTTGCACATAAACCTTCTGGAACTGTGGGCACATGAAGCTTGCAAATGGTCCCTACCATTTATTTAGACCCTACACGTCCAAATCATGGTAGACAATATTACAGCAGTTTATTATATCAACAAAGAAAATGGAGGGCCAAAACCCATCTGTCTTTGTATAGAAGACATCAATCTCTAGAATTGGTGCATCTACGGCCAGTTCACCCTCCTAGCAGAGCACCTTCTGGAGTGCAAGATACTCAGCTGACATCTCTCCAGACACCATGAGTGGAAGTTACACAACTCAGAAGATCAGATCATCTTTCAACAATGGGGATTCCTGCCATAGGATATATTTGCATCTCAAAAGAACAGAAAATGCCTGGCCTACTGTTCCCAAGCAGCTAGGGTCCCAGGGCCACACAGGGGACATGTTTCTAATACAGTGATCAGAATTGCAGACATACACATTCCCACCCATCCCCTTCTTACCTCAAGACCTGTTGAAGATCAAACAAGACAAAGCATCAGTGATCCTACTGGTACCTCGGTGGCCAAGGCAGTTCTGGTTCATCAGCATCGTTCAGTAGTCCTCATGCCCATACATCCTCATCCAGTTCTTCCCAGACCTATTGACCGAGGACAGGGGCAAGATCCTCCATTCTAACCCAGCATCTCAGAGCTTGGTGTTTGGATGAATGATGAACTTAGAGAGGTCTTGCTCAGAGTCTATACAATCCATCATTAGCAATAAGAGAAAAGACTTCACAAGAAAATATGACACAGTAAAATGGAAAATGTTTTCTATCTGGTGCCAGCATCATTGGATGTTCCCAGAGTGTTCTATAATCCTGATTATTCTGGACTACCTCCTCATTCTAAAAATGTCAGTGCTGTCCTTCAGCTTCTTGTGCATACACTTGGCAGCCCATCCTACTATTGTGAGATTTCTCAAGGGATCTGTCAGAACCTAACCTCCTCCTATGCCATCATAGGATGTCAATCTAGTCCTTTCATTATTATTAAATCCTCCATTCAAGCCATTGGCCTCATGCTCCTTTGCTCCTCTATCTGTGAAGGTTGCCTTTCTCATTGCAATCACCTCAGCCAGAAGGGGTGAGATGGGGGTTCTGACCATGGACCCTTCCTATGCAGTTTCCCACAAGGATAAGGTTTTCTTGAAGTTACACCCTAAATTTATTCTGAAAATAATCTTAGAATGTCATCTGAACCAGGTCATCTACCTGCCTGTCTTCCATTCAAAAAACCATGCCACCAGAATAGACTGTAGAAAAAACCCTTTAGGAATTCTTTCAAATTATTTGTCTCTGCTGAATGCATATGAGGAGATGCAATCTCTGCACAGAAACTCCCTAAATGGAATTCAGGCTGCATCCTTCTGTCACTTCTCCCCTACAAGGTGTGAGATCCCACTTGACCAGAGCCCTGGCCATGTTGGTTGCTTCCCTCTGGAGATCTGTACAGTTACAACATTGGGCTCTGAGCACGCCAAGACATTGCACCCTGGTGTTACCAATTGGTTCCCGAGGGTTGGCTGAGACCAAAAGCTCACACCCTAGACCCACGGTCAATGGGCCTGCCTCTTGAAACCCAAGATACTTCAAAGAGCAGCTCAAATTTGTAATTCGGCTGGACTCTCCAGGATTGCCCCAAAGTCTGTGGTATCTAATCACCCACTCAAGGGAACACAGGCAAGATTACTTTCCAAAACAAGGAGAGGTTTATTTACAAGGATAACAGAACCAGAAAACATATATAGGCTTAAAGCCAAGATCCATACAATGAGTATGGACTAACTAACAACAGGGGTTTTACTCACTACCAGGGACCAATACCAGGGGAACAAAGAATGCAGGACGAAATCAGGATCCGGGACCAGAAACCACAGAAATCAGGAACCAAACGAACACCAACAGACACCAAGGACTCAAAGTAAGTTATTTTTCTTCTCTCTTGTATTGATGACAGGAATCAAACGATGGAACGCGTGCACACACGCTGCCACCAGAATGGACAGTTCGCGTGCCAGGGAGCACAGGATAGTTATAACCTGGTTTTCCCGCCACTTTTGCACTCCTCCCGCAACTGTTCTGCACACGATACTCAGTTCTGCACCCCACCCTCTCAGGTTGGTGCACGCAACACTCAAAACTCTGCACTCAGCACGCTGAGCGATACACCTGGCACCAGAAGTTCAAACAGAGGTCAACTAAAACTCTGATGATCAAACAACATGGTGCCAATCTGTGCATATCCTTGACTACTCAAGCTCCTCCTGGAGAAGGGTTCCAGGTTACACTAGTGCCAGCTTCCACAGCATATGCATCCTTCACATTAGCAGTTCTCCAATCTAGGGCACAGTAGGATTCCTTGCACCCTCCTGCTCAATGAACACTGCTTGAGAGTCACCTTGACTGAAAACAATATAAGGGCCATCACTCCAAGAAGAAAGAAAAGTTACTTACCATGTACAATAACTGGCGTTTGAGATGTGTGCTTCCTATGTGTATTCCACAGCCTGCCCTCCTTCCCCTTTGCTTTGGATCATTCCCCAGAAGGTTATTCATGGTCAAGAAGAAACTGGAGAGGCAGTTGGTCCTTACTTATGCCCTCAGTTTGGACACGAGGAAGAAAAAGTCTCAGGTGTGGACTAAAGAACACAGCTAGTGAAAAACCTTCCAGTTTCAGGTGCATGTGCACCTCAAGTGGAATACACTTGGGACCACACATATCAAGAATTCCAGTTACTGTAGAAGGTAATGTCTCTTTTTAAGTGAATAGCCTTCCAGTAGTTTCTTTAAGTAACTTGTTTATTGAATCTCCTCCAGATCCTGAATTTATCAAGGCAAGCTGGCACCTATATCCTTTGACTAACTCTGGGGGGACAATATTTCTATAAATTGCTTGGGTAATCTATGAGAAGAAAACAGAATCCACCTATTGATTTAGGGTATAAACTCAACTTCTGCTAAACCGAGAAAAATCTATGGTAAATGGGTTTCATACATATAAAAGCTATGCATTTCAGTTGTATAAATTCGTAAGAAAACAGATTTTCACATTAACATATCCATTACTTGCTACTTATTTTCTTTACAGAATATTTATAAATAAACTTTGAATTTTTCCTTCTCTGAGTCATGCTTTCCCTTAATGTATAAAAATTGTATGAAAAAGAGTAGAATCACCCGCTGGAACTGAAATCATGTCAGTTAATAATTGGGTCTAGCAAGATCTTTGCTTCTCCATACTGTATTTTAGTAATATAGTTTAGGGTAAAATTACTTGGTGCTCAGCATACTAACTCATGCATAAAATGCTTTCTTACGCCCATGTTAGCAAGTAAATTCCTGGCTAGTTGGTATTAGAAACCAGATATGCGCCTTCATTTATAAATAAAATGTCTGCGGTTTTGGTGTAGATTGCTATAGCATAGTCGAAAGGTCCCACAGTTGCTCTTTATACTGCTCAGTATAAATTAATCTTGTTGATGCTCAAGTGCACATTTTGCCTAGTAGAAGAAGGAGGAATTGGTTTGATGACTGAGAAACTCTCAGCCACTGTGGATGAATGCTGCGAGCCTGCGCATTTTTGAGCAAATCGTTCATTTTAGACTTTTGGAGCATGCTCATTTGTAACCACATATCAGTTAGTGGATATATGGATTTTTTTAGTCTGCCTAAATACAATAATTTATAGTAGGTGAATGTTAGCATATTTTCCTTAAGGTTACATTTAAAAGAACTTTTTTGACCTTGTGGGATAAAATTACATCCTGTTCTGATTTTTGAGATTCTCTTAAATGGGCCAGAGCCTTGTGTTTCAAGAATACTGGAAGTTAAAAACATGCCAGCACTTTGATATTGGAAAATACTTTGTGCTTAGTAAACATAGCACCGCTTACATTCTTTTTGTCATTTGAGCATTTGTAGGTGAGCTACACTTGCAGAGTGAATTCCAACAATCCAACCAGGCTTCAGGATGTGTAACTGACAAACTTTGTTAAATCACTTCTTGTCAATCATGAACAACTGAATTTTTGGTTTCACAGTGAAGTATTGAGTAGAACTGCTTTATCTGATTAACTGTAGTTAGCTGTAGCTGTGACAGTCATGCCATTTTTATATGCTCATAAGGTTGTACTTCATCCAAATATCAAGGTTTTGCTTAATTTGTATTTTAGGGCAGACATCAAAGTTCTCATTTGCTAGCTGTCTCACTTTGATAATTAAGGCACTATCTACTCCACAGTGTAACCCAATTACAACAAAGTGGTTGTGCTCCAGCTGTGTTATAACATGGTTCTCCTTTGAGTGATTGCTCATATGCATTCCACTTAGGTGTGTGTGCGCCCTCATGCACGGTTCCCGGACAGTTTTTTCCCAGTTTTTTCCCAGCTTCGGCACCCCCTGGAGTGCTGCACTCATGCCACAGTACATAGGGGGCCGCCGGTCCCACAGACCCTCAAATCCTTCTTTCCGCCTGTGACGGTGACTGGAACAACGCATGCTCCCGCAAGTATTTTTCCCTGTTATTGTAGTTAGTTAGCAGTTTTCCCCGAACTTAGATAGTTTTCAGTTGAGTTAGAAATAGTTAGTTAGAAGAGATAGACAGCCTTAGGGCTCAAGCGACCCGGCCATGCTGGGCTCGCCCAGGTTTAAACCATGAACTGGCTGCAGAAAGGCCTTCCCAGTCAGAGACCCTAACAATAGCTGCTTCAAGTGCCTGGGTGAGCAGTATCGCAAGGATGGGTGCTGGATCGGCAAAGCTTTTAATCTGGGGACCCAAAAGGAGAGGGATATTCAGCTAAAGGCGATCCTTATGGAGTCTACACTTTGCCCGGCTTCTGAGCCACCCCAGACCTCCTCGGCACTGAGCGTCTCCATCGGTGCAGAGTGCCCCACTGGCACCCCAGGTGCCTCGGCACTGGGCGTCCCCGGTGCCGAAGAAGAGAGAGCACTGTCCACATGTGGAGCGCTCTCCCTCCCCCACACCACAAGAGCGGCCGGGGTCGAGCCCGAAGGTGCTGGAACTGCAGGAACAGCCTCCAGCACCATCACTGGTACCGAGGGAACCTCCCCCAACTCCTGGGAGTTAGGGGAGCTCCTCTCTAGGACCCTTCCATGCCAGAGGCGTTCGAGACGGCTCAAGCCTTGTTGGCCTTGCCCACGCCTACGGCCCTCCCTCGGCTGAGGGAGTCAGGGCCTGTGTCCTGGGGCAAACCCGCGATGGGTGTCCCCGAAGGGTGGGCGCACCTGGCACCGGAGCAATGGCCGCCCATCACCCAATGCCGGAGAGTCAAGCTGGATAGCTCCTCTCCTTCCTCAGACTCCGATGACGCATCGCGGCACTGGACTCAGTCCCCGGGGTGGCACCACTCCAGATTGCCATCGTCTGCGGGCCACCCTCGCAAGTCGGACTTGGACTTGGCACTGAGGCACCGCTCCTGGCACCGTTCGCTGGCATTGGGAAAGAGGCGTTGCAAGTCCTCGGTGCCGTGGCACCAATCGTCTTCGTCATCGGCTTTGCCCAGACGTCGGCACCATTCCACACGGCACTGCCACTCTTTGGGGTCATCCCGTAGTGGGTCCCAAAGCGGCTCCAGCAGATGGCACCGTCGGCACCATTCCCCTGGTTCGGGTCCCAGAAGGCTAGGTGCCCCAGACACCGGGATGAGGTACAGCCCCCAGCACCGATGCCGGCACCGGGCTGGCAACCCCTTGGCAGTGGCCATATTGGGGTCCGTGGGGACCACAGTTTGGGCAGGGAACTATGTCAGCCCCTGCCTCTGTTACTCAGCAAGCTCCCCCTCAGGCCCCACCGGTGCAGGAAGGGGACCGCTTCTTGGGGGAGGAGTCGGACTCTGGCGAGGGTCCCTTGACAGGACCACGCCACCTGTCCTCCTCCTCATTGCTGGACGAGGTGGCTTTTAGGGACCAGGGGGCCCCTTTTGTTGACTTCAGGGTGCACCAGGAGCTCCTGAAGAGGGTAGCCTCCAACCTCGACCTGGAGGTCAAATTCCTGGAGGAGGAAGTGGACCCCCTCTTTGGACGTGTGGGGACCCAGGGCCAATCTAGAGTGGCCTTGCCGGTCCACGAAAGGGTGTTGCGCCTGGCCAAGGCAGGCTGGCAAACCCCTTCCTCGGTTGCCCCGACCTCGAAGGGCGCCAAGAAAAAATACTACGTGCAAGCCAAGGGGCATGAGTATCTTTTTACCCACCCAGCCCCGGGGACTCTGGTGGTGGACACTGCCAACCAAAAAGAGAGGCAGGGGGCCCAGAGTTCCACCCCAAAGAACAAGAAGGGCAGGAAGTTAGACCTCTTCGGAAGAAAGGTCTACTCCACAGGGGCACTCCAATTTAGGATGGCGAACCACTAAGCCCTCTTGGGCAGGTACATTTTGAATTTATGGGACTCAATGCGAAGGTTCGCAGAGTCTCTGCCCCACGATCAGGTCACGGACTTCTCCACAGTCCTGGAGAAAGGGCCGACCATCGCTAGCGCAGCCCTACAGACTGCTTCAGATGCTGCAGACACGGCCAGCAGGGCCATGGCCTCTACTATCACCATGCGGCGCGCGGCATGGCTGCAATTTACGGGGTTGTCTCAAGAAATGCAGAACTCCATCCAAGACTTATCCTTTGATGAAGCCAGTCTGTTTTCAGATAAAACAGACGAGAAGCTGCACACTCTCAAAGACTCTAGGGCCACGCTGCGATCTCTGGGCCAGTACATTCCTCAGGCGGCGAGGCAGCAGACCCGCAAGCAGCAGCAGTGCCCGCAGCAGCAGCAGCTGCAGCAACCTAGGCCACCGCCTAGGCCTTTCCCTCCCGCAAGGGGCAGGGATAGGAGCAGAGGGGTTGGATGGCACGACCACTCCGGGTCATCCTCTGCTTTCCAGAAAGGGCCGCCCCAGGGTCCCAAAGGGAAGCGTCAGTTTTGACGGTGTGCCCGAAGGTGGCATCAGTATCCCCTCCCTGGATTCACCCTTTCAAAGACAGGTTAAGGCCTTTTTACGAACACTGGCGGGACATCACGTCGGACCGCTGGGTCCTAGACCCTGTGCGCTGGGGTTATGCCCTCCAGTTTGTGGCTCCCTCCTCCCCCAGTTCCTCCTTTTCCCCGTCCCTCTTCAGGGACCCATCTCATGAGCAACTCCTCCTTCAGGAGGTCCACTCCCTCCTGGACAAGGGAGCCATAGAAGCGGTTCCACCGCTCAAGGTGGGGGAGGGGTTCTACTCGAGGTACTTCCTCGTCCCGAAAGCCAAGGGCAGCCTCAGGCCTATTCTGGACCTGCACAGGTTAAACAGGTCCATAAAGAAACTCAAGTTTCGCATAGTGTCCCGAGCGGCCATTATCCCAGTTCTGAATCCAGGAGATTGGTTTGCCGCCCTCAACCTGAAGGATGCGTATTTTCATATCTCCATCCTTCCCAGCCGCAGGCACTTCCTCAGGTTTACGGTAGCTGGTGGCCACTACCAGTTTAAGGCCTGTCGTCTTCCCCCAGGGTGTTTACAAAGTGTATGGCGGTGGTGGCGGCCTACCTGAGGCACAGGGGGGTCCAGATCTTCCCCTACCTGGACGACTGGCTGATAAGGGGCAAGTCCAGGTTCCAGGTGCATGAGGCGGTTTCCCTCATCTGGGCCACCTGCAACGGTCTGGGGCTGCTCATCAACAAACAGAAATTGACTTTATCCCCAGTACAGTGCATAGAGTTTATAGGGGCCTCCCTAGACTCAGCATGAGCCAGAGCCTCCCTCCCACACTCGAGGTTCGAGGCCATGTCAGCAATAATTTCGCAATTTCAGAGGTGCCCCACGACCACAGCCAGGCTGTGCCTTCAGCTGTTGGGCTACATTTCCTCATGTACATATGTGGTGAGGTTGGTCCGCCTCAGGCTAAGGCCCCTCCAAGGTTGGTTGGCCTCAGTGTACGTGCCCAGCAGGCACCGGTTGGACAAAGTGGTGACAGTCCTCCCCACGATTCTGGTGTCACTACGGTGGTGGAGGAACCCCGACGGTGTTGGTAGGGGTTCCATTCAGGCACTTGACCCCCTCAGTCACCCTGATATCTGATGCGTTGGACTTGGGGTGGGGGGGGCCTACATCAACGGTGGCCTCAGCATGAAAGGGTGCTGGTCGCAGGAGGAGACAGGCCTCCACATCAATATGAAAGAACTCAGGGTGGTCAGACTGGCATGCAAAGTGTTCCTAGAGTTTTTATTGGGCAAAATGGTACAGGTGCTGACGGACAATACCGCAGCAATGTTTTATATCAATAAACAAGGGGGGGCATGCTCCACAGCTCTTTGTCAGGAGGCACTTCAACTTTGGGACTTTGCAGTGAGGCACAACTTTTGTTTAACTGCCCTCACCTCCCTGGGGTCAAGAACGACAAGGTGGACTGCCTCAGCAGGTCGTTTCTACCCTGACACGACTGGTCATTGCATCCGGATGTAGTGGCCAGGATCTTCCGCAAGTGGGGTGTTCCCTGACTGGACCTGTTCGCGTCGTCCTGGAACAGGAAGTGCCCAAGATTCTGCTCGCTCCGGGGTCACGAGCCAGGCTCCATCTCTGACACGTTCCTCATCGAATGGACGGGCACCCTCATGTACACGTTTCCCCCCATCCCGCTCTTGCCCAAGGTCCTCTTGAAAATCAAGAGGGACAGAGCGGACGTAATCCTGATCACCCCAGCATGGCTGAGACAGCACTGGTTCAGCATGCTGCAGGACCTCTCTGTCACCATGCTGATCGAGCTCCCGAGGAGGCCGGACCTGCTCTCCTAGGACCACGGTCACCTGCTGCATCCAAGCCTGGACTCCCTGCACCTGACGGCCTGGAGACTCTCTGGCAGACAGAGGAGGAGAGGGCCTGCTTGGCGCAGGTCCAGCACATGCTGCTGGGCAGCAGGAAGCCTTCCATGCAGATCCTGTGTAGGGCCAAGTGGAAGAGGTTTACCTGCTAGGCAGAGTTGTGGGGCATCCCCCCCAGTACGTCCCCGGTACAGGCTATCCTGGAGTACTTAGCCTCCCTTAGGGTGCATCTCACAGCCATCTCGGCTTTCCACCAGCCGTTGGAGGGACGGTCCCTGTTTTCCCACCCAATGTCAGTGAGGTTCCTCAAGGGGGTTGAGAAGCTTTACCTGCAGGACCGTGACCCAGTGCCTCCCTGGGATCGCAACCTGGTCCTCTCTAGACTAACAGGGCCCCCCTTTGAGCCCTTGGCCACCTGCTCCCTGCTGATCCTGTCCTGGAAGGTGGCCTTCCTCATGGCCATTACCTTGGCTAGGAGGGTCTCTGAGCTAAGATCATTGACCTTGGAGCCCCCCTATACCGTGTTCTTCCGGGATAAGGTGCAGCTGAGACCGCATCCAGCGTTCCTGCCTAAGGTAGTCTCCCAATTCCATTATAACCAAGACATTTTCCTCCCCGTGTTTTTCCCTAAACCGCACGGGTCGGAGGAGGAAAGAAGGCTACACACCCTGGATGTGAGGAGAGCCCTCGCCTTCTTCATAGAGAGGATGAGGCCTTTCCAGAGGACTACGCAGCTCTTCGTCATGGTGGCAGACAGGATGAAGGGATCCCCGGTCTCCATGCGGTGTATCTTCGGATGGATTACCGCCTACATCAAGCTCTGCTATGAGCGTGCAGGCATCCAGCTCCCTGGGATTGTGATGGTGCACTCAACTAGGGCCCAGGCTGCGTCGGTGGCCTTCCTGGGAAGGGTACCCCTGGACGACATCTGCAGAGCTGCCACCTGGTCATCGGTGCACACCTTTGCTTCACACTACGCCATTGTCCAGCAGGCAAGAGAGTATGCGCGAGTCGGTAGAGCCGTGCTGAGGGCAGCTCACCGGTGACTCCTACCCACCTTCAAGGTACAGCTTTATAATCACCTAAGTGAAATGCATATAAGCAATCTCTCAAAGAAGAAAACATGGTTACTTACCAGGAACTGTTGTTGTTCAAGATGTGTTGCTCATATCCATTCCACACCCACCCTCCGTCCCTACTGTCGGAGTCAGCAGAAAGAAAGGACTGAGGGTCTGGGGGGCCGGCGGCACCCTAAATACCATGGCATGAGTGTGGCACTCCAGGGGTGCTGGAGCTGGCCTCTACAGAGGCTGCTAAGGGAAAAAATTGTCTGGGAACTGTGCACGAGGGCGCGCACACACCTAAGTGGAATGGATATGAGCAACACATCTTGAAGAACAACAGTTACTGGTAAGTAACCATGTTTTTCTTTTTGTCTACACAGACCAGTTCAAACCATATTAAGGCAACCATGTTACCAAGATCAGGGATGTAAGCTGAAACCAACTCATGTTATAACAGGTTACAGGTAGACCTGTGTTTTAATAAGGTTGCCCAATGTCATGATTACATGGCCGAAAGGACTGTCATTTCACTGGATTTCTTAACCACATCAACCTGATTTTTAAACTGGCTTTGTGAAGATCAAATAAACTGAAATGTTATTGATGAATCATAAATCTAGAGATGGTTGTCGTTATTGTACTAAAGCTTTGTTCAGTATAAGTTTAACTGTGCCAAGAAATGGGGCTTCTACTAATTCACTGGAGAGCGCATTCAACCCCTAATAGTTGTCACTGGCAGGAAGATTTATCTGTGTTCAAGCTAAGTTTTCCCTTTCTTAATTTCTTCCCATTACCTTTCCTTATATGCTGTCTCATTATGCCAAATGATTCAGCCCTCTTCTAGATATTTACACCACAAAATATGTAACTGTTATTGTGTCTTTCCCACATAGCTGTTGCTTAGCCAAGCTGGGCATATTTTACTCTAACGGCTTGTCTGTGTGGTCCTGCAGTTTGGACTACAGAGGTCTGAACAGCAATGCACACTAGCATGTTGTGCTTTAACTGCCCCTTGTAGCTGCTGCTTGCCCAAACTAAAAGGTACCTAGCTTGTGTTAACATAGTCTTCTTTCAAACAGGACTGCGTTAATGTGCACTAGTTACCTTTTAGTTCACGCTAGCATCATCCACATGGAGCAGAGCACAACAATTTAGGGCCCTCTACAATTCAGATCCCCATAGTGTGCAGTGCAGTATAGAGAGAGCTATTGTTCCTCATCATGTCTCAACAAAATAATCTGTGTGTGAAGAGCTAAGTTAAAGTTTATGTTCCAAATACATAGTAGGTCAGATGTGACCATCAAATTGTCTTTAGTTTTTCCTCATAAATAAATCCCTTCAGCCCCTCGCCCATCCCCAACCACGCTTATTGTTGTTTATTGTATTCTTTAAACTCTCTCTTCTTAGGCAAGATTCTTCTGCAACTGAAAACAATATTTCAGGTGCTGTCACACAAGACAGGATATATCTAAACTAAGTTTTCATCACATTATAATGGAATCTGGATGCAGAGAACCACTCCCTACCTCCCTGTTCCAGGAAGCAATTCCTCAAGCATTGTATTGCTCTGGGTTTGCTTCATATTACATTGCAACCTCACATCTGACTTGGTCTCCAAAGTCTCTCTTTCTCCATTGGTGTCTTATAGGTCTTCCTTTTTCCGATGATTCCCCTCTGTGTAGGAACAGCTACAATATCTGCTAACTAAAGAGGAGACATCTGCCTGTGATTCCTTGAAAGGTACAAATACTAAATACGGAGGGAATTAACATAGTACCAAAGAATCTGACTTAGAATATATGGATGAAATTAAGAGAGACTAGACTCAATATAAAGAAAAGCTTCCTGACAGTAAAATCTGTTAGGTTGCGAAACAGTCTGCAAGGCAGGCTCCGTTGATTAAGCCATTAAAAATTAGACTGAACCATCTTGTACTCTGGGGACAGACTAGATGACCTAATGGGTTTCTCCCAATTTTAATTTATGATCCCATGATACATGTGCTTAGAATCCATGAATGGAGCTTTCAGTCTATTGGGAAAACACATGTTCATGCAGCTCCTGAGGTGTAAGGGTACGTGTATGTATGTGTATGTGTGATGTGAGAGAGACAGACTGAAGAATTTGGACCTGACTGCCACATATAATTTTTTATACATTTTTCAAAAGTCAAACAAAGTATTTTAAAGTCTCCCAGCCAAATATTATTTCCAAATCTACCCGGAAAAGTTGGAAGAAGGAAAGGGTGTTTATTCCCCAGCTGAGACCTTGTGTTTGTACTTTCAGGCTGCAGAGCATATTTGCTGATATCATCAAGAGGGTCTCATGGCAGACAACCAAAGACCTTCATTTGCTTCCAATTTTATTTCGCCTTATAGAATTTAACAAAGTACAGCAGAAATTGTTTGCTGCTTCCAAGCATTTTCTGGTGCTACTTTGTAGAATCCTTTTAGTTAAAAGGATAATTTTTGTTTAAAATAATTATTTATAAATAACAAGGTATATTTATTTACCTGCTGGTTTGCTGTCCTCCTCTCCACCCTTACTTGCATTCTTATCCTGGATGTTCTTCCTTACCCTTGAGGCCCAGTCACAATGGATTTAGTTCACACTGGAAAGGAGGAAAATTGGCTTGTCAAAGATAGCAGGTGGGTTTAAAAATGGCCTACCTAACCTAGAGAATGTGCATGGTTAAGGAAAGAGATCACATCTCCATGTAGAAAAAGTGCAGGCAGAGTTTAATAAAATAACTGTACCGAAGTTCTTCACTGGCATCTAAAAAAGCTAGTCTGTCTATGCTACTGTTTCACCTCTGAGCCTCCTCTTTCATTCCAGGTGCAGGGTGGAATTTTTCAGACTGAAAGCATTTGTCATTTATCTTTAAAAAATAAAGACAGAAAGAAAGAACAGCTATTGAGAAAAGTTCCCAGTTTTTTAGGTCCATTTTAAAATTAAATATTGTCTAAGCCCTGAAAACAGTGACCGACCATTTTAATACACTACTTTTCTGATGTAGGCTGGGGCTTTCTTTGGGACCAAAGTAGCTGAGATGGCAGCTTTATTCCACCCCTACCAGGACATAGTCTCCCCTCTCCCTCAATCAAAGACACATGTATCTTCATAAGTTACACCCTGTTGCCTGATTTGTCTAGGAAAGTGGGGAGTACTTTTGCATTCTATTTCTAACAACTTATGGAAGATTCTTTCTTGTGATCAGATAAGTTTATTTTCCAAATAAAGCAGCCACCTGCAATTAATTTCTCTCCAGCATTAATATGGCAGTAGAAATGAACTACCAGAGTTGGTACCCAATGTCTACAGTGGAGATTTCAAACTTCTGCTGCAACAGACTGGCCCACTTATGCAGCTTTATTGGTATGTGTTTTATTTATTCTTATTGCAGAGAGATAATGTCATGGTCCAACCATTTCAGAGAATGAAGCGTGACTATTAGAAAGACTTTTCTGTTGCAGAGAGAGAGAGAGAGAAGGGAGATCTGTTACTAGATGTAACCCTCTTTTGTATCTTACAAATTAGCAAATCCATGGATTGCGATGGATGTATTAAATACAAGGCTGCATTTCACTAAGGTAAAAGTGTCAAATAGTTACATAAATAAACTTTTTATTTTGGATTTGTAACTTCTGCACCCATATGAATTACATAGTTGTTTCCTTAATATTTAACATACTTCAAAGGGAAAAAGCAGATGGAGACTGAAAAAGAACCCAGCCCTACCGTATTGTGGCTGAAGCAAAAAGTTAAGCATGACAGTAGTTCCTTTTATGGGAAAATTGGTATAACTCACTTGTGATGCTACCAGTAATGAATTATCCAGTGAATTTTGAGTGGAATTTTAGTTTTGTAATTAATTTACTTCCTTTGTATTAACATCTTTCTGTGGTCATCTCTTACACACCTTGGAGAGATTAATCGAGTTTCACTAGGAAACGTTTGCTTGAGAGGGAATATCAAAGTCACTTGTATGAGTATTCACAGAAACCAGATTTTTATATGTGTAAATCTCACACCAGAATGGCTTGTGAACTTATCCAATCAGAAAACAGAAATACCATGTGACACATCTGGCCAATCATAACTAAGCAATACAGAATGAATTCTGAATTTTGGTGCTCAGTCTACAGAGTATAAAGTCATTAAGACACTCATCTAATACATTCAAGAAGCTGGATTCTGCTCATGAATATTCTGCTAGCAAAAGCCACACATTGTGAATTATTAATTCATCTCTGCTTGTAACAGTTCTTTATCTTTAGGCCTACCCACACATTATATACTCCATATATATTACCCACTCACGAGTGCTGTTAAGGCACTGTTAAGGTTTCTCTTTTCAAAATGAAAGAAACAATAAGTCAACCAATTGTGATGAGAAACTATCATAAAGGTACTTTAATGCACAGAATTAAAATGCCTTCTAGGGAAAATTCACAAGTACAAGTATTGTGATTTCTGTCTTTATATACAGGGTTCTGTTTAATTAAGGCTACTGAGAGGAAACACGAATGCACTCCCATTGGGAATGAATGGGCACCCCCATCTGGGAAAGGTGGTGGCCCAGGGCAAATAGTCAACAAGAGAGAAACAGTTGTTCAACCACTTCAAAATGAAGGCAATGAGACTCCCACTTCTAACGCTAATTAAACATCAAGGCAATCCAGGTGTAGTTAGACAATGCAACCTTGTTCACACTTGCTGCTGATCTGGGTGGAAAAACACCTAATAAATCTGTCAAATACTCACCTAGCAGAGGACCAAAATGACACCACACGCTGTCTGAACAGTGCTGTCAAGGGCATAGGATCTTGATCTCAAGAAATTCAAGGTACTATGACACAAGCAGGTTTCATCATCACAGAGACTTATTTCAGCAGGTTCCTGGAGCATGCTTCTGTGGGCAAAGACACTATCCCTTGAATGGCACTTTGAGTTCTATACGTATCTCTATATGTATCATAGCCCATGGGCCTAGACATTGGGCTGGTCCTCTGCACAGCAGTCCATTTCACTCTACATAAGTACAGATACATATGGAAAAGTTAGACATCGATTTGGCAAGGTGTTGAGGCTACCCTCAGCTCCCACAGACAAGAACACATCACTGAAGGTACTGAGCACCTAGCAAGATAGCCCCATAGTAATAATCATGGGAAGAAGTGTTCTCTTTTATACAGAACTCAGCTTCCAGGAAAAGCACCTCTCACTGCCTCCGATAAAACTGTTCCTTTTAAAAGTTTCCTACTGACCAGCCACACAGAGTGTTACTGAAGGAGAACATTTTATATTAAAAATAAATGTGGCTTACCTGAAGCTTTAAACTGACTTTGAAAGGTTTCACTTCAAAGCAGTGTATAATAGCTATCCCACACCCATGAATAACAACCTTGTTCTTTCTTTGAAAAGCCAGAAGTACAGCATTTTCTCTGGCTCAAAGCCTGACACAAAGGCACAATTCATTAAAGGTTAGAGTGCTTTTTTAAAAAAATTAAAACAAGGTTTGCTTTAAATGCTGATGTGCTACATGCCAGAAAACTCATTTATTTTAAGTCTTCATGCTGCATTTACCATCAAGCTCTATGCTTAAGAATGATTCGACCATTAAAGTGACATCATATTCCTCAGGCTGTCCACATAGCAGATCTGGTATGCTAACTGGGGCTTGACAGATGCTATTGGTGTGGGCAATAGGAGATTCATCCTTTATGTTTAACATAGCCATGACATAGCATTTCCCCTTCCTCTCCCTGACTTAGGTAAGCCGTGCCTCCTCCCCAGGTCCCATCCTCCTCACCTGGTGTGAGAGCTCCCTCTTCCGTTTCTAACTTCATCACTATTGGTCACATTTAGTGGAAGAGTTGTGCCTCATTTGCAAAATGGAGAAAATAGTGACAAGGATGTAATATCCACCTGTCAACCTCATCCCCGATCCCAGTATGAAAATAAGATCTTGAGTGGGGCCTCCTACTCTATACGTATGCTGAGCTAGAAATCACCCCATCGCAGGCCTGCAACTCTGAGTAAAAAGACAAGCTTTTTCCATGAATGTTGAAAGTATGGAATGAATCACTGTAATGGGCTATGGTAATACTACAACTACTATTTTTAATAACAATAATATGGAACCCAGATCAGTTATGATGGAAAGAATTACCATCAGCTAGCTGTTCAGTGACCTATGTGAGATGGGTTGGGTCTCCATCTAACTCCACATCATGAAAAAAGCCACTGGAACTTGCAGATGTGAGAAAGCTCAAAGGCCTGTACTGGAATGGAGATTGAACTACCCTCTTTCTCTGCTAAACATGGGTTCTTCAAGTCAAGATGCGGTACAATGGATCAGAAGTGGGAGGGGTAGGGGGAAGAACTTGCACTTCTGCACAATCTGTTCAGTGACTAGAAGACTTCATTTCTGTGCTGTCAATTCACTACCAAGGAACTGCACTAATTTCACATAAAATTTTGTAATAAATAACTAAAAAGTAAATAAATAAATAATACGGCCACGGACTAGTTTTTTAATATAGTTTTCACTCATAGTAAAAGCACTAAAACATGCTATACACGGACACCCAAGTGAGCCAGGCTTCAACACCAGAAGGTAACAGGAGTTCCCAACTTGAAGTGATACAGAAACCCTTTATTTTATTGGGAATGAGAAGAATCAATTTAACATTTCTTTTACATGATGTATTCAGATCCTAGTATCTAATATTGGATGAATGCCTGATGCTGCCTTATGATTTTTATAGATTATTGGATGAATCACACTAATATAAATGTTCAGTTTTAGTGTTATCTCAAAATCAATTCCATCAATAACACATAGGAAGAAATTTAATATAATTACATCTCCCATCAGAGATTTCTAGTTGTAAAAACATCTCTTGTCATGTTACTAAGATTAATTTATTTGTACATTCATCTCTGGACTTCGATCCAAAACTTCTTTAAGTAAACTCAAAACAAATGCTTTCATGTCTCCTTCTTACATTCCAGGCGGGAACCTTTCATTTTTCAATGTGTTTTCCAATTACTTCCTTTCTTAAAGAAACTCACTTACGCATTTTATATATTACGTATTATAAAATGTTCAGTTAACATTGAACAGCTGTTTTAGAGGTGACCTACCAAAAGCTGGTATAATAGCACGTGCTGGTTAAAACATTCAAAAGTATCAGCCAAAAGCACCATTAAAACTAGGGCTTCTTCAGTAAGCAATTTAACATATGCAAGATCCAGTTTTTTTACCTGCCCTGTTATTGCGATGTGGTTACAAGATCAGGTTTTAGCCTTGCTCTGGGCCACTTTTTATCATCTCTGTGGCATGTCTGTCTGACACCATGATTTGGTAACACTAATGAATGCTTTTATGTCATGAAGTTGCGTTATGTCTGTATCAGACTTTCTAACAGGTGACTCGGGTGCCTACAGTTTTTGTCCTAATGATTATCATGTGTTGATAGAGGGGATTCTACCCACCATATCATGTTCTGCATTGGCCCCTGACAGGAGACTAGTTCAAGATTTGAGTTTTGACTCTAGCAGCACTTCAAGACTTCAGTCCTGCAAATTCTTCTGTATGGTGCAACTTCAACTCCACAGAGCAACTTGAGATAATCTGTTCTTCATCAAAGCAGTGAACAATTTACAATAAAAGGTAAGGCTGACCCTAGCAGCAGCATCATACACTACTTTCCCCCTGCATGCTGGCTGGTGACATAATAAAAATGTGTTTCACTTGATATAGGACTGTGTGCTAGAGTCATTCACTATCTGTACAGTAACATGTTTGATCAAAGTGTCACCATCAACTCTTTCTTGCATTCCCTGAAAACTCCAGCAAGTTATATTTGCTTCTATAGCAGAAGCAGCTTCTTATTTTGTTTGTGAAACCTTTACACACTCATTTTCTATTAATGTTGACTTCAGAAGACTGTTACAATCTGATACCTCATTTTACATGCATCTAAGCGTATGGATACTCACTGTTTAAAGTTGTTCTTGAAAACCCCAAACAGTACTGAATTCTTCTATAATTTACATCTGGTAGGGGAAGAATGTATTCATGTCCAACAACTTGACAAACCTATCCATTCAAGATCACCCTCTCTTCCCACTACTTTAGGGAACTGTCAGTACATGAATGGAGTGAAATGTTCCAGTCAAATCGCTCAGTGGCCACAGCAGATAACCAACAGTCAGAGTATAGACTAAATTAAGTTAAAAATGACTAAAACAGTTCTGAACTATGGTTTCAAAACATGCTTTTATAGCTACTCAGTTTAGGGTTTTATACCATGCCAATATTAGAGCTGTTGTTCTACTCTTATCGAAAGTTATTTTAAAAATGGCATAGAGTCCAGTAATTGTTATTCTGCATAGAAATGTAATGATATCAATGTACTCTTCACTGCAGGCATAATGTAAAGCAGATGTTTTCCCAAGCAATGAGTACATTAAAATCCAAGCTATAATACAGTGTATATAGTGCTCCTAGATTAAAGCTCTTGCATGCCAGATTTGTAGCTTTGATTCTTTCTGATTTTAGCATTTGTAGGATTTATTTCAGCGATTCTGCCCTGGGGCCAAAATGAATCAGCTTTTATCTAGGATGATCATATACTGGCTAAGCCCTGTAGCTCTTCTTTTAATAAACATGTAATTTTAACCTACAATTACAGATTCATACAACATATAATATCAAATGAGCTCTTGCACAACACCACAGCCAAAGCAAAGTCCATTAAAGTTCAAGATGGAGTTCATGTGCAGAGTGATCTAAATAATACTTTTAATTTGTGTTCTTTTCATTTTCCTGCTTGTTTTGGAGTCAGCTTTGTTATAATCAGATTTATTCTTTTACAATCTTAGACCTTAGCCAGAGACACAAAAAGGCATATCTGCAGATTCTAGCCTTCATTTAAAAAGGGTACTAGCTTCATATAATAGCATTTTTAAAATGTGATTTCATGTTGTCCTATATTTAAGAATGACTCTTTAATCTCCTCTGCTGCTTCTTCAGCGGTAACTTTCCAGAAATGCTTGTTTATGTACTTGGCTTAATTTCTTTCTTAAACAACTTTATTTTTCTAGGCCTTGCTGACTTTGCTCATATTCTGAAAGCCTAAGGTGCCTGAACCCTGAACTGAGATTATTTGTTATTTTTATAGCGTCCAAAAGCGTGCTATGCACATCACAAAAACAGATGAAAACAGGTGAACAGATTGTCTGCTTCAATATTCGCCTTTTCCACTGTGCAGGTGGTTCAAAAGAAGCTGGTTGTGCCCCCTTCCAAGTAATCTTTTCAAATGTTTCTTCTCCACTCACAAGCACTCTGGAATCTCTGGGAATAAGAAACCACAAATACTTTTTTATTGGGAGAAATACACAATATATATCTACATACAAATAAAATTTGGAAAACATAAACATAGTATATTAGGGATATGGCCAACCCCACTGTTCCTAGAATTAATTGCCTTGCTTACAGAGTCCCAAGAACTCCTCTTCACAAAAAAATCCCCATCCAACTAGAACCTCAATTACCTACCCAAGTAGACTCAGTCATAGTCAAGTGGGCATTAGGAGTCAGCTCTATTTCAACTGGTTGCTATAATTCACCACAGGAGACCAACCAGTTCAGAGTTATGACCATCTAATATGCAGTCCAGTTCCATAAAGTCAGCTCTACCAAGCCAGCTACCACCACTGTTATATTGTGGTGATGCAGTAGGCAAAGTAAGAACTCTGAAGAAACCCTTGAACTCTTAGAGACAGCCTCTCAAATTCCCTTATTGAAGCTGGATTTCTTAACCAACCAGAGTCCACTAACACTAAGCTCAGGATGTCAGTCACTTCTTCTAGGGTATATCTTGCTTAATTTCTTATTTATCTTAACAAAGACAAGTTAAGGGATTACAGGCTATAAGTATCTACATGGAGAACAAATATTTAATAATGGGATCTTCAATCTAGCAGAGAAAGGTATACAAAAATCCAATGGCTGGAAGTTGAGGCTAGACAAATTCAGACTTGAATTAAGGTGTAAATTTTTAATGATAAGAGTAATTACCTGTGGAACTATAGTGAATTCTTCATCACTGACAATTTTTAAATCAAGATTGGATGTTTTCCTAGAAGATCTGCTCCAGGAATTATTTTTGGGAAGTTCTATGGTCTGTGTTATACAGGAGATCAGTCTAGATGAGTCTAGCCTTCTGGGCTTAGAATTTGTGAATCTATGAATTTCTCCCCACTTTCATAACTATATTTACATGCATCATATAATATCTTTTCCAAAAATCCAGAACTCAAAACCCAACCATACAACACAAAACACTGTACAACAATGCATTGGGGCACTATTATAATTAATGTAAATTAAGTCTGTCAGGGCTATTTTTTCCTCTTTCTCTCTTTCTCAGAGAGCAAAGAGCTATTTTTCCCCATAAGCCTTCTAGCTCTGTGGCTTACAGGAAGATCAAAGCATAATAATTGTCTCAGAAAGGGAAGAATGCCAGTCTTTCATTCAGAATTATCACGCTGGCCTTTGCTCTGTTTGGTCCAAATTCAAATGTAACTGACATACATGGATCAATAAGTACATGTAACTTACAAGCTAAGGGCTAGAAGGACTGGCAGAAAAATAACCAACAGAAATGGTGTTAGAAGCTATAAGATAAAGGGGAGAGTCTTCCTACACTCTTTGCTTTCTCTTCGGCATGGTATATTCACTGATTAGCATCTAATTCACATCAACCTTACTGTCACCCCTGAACTCAGTCCATTATCTCTACTGTAGGTTAAATTTCATCTAGGATCAGCACAGGTTAGGTAAAATAAGAAATATTTCATCTGAAGTCATTTGTTCATTTCAAAGTGGGATTACTGAGTGTGAAATTTGGCCTATTCGATAGTGCCAGACACATAAAACTTCTCACTGCTGAACACTGCCACAACAAGCTTCCCTACACCACCAGTGTGACTAAAATTAGTCCTCAAGGGGCTCTCTCTAGGAGTGAGGAGTAAGTGTATATGCATGACTGGTGAACTGTTGGCCACTTCACTGAGACAACCAACAAAAGGCAATAGGGCTAGTGAGAGATTTATTTTGTTATGTGGATCTGGATTGAAACCACTAGTTCAGCTCACTTAGTCAGAAAACAGACTTCAAGAAATCTTTACCAAAGCTCATAAAAACATTGGGTACCGGCCTGGCCTGATTCAGCCCAACTACATAGAGATGAAAGATTCCATCTCCTATTACCTGTCCTCTGACCCTACCAATCTTTCTCAGTTGCGAGGCTTAAAATGTATGGTACTATTTAATCACAAGATTGTTAGCAATTGTTCACCTACCACAATTAATGCAGTAAGAAATGTCATCAGGTCAGCAAGCTGTTTGATCATCACTTCATTTTAACTAGTGGATATTAAGTTACCGCAATGCAGGAGACGCCCAGTTTTGTAATGAATGACCCTTTATTCAATATTACAATTACCATATTGATCTAGTTTTTCCAGTGCTTAGTCCTTGTACTGCAACATCATTCTGTGATTGGCAAGTTGAATCCTCTGATTTTCACTTCAGTGAGGTGGTAAATAAACAGGCTGAGTCCCTGAAATCTGTCTGTAGTAATTCATGACATGTCAGGATACAAAAGCCATCACAGTTTTAGTTAGGAAAATGTCAGCCTCCTGTGTTGAGTTTAATTTTTTACCCAAAAAGTAGGGAAAATTCCATTTCTTTCCCAAAGTTTGTCTTGAAAGGGTAATTTGTGTTATGCTCTCTGATGTGCTACGCCTTTACTGGTATGTATATAAATTCTATTCAGATAATTCAGCATTGAAAATAGTTAAAGATATTATTGCTCTTTTTCTCTATAGTCTAAATACATTTTTTTCTATCAGACTGATGAGAATGACAAAGCCTTTCAGTTCTTCTGAAAAATCTTTAACAGCCCACTAAACTGATTTGCTTTTCCTCTATGCTGCCTAGTATACCTTTTTTTTTCCCCTCCCCCTTTTTCAATAAATACACTGCTTTGTATATGGTAGGAGGAAGTCAAGTTTACAGAAGCTATTCTTTGAGATGATTCCACACTGACTATGGCTGTATAATAGTAATACTCAGCTCTCCTGTAATGATGCCCATCCATGGATTTCAAAGCACTTTACAAAGCAGTTCAGTGTCATTATCCCTATTTTGCAGAAGAAAGTGAAGCACACAGCGGGGCAGTGAACTGCCCCAGGACACCTTGCAGGCCAGCGCAGAGATAGGAAGAGAACCTAGGTCTCCAGTCTAGTGCTCTATGTAAGGCCCTAGGTCACATTGATGTAAATGAGGAGTAACTTCACTGAAGTCACATGGGCAAAAACCCAAGAGAATCAGGCCAATGCTACTGAATTTGTCAGCAGTATCAGTTTGTAGATTGTTTTGAGCCCCTTGTTAATTAAATTCATTTTCATTTTATTTCACAGGGTGGTAAATGAGCAGCTTGAGGGACAGTTATGTTTCATTATGCTGTGGCTTAGTGATAAGTTAATTTACATTTTGTTTAAATTTTCTTTTTAGTGTTTTATGCTGTTGGCAACTATTCAGAATTACAACACAACTACAAATACAACAGAATTAGTGACGGTGGCTTCGATAGTCATGAAAAACAACGATAAAGCTGGAAAAAAACCCAGATGTTAATTATGAGTGCTTTCAACCATTGCAATGACATATAACGTTAAATGTGAATGCTTTATAGTGAAAGCATTTTATGTTTGGGAACTGATTAAAATCTACGCTAGATTTGTTTACTGTAAATACTGGGGAAAATACATACATCCATGAATTTACTTGATACAGTGTACAGCGACACAGGTGCCTGTGATTCCCCTTAAATTTAAACACTTCCAGGAAACAGGTGTTTCAGAAGGAAACACCTCATAGAAAAGCTGCACAGGATTTTGGAATCTGCAGTTTCCATGTGACATCCCTCATTTCTGTTGTGGCCCAGCAGCTCTGCCAAAAGTCTGGAGAGCAGAGCCTGAACTTGTTCTACAGCCTGGAAATCCTTGTAGAACGTTAACTGAAAAACTAAAGAAAAAAAAGACAGCCTCAGATTTTTTATGGGCTTTCCATGGTGAAGATATGAGCGAGGTGGCCACTCAGAGAGGGTCCAAGAGGGCATAGCTGATGTCAGGGAAAGGTAGGGGAAAGGGAAAGGTTGGGGATGGAAGAAGAGCTGGGTTTGGAGCAGAGCTATCCGAAAATGCAGATAGGAATTTGTACGGCAACACAAAAAGAGACCAAGTTTCAAAGGGTAGCAATGTCATTGAAGGGGGTAGGTCAGGCCTGAGGCAGTGGAGATGAAGGTATAATGGTGAGACCTGGCCTGCCATTTGGGCACATCCAAGCCAATTCCAATTCATTTTTCTAGTATGGTTGTCCAATTATACCTGACTGGCACTGTACATTCTTTTAACATATAGCTTCATTCGCCACACCTCTTCTTTTTTTATCTCATCTTTCTAGATTGTATTCCCCTGTGTGACATTCCACTTATAAGAATCATCACAGTAACTTCCAGTTACATCCACAGTATCTACATCACTCCTCGGCTTTACATACAATGTAACTTAAAGCAGTAACAAACAATTATAGCCTGGCATCCATCCACTTGCGCCCACTAACACTATAATCATTGACTATTAGAAGGTCTAATTATTCAACTGTTGTGAGTACAGTAGCAGCAATAGCTTTTTCAGTGTATAATTAAGTCCCTGACTTACCTTGTCACTTGTGACGATAGCAGTCTCCTTTCTGTGTGTGTTGTAGTCTCTATCGCACTACATTCCATTTTAGATGGTGTCGATTCATTGTAGATGGTGATTTTTTCTATTTGTCTCTGAATCTACTGGAAGCTTCATCTTATCCTACTACTCTCCCTGGGGCAGGGACTCACTGCTTGTTCTGCATTCGTATAGTGTGTAGCACAATGGGCTCCTTAACTGTGATTGCGGCTTCTAGACCCTACAGTAATACACATAAATATAATAATAATAATTAATAAAAGCTTTCAACTTCCATCTGAACTCAAATCCATTAGGCAGTTGAACTGAATACATCAGGTAGCATTGTCTTTGACCAGCACTTTAACAAGTTCTTCATATTTCCTTACTATACACTCACTTGGTCACCAGTATTCAAAGAGAAGATAAATTATTCCTTTTGAGTAGCATATTAATTGGAATTAACAATATTTGTTTTTTGATGCATTGGGATGTATTTCCACATACAATATACCTGAGATACAAAAAAGGGATCTAGATTCTCTTTATTTTCTTTTTTCTTTAGTGTATTTTTGTCAATTTAAAAAGTTTGTTCTGCTAACTTACTTAGCACCTGGGACTAGGACCATATGTAATCAATTAAAAGCCCAATGCTTTCAATTATGCACGAATATAATGTGTACCAGTATATCAAAACACTTGATCAGGCACTAGGTGACTTATAAAGACCACCGAACTCAAATCAATTTTCAACTATCCACCACGAGAATGTGTTTTTGCTTATGCAATATCATTAGACTCATGGACTCTGGAACATTGCCTGTTAACTTCTATCTTCTCTGCCCACTGCTTTCTCTATCCTTGGTAAGCTGTTTTTCCAGAATGGGTGCAAGGAATTCCCACTGATGATAAAGGGAACTTTGCAAATGCACTGAGGCTATGCTAGATCCATCAGTTCAAGTCACTGCAGCATCACAGAGGAAAGGAGGCACATAGTACGTATGACATGCTGTACCCCATGTACACCCTTATGGTGTGATTTGTATGTCATTCATGTTCACCCTCACAGTGTAACTGTGCATTGTCTGATGCAAAGTATGCCATGTAACGTGTTTTTGGACTGCTCATGGCATACTGAACATTATTGTTATGGTAGCATGTTCCCTGCAATGTCGTACATACGTACAGATATGAAATTCTGCCGTGTCCTATCCCCAAATGTCTGTCTCACTTGGCTTGCATAGACACAGATGAACACCAAACTGTGTTTCCATGTCTAGCAGAGGCATGCATACAGGAGCAATGGACTGGCCTAAGCATCTGTGAGCACTTTGGCAGAAGTGGAAGAAACCATGCCCATTGGTGGATGGGGCTGATCACCTGACCCCAGGAGGTGTTGGGAAAACTTGTTAAAAACTGAAGCCTCTTTGTCTGGGGCTCTCCATCTTCTAAGCAACACCAAAGACTGAGAATCTACCCACAGGGAGGGGGGGGCCTGGTTGCAAGAGGCATCACAACCAGCCTGTGTAGTAAGCTGAATACAGACTGACATAGTCGTCTTAGGTTCAGATGCGAGTTATCTTTTAGCTAATCATGAGTAACTCCTTGACTCATTTATTAATCTTTTGATTTATATTCATCTGACTTAGACCCACTTAAAAGCTTGTTATAGTCAATACACTTCTTCGTTTGATCTAAAACAGTGCATGTGGATTGAGTGTGTGCCGAGACCTCACTTAGAGTGACAGAGCTGGTGCATGTCAATTTCTTTGATAAATCAATGGACAAGTGTAAATGAGCTTGCAGGGTGCAGCGTGCAGCAAGAATGAAAAACTGGGGTGACAGCTACCC
The DNA here is from genome assembly GCA_007922155.1 of Mesoclemmys tuberculata. Classification (NCBI taxonomy): domain Eukaryota; kingdom Metazoa; phylum Chordata; order Testudines; family Chelidae; genus Mesoclemmys; species Mesoclemmys tuberculata. Next base: position 50,110,936 of record ML675603.1, read on the forward strand.
ACCAGCCCAGACTGCAGGGTGGAACGTCACAGTATGTGATGCAGTTCAGGACAACTGAACCTGTATTTCCCTTCAGTGGTTTAGCCAGGGCACTTGGCTCATCCTCCAGCTACCCAGCTGCTGGCTTCCTAGGTCGAGATCTGTCTCTCATTTCTGTCTGGCGTACTACCAGGCTTCCCAGTTCCCTGCCCTCTGTGTATTTCCCAGCAGACAGGCTGCCTAAACAGAGCCTCTTGCTTTCTTTTCAGAGACTGACAACAGAGTGATTGCTGCAAACGTGAGTTGTCACACAGGTCTTTCTAAGCAAACCTACTTTATTCTTGAGGTAAAAAGCATTACGGAGAAAGCATGTGATAAACAGTAAAAAAAAACCTACACACCTGCTAATAAACCTACCAGCTATCACCGCACAGTAAGGGTTTCTTGGAAGTTACACGTTCATCAGAGTTTCAGCTCAGTAAAACACAGTCTTATGAAGCCTCTGTCCAATCCTCCCCTAAGGGGCCTTCCATGGACAAGGGGTCCTGCCTGTTTGCTGCATCAGGAAGAAGGTCCTGAATCACTTTAATAACCAGGCTTTTTAGCCAAAACTCTTTCCTTTGTCTGTTGATCTCTGAAGAATCCAGTTTGAACTAGTGAATGGGTATCTCCCCGAGGAGGCTACACAGGCTGATGATGAAGGAAATTCATTGACTTCCCCCCTGCCTACTAGCGAAGATACATACACAGCTACAACAAGGCATTGCATTTTTTCATCCAGTGTACCCCAAAGATATAAACCCAAATTCAATAAGGTTTAATTTAATTCAATAAAGTGTATCTTAATCCAATAAGATTTGTTAAGGATGTTACAGATAGTCACAGTATGTTATAAAATGGGGTGCCAACCTTTACTATTTGTATTGTGCTAGCACGAGGCAGCCTGAGGCATGGACCAACGCCCCTTGCACAAAACAAAAATATGGGCCACGTGAAATTTCTCTCTCTCATATTTCAGAGAAACAAAACTGTGGGGAGTTACAGAAAGTTTATAAAATGCAAATACTGTTCTGATGTCTTGCATAAAGAAGTGATTCCGCATTTTGATTTCAAAAGTTGTGTAATATTAATATATATATATGGGGCCAGATCTTGAAGTCATGTAAATGGAGCTACTCTGCCCCATAATTTTTATGATGTATTATAGAGGCAAAAGGCTACCTATCACATCATTACACATGCAGGCTCACTGTGGTTCATTATAATGAAATTCCTACGAAAGTATACGTATATGCAAAACTTACAATAGCCAATTTTTAAACCACAGTGTCTTAGTGGTGATTATTTTCCCAAACGCCAAAAGCAATAAACTATATTATGCACTGTTCATATGCCATAATATTTTTAACCAGTCATTTTTGTTAGATGAGCACAAAATCAGCCAAACTGAATAAATGTTTTTACAAAATGTGAATACCTTAGAACAGCAAAACTAATTTTTTTGCTACCCTTCTGGTTGAAAAGACACTGAATTGTAATACAGCAAATAACGTAACGACTAAAGCCAAAAACCAAGGCTATTATTTCACAACTGAGGTAGGTGGGGTATTTTTAATCTCAATGGAACTAATATATACAGCTGCCTAGTCAAGACATGTCGATGTTTTATTTTTTTGTTGTTCTTAAAAGTGAATGTAACAGGAGTGGTGTAAATCTTACATGGAAAGTCATCTGAAATGAGATCGTGTGCACTACATTAGCCATTTTTGATTTTGGAAAGCATGATGTATCTACACATGCACTCTCATCTACTGGTGCTGTCTGATTTTTCCACTCAGTAATTCAGAACAGAACAGACCACGTGATGCTATTTCTACATCTGTGGAATACATTGTACGCATATGGAAGTTGGCCTGAACTTTGTAAAATGCTCACAGTTAATCCCAGGAACAATGAAAAATCCTGTATTAATTCCTAACCCTACTCTGCACCTTGGACTGCTCAAATATGTGTGTGAGTTTCTGGCCCAGAGAGCATGTTTGAGTCTTTGTCGCTCCATGGCGGGTTAAAGTGCAGCATGATTAAAAATGTGATGAACATATTAGAGCTGGTCCATTGAAAACATGCCTAGTTTCCCACCAGCTCATCCACTCAGCTCCTAAGCAGCCCACCAGGTAGGCTGACAGGGAGCTGGGAGAATGCACACCTGGGAATCCTGACTCCTAAACTCACAGCTATTCAGCAGCCTGAGCTACCAGGGTTCCCTTGATCTATGTCTCCAGGGCATCCTGCCATGTGGACTACCTCGCAGTCAGGGGTCCTGGCTCTGGGGCAGCCCACCAGACAGACTGAAAGGGAACTGGGATCCTGGAAGTCCTAGGAGTCTCCTGGCCCTACTTGGACACACAGCATTTCCAGGCTCCTGGCTCTGCAATTTTTTTATTAGAATTTGAATTTCTGTTTTGCAGAGAATTTTGAAAGATTTTGTTTTCCTTCCAGACTGGAATTGCTGTTCCGCCCCCAGGTCTATAACATACTTTCTCTTTGTGGGTACTCAGCTTCACACCATAGTGAATAAATAAATATCACAAGACTTTAAGGCCAGAAAAGACCATCATGATCATCTAGTTTGATCTCTTGCAAATCACAGGCCACAGAACCTCACCCACCCACTCCTATAATAGACCCATAACCTCTGGCTGAGTGCTGAGGATGCAGAAGTCCTCAAATCATGATTTAAAGACAAGTTCAAGAGAGTCCACCATTTTCTCTAGTTAAAGCTAGCAAGTGGCCTGTCCCCCATGCTGCAGCGGAAGGTGAAAAAATCCCAGAGTCTGCCAATCTGACCAGGGGAGAAATTCCTTCCTTACCTCAAATGTGGTGAGTAGGTCTGTAATACCCACTTGGGAAAGAAGTCAACTGTTGTAACTCAAAGCCCTCCCCATCTAGCAACACATCTCTGGCAGCTGGAAATATTTGCTACTAGCAGTCGCAGATGGGCCATGTGCCATTGTAGACAACCTCATCATACCATCCCCTCCGTAAACCTATCAAGCTCAGTCTTGAAACCAGTTAGGTTTTTTTCCCCCACTGCTCCCTTTGAGAAACTGTTCTAGAATGTCACTCCTCTGATGGTTAGAAACTTTCATCTAATTTCAAGCCTAAACTTGTTTATGGCCAGTTTATAACAATTTGTTCTTCTGCAAATACTGGTCCTTAACTTAATTAACTCCTCCCTGGTATTTATCCCTCTGATATATTTATAGAGAACAATATCTCCCTTAATTCAAGCTTCTTAAATCTTTCATAAGATGGGTTCTCCATCCCTATTCTGCACCTGTTCCAGCTGAATTCAGCTTTCTTAAAGCTGAAAGACCAGAACTGCACATAGTATTCCAGATGGGGTCTCACCAGTGCCCAATCTGTAATGGAAATACCTCACTTTATGTATCCTAGGATTGCATTTACCTTTTTTTCATGGCCACATCCTGTGATCAACCAATACACCCAGGTCTTTCTCCTCTGTCTCTTCCAACTGATGTGCCCCACCTTATAGCAAAATTTCTTGTTGTTAGCCCCTAAGTGCATGACCTTTCACTTTGAACTATTAAATTTCATCCCATTTCTATTACTCCTGTTTTCAAGGTCCAAATCTTTTTGTATGATATTCTGGTCCTCCTCCATATTGGCAATATCTCCTAATTGTCTATCATCCACAAATTTTATTAGCACACTCCCACTTTTTGTGAAAAGGTCAGTAATATATATATATTTGAATAAGATTGGTCCCAAGACCGATCCTTGAGAAAGCCACTAGTTACTTCCCTCCAGCCTGACACTTCACCTTTCAGCATGACCTCTTGATGTCTCCCTTTCTTCTCCAATTCAGCTAATAATTTCCCATTTGGAACTGTATCAAATACCTTACTGATGTTCCGTTAGATTAGATCTACTGCATTTTCTTTGTCTAAAATATCAGTTATCTTCTCAAAGAAAGAGATCAAGTTGGTCTGGCACAATCTACCTTTTGTAAAACCATGTTGTATTTTACCCTAATTACCATTCATCTCTATGTCCTTAACTGCTTTCTCTTTCAAAATTTATTCCTAGACTTTGCATATAATTGCGGTCAAACTAATGGGCTTATATTTTCCTGGCTCATATTTTTTCTTTTCTTAAAAAAAGGTACTATATTAGCAATTCTCCAGTCATAGGATATGACCCCCCAAGTTTATGGATTCATTAAAAATCCTTGATATTGAACTTGCAATTTACTGAGCCAGTTCCTTTAATATTCTTGAATAGAGATTATTTGGGGCCCCTGATTTGGTTCCATTAAGTGTTTGTGTTTGACTTCTCCCAGGGATATGATAATTTCTCCTTCCACATCCTTGTTTCCATTAGCATCCTGGCACTACCCCCTAAGCACCGCATTACCCTTATTAAAAACTCAGGCAAAGTATTCATTTAGGTTTTGGGCCATGCCTAGATTATCTTTAATTTCCACCGCACTCTCAGTGTTTAGTGGTCTCACTTCTCCTTTCCCTGTTTTATTTTTATTTATATGGCTAAATAAACTTTTACTGTTGGTTGTAATTTCCTTTGCAAGGTGCAACTCTGCTTGTCCTGTTGGCAGTTCACTTTCTCCCTATGCTTCCTGACCTCCAAGAGGTAGCTTTCCTTAAAGATCCAGGCCACCTTCCATTCTTTGTAGGCTCTCTGTTTTCTCTTAATAACCTGTTTGAAATGCTTGTTCATCCAGTTTGGTCTGCAACCCACCCTACGATTTTTTTCCCTTGCTGGGATGCAGGCTTCAGATAGTTTCTGCAACTTTGATTTAAAGTAATTCCAAGTCTCCTCCACATTCAGATCCTTGAGTTCTTCAATCCAGTCTACTTCCCTAACTAATTCCTTAATTTTTTTAAGTTTGCCTTTTGCAATCAAGGACCAAGTTACTGACCTATTTTTTTAATTTGTCCTTCCATTTCATTTAAACTGAATTAGTCCATGATCACTCGAACCACAGTTGTTCTTTACAACCAGTTGTTCTATCAGGTCCTCGAGGTTCTCGTTACTAACCAATATAACCAATCATAAACCTAAAATGGCATCGCCTCTTATCAGTTCAGTGACTCTTTGGTGAAGAAATCTGTCTGCTATCACACTGAGGAATATCTGGATCCTACCCTCCAATCTATATGTGGAACAATGAAGTCTCCAATAATCACACAATTCCCAGTACTATTTACTTCATTAAAAATATCTAAGAGGTCTGTATCCATATCCAAATAGGATTCTGGGGGTCTGTAGTAGACCCCAAGCACTATACCAGTTCAGCCTGTATTGATGCTAAATGATTTTGGCCTAAACAGATTCCATTTTATCCATTCCATTATTTCTAATTTCTTTATTGTCTATCTCATCATTAATACACAATACTGCTTTACTACCGTTACCTTTATTTATTTCTTCTTTGAATAGCACATACGCTTCAATACCTGTACTCCAGTCATGACTACAATTCCACCATGTTTGTGTAATTCTAATTCCTCCATTTTGTTACTAAGGCTCTTTGCATTGACCAACAGACATCATAGTTGTTTCTGTTTGGCTTAACCCAGATTCTTTGCCCGATTAGGTATAGGTGATATTGGCAGTAGAATGACTACCTGACTATTAGTGTCATTTCTATTGGCACTATCTTTCCTCTTGTTCTCCAGTCCTCCATCTCTGTTATTTCTTTCTCCATTGCCATATCCTCTCTTGCCTGATATTCTTCCTGCTCAATATTTGTATCAGGCATGAAGATTATATAATCATCTCCAAAATGTCTCCCCCCAGATTCCTAGTTAAAACCATTTTTAATCAGTTGTGCCAACCTCCATCCCAGAAGTCTATATGCTTCACTACTCAGGTGAAGTCCATCCCATGAGAACAGTCCTATCTCCACGAATGAACATCCCAAAGCCTTCCCAATAGCACATTGCCTATGCCATCTGTTGCTCATCATAAACTTGCCTTGTCTTTGCTCTCCTTCTTTAGGGACAGGTAAAATTCCATTGAAGATCATGTGAGCTTCCATTTCTTTATGTGTCTTCTCCAGCCTAGCATAGTTTCTCTTGATGTGTTCCAGTAAGAATCTAGCAGTATCATTTGTTCCCACTTGAAGGACAAGCAGTGGATCCGTTGCTGTTCCCATTAGGATCTTCTTCAGTCACAGGTCCCCATCCTGTTTCTATTACTTGTAGTTCCTGTAAGATGTGCTGGAGCAGCTGAATTCTATTCTTTCTTGGACAAAATCACCAGAACTGTTACCAAGTTCAATACGCTTATTCATGTGCAACTCTACTGGCTGGGATTCCACAGATGTCATATTTGAGGAGGATGGGGTTTCACAGCTATGGATGAGGGCATAATTTGGTCTGCAGAACCCTTACTGCTGGTGATGATGCACAAGGATGGTGAAAGGAACCCAGCTTGGTTTTCAAATTCCAGATAGCCTCTGAGGTTAGCAAAAGCATCTTTTTACTTGTGTGTCATCATCTCCATAACAAATGTACTGATTCCACAACATGGAACACCATGTTGTCACCATGGTACACCATGAACCCCAGGACGCCATATTTTTAGAGTAGAACAACACTTTAAGGTGAAGGGCAGAGAAGCATCAACATTCTGGGGACTCAATAAAAATATCTCCTAGAACCTAATAAAAAAATCTCCTTTGAGAGTCTCCTGCAGGCTTAATTAAACATCTCTCCTCCTTCTCATTCCTAAGATCCCGCTCCTCTCCACCTCTCTCCCACCCTGGAGCCTACATTATTGGGAACTTAGTTGGTGGATGGAAGAAATCTCAGCAATATTTTTCAATAGTCCACCTTATTACACCATAACTCCCCTCAATTACCATAACCATCTATGTAAGATGTGGCAGGGATCAGCCTAGTGTTCTCAGTCACCATTGCACTCTGCTCACATATTCTGACCTACCTTTGGGCTCTGCTCCACGCATTCCCAGATGGGGAGATATCAAGGGAGCTGGAGGTAGAATGGGGAGTTTTTTCTTGACAGAGACTAGCCCTTCATGTTGCCAAGATTGGTAGTCCTGTTCATGGTCTGGGAGCAAGGATCCCAGAATTTTGTTGCTTTTTATGAGTAAGCAGTTTCCTACTGCTGGCATCTAAACTTTGTAGCTGTCCATGAAAGAATCACAGCTGACATCCAGTGTGAATAATTTTTTCTGCTAGCTAAACACATTCTAACCACACACTTTTAAATAATAATCAAGGCAAAGCATATGGGAATTATATGCACAAATCCCATTACAAGTTGGATGCTCAACTCGTTGGATGTCTAAGTCTCTCAGGCTCCTTTGAAAAACCCGAGTCTTTGTTCATACTCAGTCAGCATCATCTCTGTGACCCAAAAAATACAAATACTCATTGCAACTAATTATGCACATAATTCTTGCATTATCTTTCAGTAACATAGTGGAAGGCCTCACTGAGCTTGCGCAAGTGATAAATTCACAATTGATCTTTAACTGGTCATCAAAAGACAGTTTCCAATTACTGTAGCTTCTTAGAAATTGAATCCAGCTATGAGCAGTACACATTTATTCCCCATAAAGATAGCTAAAGTTTGCAGGCCACAATGTTGGTATTAAGGACATGGTTCTAATAAAATATGTATTCTTTTAAACTGCTTGTTATTGCAAGTCCCAGAGATAACCAAACTTTTAAAGTCCTTTCTTCAATTTATAAAACATAGAGAATCTCAAATTAACTATATTTATTAACCCCTTTGTTTGTTTGTTTTCGATCCTGTCTTTTCTTTGTATGAAAATGAGATTATGTATGGCTTTGCTCTCACGTTCATGCGCTGGATATCAGTTACCCATCGGTCATAAACATCTACAAGATCATGTTCAAAATAACATTTTAGCACTCCAGTTTAGACAAAGTGGTGTAAACATTAGTATGTGCTAGCTGGTCACATTGCAACCTAGGCTTCCCACTATTCAACCAGATAGCACAAGTCTGCATTGCCACGTCTATAGAATTTTAGAACTTATTAACATATGCGGAGTTTGACTGTTTAATTTGGGAGGGGCAAGCGGGTAGAAAGGTAATTTTTCGGCTGGTTGCTTTCCCAAACTTCCTGCTTCCGGTCAAAAGATAACTCCCAAAAAAATCATGCGGGAAGGAGGTCAATGCCCCCCCAAATTCCACCCATGCTTGCTAACTAACATAGTCTAACACACTTTATATCCTAGTCAATGACAAACCCATAAACTCCTTGGAAAATACCTGGCAAAATGTTCAAGACACAACTGTCTATTGGATTAGAATGAGAATTTAAATGCTTTGTAAAAACAATATGGCTCATTTTCTGTTCAGTTATTTTTTGGTATGACATGGTTTGTTCCACAGTTAGAGATTTAGCTGTAATTTTACAAGATCATTACCAGCTAGGGGCCAAATTCTACTGCTGTGAATGGACACAGCCCCATTGACTCAGTGGCTTACACCAGAAGATAATCTGGTCCCAGATAGCATTGTACCAGCAGGTTTTCTGATTTTGGCACTGCTGATTTAAGAGGAATATATTTAACAGGATGGAGGGTCACTGACTGAGAGAACCAGGCAGCCAGGGAGCTAAGCAAAAAGTGATTCTGTTTGTAAGTGCTTCAGTGCAGAACTCTCTCTAACACACAGGAAGACAGCAATCAATTGCTGGTGCATTGTTGTGTCTTGTACGATGAGGAAGGCAACAAAGCTGATCTGCAGTGGCTCTGTTTACCTAAAGAATCTCGGGGTGAGGCTTTCGGAAGCATGCTCATTTGTGGGCACAGACAAATCAATGAAATGCTGCTGCAAACATTGCCATCTCCCCGCTCTGTCAGTGAATAGCATCACTGTATAGATATACACCATAGCCAACGTAACATAACTATCCTGCCAACAATACAAATGGCTACAGACAGTATACTCCTACTCGTTAGCTTACCCCTCAGGCTTCAGGTGGCAAAATAAGGGAAACACTGGTTTCACAAAGATTCAAGTGACAGTGAAAAACCTGCGCAACGTTTCTATCTGATGGGGAAAAGAAGGCAAAGTAAGGTCATGGTTAACTGCTTATTTAGTTACTTTCATTTATTTGGAGAGTGGGGAGGTTAGAAGTAAGGGTGAGGGAGATTGTGAAAACTCCACAGAGTCTAGCAGAAGAATGACATATGCAAGTGAAGAGGATCAACAGGTAATCACAGTTAGAAGGATTTTGCCTGGAATATATAGAGAGAATGATGGGCCAGAGGGCTTTTCTCTAGTCCCAACATTTCTTAACTACTCCATGGTCTAGTGATTAGAGCTGCGGGTTGGGAAAGCAAGAAATCTGAGTTTCATTCCTACCATGGCCTCTGATTTGGTGAGTGAACTTTGTCTAGTCACTTAAATTCTTTATACCTCAATTCTTTCATGTGCAAAATGGGGCTTAATGTTTAATCTTCTAATGCTTTGAGATCCCAGGATCAAAGTAATGCTATAAGTACCAAGTATTATTTTCTTTTTTTCATGTAATATCCCATTTTTCGGTGTGTGTATCAGGGCCAGCCCTAGACCAAACGGTGCCCCTCCCCTCCCAACCTCCATTTGTTAAACTTTTGAGTATCTTATTTTTTATTTCATTTGTAGCTTATTTCACTACTTTGCTGCACGATTTGCATCACATGAGATGATAAATTTGCAATCTAGGATCTGTAAATCTGTATTTATTCATGCAATACATAAGCAAATAAAATAATAATTTCCTCTAAGCTCATAGAAACTTTTTAATTTTAAGAATAACTGAAATATACTAAAGCCCGGTCTATGTTGTTCTGTTTCAGATATTTTTCCATCAAATTTGCTCCTTGCTGCAAACTAGATTGCCACTGAGCTTTTCGCTTCCTATATTGAGTTCTCGAAGGTTTCTTCCGGGGCATCTTTTATTTTCTATTGGGAAAAACAGACAGTATTAGGGAGAGCAAAAGTCTATGTCCCACAGTCTTAGAAAGTCATCAAACATTGTGTATGAAGCATGGCAAAAGAAGTAATAGTATTTCTTTTATATTGTTGCGTAGATAGGCGTTTGAGAAATATCTCTGGCATCTTACTAAATGTCCTTTATTAGCCACTACTTACTCTCTTTAAATCTTAAGAAACAAGTACACTTTCACAATTACACAATAAAACAAGGTTCACAATATTGCAGCTGGGCTCTCACTTCACTTCAGTTTATTCTTATATCTCACTGACTGACTGGTGACATCCCGCCCCATATATACCATGAGGAAAATGTAGGTCTCAGAAAGTCAGGAAGGTTCCATGAGATTCTACAAAGGTCCAGAACATTCTAGGAGATTAGTGAAAAAAGGGTCCACATAAGGAATACCTGCAATATTTTAATTCAAACGTTCTATTTTCCCTTTTGTCACTAACAACAAAAACATCATCCTGAGCATGGTGCCTGGCATCTAAATCTGGCCCTGATGTGTATTTTATATTTGTCCGCATGTATATGCACTGAGTGAGTAAATGTATACAAATGTAAGGAAATGTATACATTGTAGATTTGGAGAAGAAAAACAGCTAAAGATGAAAACTAGCATTTACTTTTTAATCTTCAGCTTTAAACCATCACTGTTAGAGCTGTCATCAGGCTCAGTTAGTTAGTAAATTTAGCCTGTTTCATCTTCAAAAATTGCCCAGGAACAGATCGTGAATTTGTTCATTATTCAAAGGTGTTCAGTGACTAATTTCTATAATTCCATGTTTGAGCTATGCAGTGTTTGTAGTAAGCTTTCAGGTGATTGTTCAATATTTGAGTTTTGTGACTGGTCACTCAGGTCACCTGGCATTGTTTCTGTTTCCTGATTGGATGTGGTAGTACCTTTAGCCTGGATGAGGGATTGGGATTGCATTGCACTACGCACTCTACAAATGGCTAATGCTTGAGAGAGCTCACACTTTATGACACGGTGCAACACATAGATAAGCAGATGAACAGATGTGGGATGGGAAACAGCAAAGACAGGTTCGCTGCACAAGTGAATAGTCTGCTATCAAAGTAGTTACATATCTCATCACCCTAATACCAGACTGTTGTGACTTGTTGGCATCACAGAGAGAGGTTTTAAGGAAGGATTTAAGGCCTCTTTAGCAAAATACGTGCCTATGGCCCAGACTCTCAAACCTATTTAAGCAGCTAACTCCCATTGATTTCAATGGGTCCTGGTGTTTAGTCTCTCATACTTAGTCCCACTCAAGTCAATGAAATTTAAGCATGTATTTAAAGTTAAGCATGTATATAAGTGTTTTGCTTAATTGGAGCCTAAATAGAATGATGTAGCAGCTTTTCAAATGTTGATGGAGAATTATTCCCATGTATAATGGCTGTTACGGGCAAAAGTCAGATATGTTAGAGGGGATCTCTAATTAAGGTCTATTTGATTTGCCATGCAAATATTTGCAGGTAGCAAATAAAAATACAACCCACACAGGCTAAATCTAAACCCAATTTCTAAATAAGTGAAGTCTTTTGGAACAGGCTTTTGTACTACTCGAGAATTTTCTTATACAGCGTACAGCCCCTTTGAGCTTTCCCTTTCAAGAGCTAATCACCCATTGAAGGTGTGTAAAGAGCAGGTGTTTTCTGGGAGAGGAAAATCATTCTTCATCCAACTTTGATTAAATGTTTGCCACAGTGGAAGCTTCTGGGCAAAACTATACGCTTTCATGGAAGCACAATGAAATTGAAAAGAGTTGTGTTTTTAATTTTGCAGCAAATATTTCACAGCTGTTACCAGCTGATCACTACTCTACTGTTGCTGAAGAGGAACAGACATAGGCTGATGCTTACAAAGAATACATTCCTGCACCTCAACTTAATTGAGGTTCTCAGCATGCTGTATACTAGGGCTTGCATATGACAAGAGCCCAGGTTGTCAATGCTCCACTTGTACTACATAATAGACTTGTGTTTTGGCCATCTCTAAATGTTGAGCATTTCACAATTAACTAAGTCAATGACAGAATAAGAACTGACAGATTTCTGTGAATGGAAGGCAGATGTGAATGAACAGTGCTGCTTTGACCAGATGTCTATAGAATTGCAGCAATGGCTGCCTGTCCAAGTCTCTGCTGCCTTAAAAAAAGAACCTCACATCTTGTGAACTGGTGTGTGCGCTCCAGTGGACTGTGCTTGAATATCAATCATTTTGAACAGGAAGAACAGAATCTGTAATGGAGCAGATGCTGCAAGTCAGCTTCTCTTCATTTTACTACTCCCCACCCCTCCCAGCCTCCAGAAGAAGCCAAGTCCACACCACAAGAGGGGAATCTGTCCTGTATGGCACATCTTCATAGGAGAGGACTATAAAGCCATGCCATGGGGCTGGAATTAAATTACAGTAAAAATAGCTTTTTTAGTCTTCTTTCAGAGGTTTCATGAAGCTTTTACTTCTTAAAGCAAGCTATATAATCTGTCACAGATAAACCTGAAGTCATCTGTGCTAGCTGTGTAATAAATGTAAGTGTCTGCTCTAACGCAGTGTGTTCACAGTGTTTCTTGGTTCTGTTTTGTGGCACAAGGGTGTAGAGTGCGTACTTTCAGTCAGCTGATCAGAATTAATTAGGCTCCAACTGCCAGGTTTAGGTTAGTGGTTTTGGAACATGATTTGGTACCACTTCAAGGAATTTCAAGCTTTGAAAAAGTAAGTTGTCTCAGTTTCCAGTTAAAATGAAAAAAACTCCCCTTGATTCTGCACTTCAGTTCAGAAGGCAGGAAACTCCAGAGTTCTCATTTCATAAAGCTTAGTTTAATCATTACTATACTAAGAGTTCTGGCAGAAGATGGCAGCAGCAGAGGACCACCTGCAGTTCAGGAGCAGCCAAGTTCTCAAGCTGAAAAATGGGAACTTGACCTTGATATCCTCCTCCATTCCAGTCCATCTTGAGACCAGATGAATCTAGGGTTTCAAGAATGAGGCTAAAATATACCAGATTTACTGTGTAATGTGCCTTCTTTTTGCACTATCCAACCTGAGGTTCTCTAAACTCTCTATTTTATTTCTTATAACATCAGAAAAGAAAATAGATCATGCCAGAGTGAATATTATTCCATATAAAGCATTGCCTAATAAAGACGACAAATGTGCCTGAGTCTTAGATGGCATGTTTCTAGGGAGCTGCCTCTTGTTTGCAAAACACCAGAGATGCCCATGGTGATGAAGAAATAAATAGCAGCTTTGAGGAGAGGAAAAAGATGCTCTCCAAAATCTCCCTCACCTCTTACCTCACTCAAGTGTCATACCCTATAGGCTGTAAATCATTATTGTCCCCGACATAATCAAAAAGGGATGCATTTTCAAGTGTGTCTAATAGTCTGCCTTCCTCACTTCTTGGCAATTTGATTGATTCACAGATTACAATGCCAGAAGGGACCATTGTGATCATCTCATCTAACCTTCTGTATAACACAGGCCATAGAACTTCCCCAAAATAACTCCAGGAGTGTATCTGTTAGAAAAATCTTCAATCTTGATTTTAAAATGGTTAATGATGGAGAATCCACCACAAACATTGGCAAATTGTTCCAAAGGTTAATTACTCTCATCATTAAAAATTTACTTCTTATTTCTAGTTTGAGTTTGTCTAGCTTCAACTTCCAGCCATTAGATTGTGTTATGCCTTTTCTGCAAAATTGAAGAGCCCATTATTAAATACTGGTTCCCCATATAGGTATTTATAGATTGTAATCAAGTCACCTGTTAGCCTTCTCTTTGTTAAAGTAAATAGATTGAGCTCCTTGAGTCTATTACTATAAGGCATATTTTCTAATCCATTAATTATTATCATGGCTCTTTTCTTAACCCTTTGCAATTTGTCATCATCCTTCTTGAATTGTGGGCACCAGAACTGAACACAGCAGTCATATCAGTGCCATATTCAGAGACAGAATAACTTCTCTACTCCTAGTCAAGATTCCTCTGTTTATGCAGCCCAGGATCCCATTAGCTCTTTCAGACAGTCACATTGAGAGCTCATTATCCACCACAATCCTCTCATTTTCAGCATCAATGCTTCCCAGAATAGAATCTGCCTTCCTGTAAATATGGTCTACATTCTTTGTTCCCAGATGTATGTATTTACTTTCTCATTAAAATGCATATCGTTTGCTTGTGCCAGCTTACAAAGCAATCCAAATCACTCTAAATCAGTAACTTGTCCTCCTTCGTTATTTACTACATTTAACTCCCCCAGTTGTTTGCATCATCTGAAAACTTTTTCAATTATGACTTTTTCTTCCAGATCATTGATAAAGATGTTAAATAGCAAAGGATCAAGAACGGATCCCTCTGGAAACTGACCTGCTCGATGATAATCCCTTGTTTACAGTTACATTTTTAGGCCTATCGAGCCAGTTTTTTAGTCTATTTCTTGCATACCATGTTAATTTTATATCATTCTGGGTTTTTTAATCAAAATGTCATGTGGCACCGAGTCAAACGCCTTATAGAAGGCAAATTGTATTATGTCAACACTATTGTCTTTTTCAGCCAAACTTGTAATCTCATCAAAAAAAGATATCGAGTTAGTTCGACAGGATCTATTTTCAATAAATTCACATTGATTTGCATTAATTACATTACCCTTCTTTAATCTTTGCTGGAGTCCCATATCAGTCGATCCATAATTTTGCCTAGGATTGATGTCAGGCTGACAGTCCTATAATTAACTTGTTCATTCCATTTACCCTTTTAAAATATTAGCACATCTTTAACTTTCCTCCAGTCTTTTGGAACTTCCCCAATGTTCCAAGACTTACTAAAAATTTACATTTTTACAAAGGGTGTTATCACCATATGATGAAACTGTTTCCCCCCTCAAATACAGAATGGAAATAACTATTGAGCATTTCTACCTTTTTATCTACCCTTTCCATCTAGTAATGGCCCAATACCATTGCTGGGATTCTTTTTGTTCCTAGTATATTTTAAAAATTCTCCTATTGTCCTTAACTCTGCTGGTAATAGATTTTTCCTTGTGTTCTTATCAATATTATACAAGTCTAAACTTCTGATTTATATTCATTTTATCAACTTCCCCATTCTTCCATTTGCTATACGTTATTTTTCTACAGCTGCCTTCTCTTTCTCTCTAAATCAGGTTGTGGTTTTGTTTGGGTTTTTTTTAACTTGCATAGCTTTCTTCCTCAGTTGTGGGTTTGTGGTTTTTGGGGCCTGTAGTAAGGTGTTCTTAAATTATTCCCAATTATCATTCAAATTTTTCTGATTAAATTCTTCCTCCCAACTGATCGCACCCATAATTATTTACAGCTGTGTGAAATTGGCCCTATTAAGCACCAAGCATTTATTTATTTATTACTGACTGGACTTTCTTTTGCTTGCACATTATAAATCCCAGAGGGGTAGCCATGTCAGTCTGTATACAGCAAAAACAATGAGAGTTTTGTAGCACATTAAAGACTAACAAATTTAATTTTTGCATTATAAATGTGATAAAGTGATGATCACTTGTACCTAAACTACCATTAACTTTTAGTTCTGGGACCAGTACCTCTCTGTCTGTTAGGACGAAGTCTAATATAGAATTCCCCTGTGATAAATGCAACACTTTTTGTGTTAGAAAATTGTCATCTAATAAAACTGGAAAACAATTTTTTTCAAAAGTGTTGTGTCATGCGGACTGCATTAGGAGGGGGGGGCATTTGTGTTATGTGACCTTAATGTGTCAAAATCATAATGATTCATGTAAGACATGCCATGTCAGGTACTGTTAGAAAGGTTATGATATGCTGAATAAGATGATAATATTTGTGTTCATGTGTGATATGTGTGAGGAAAGTTATGGAGATCTGTGATATCCTGTATTTCAAACTGTGCTGAAGAAGACACACCCCAGACAGAGAGGCCACAGGACAATAGCCCGCTTAATGGCCCATCAAGACCTTTACAGAAGCCAAAGGCCCAGGAAGAAACTAAAGGCATACCTGAAGAGTCACCAGGATTGGCCCATGTGACTCTGGACTCCATTTTGGTTCCTGTAAAATTCCACAAGCCACATGGCCAGTGACAGAGGGTATATAAGATCAAACCACAGAAACCATTTTGTCTTTTGTCTTGTTCTGTGTTCCTGTCCAGCTGCGGACACACCTCTGGATCAACACACTTTGCAACTGAACTGAAGGACTTAGACCCATCCAGGTACTGGATGTATACCAGAGGAACTATACAAGCCTGCAACTCCACAATTGTTCTAGAAACCTGATGTATATGGACTTTTAAATCATCCGTATGTATCTGATTGCTTTAAGCCTTTAACACTTCTCTTATTGTTTGTTTTTCTTTTATCAATAAACCTTTAGTTTTAGTTACTAAAGGATTGGCTGGCAGCATGGTATTTTGGGTAAGATCCAAACTTATAGTGAACTGGTACTGTGGCTGGTCCTTTGGGATCAGAGGGAATCTTTTAGTAAAGAGCATAGAGTTAAAGCAACTGATCTCTTTACTGGACCTAGTGTCGGTTTTGGGAGCCAGAGACTGAAATGCAGTAAAGGGGGCTGTGTGTATTTGCACAGTGGCTTCTTGATAACCAGTGTGGGGGAATCAGAAGCACTGTTTGTGGCTGGTTGGGAAGTCTGACTGTGGTGTCACCCACCAGTGCTGGGAGAATTTGCTCTCCTTTTGCAGCCTGCCCTGACCCTGGCATTATCAGTGGGCTACCCTGGGCACGGACGGGTTACATGTTGCTTCCTCAGAAATTTTTTTAGATTATGATAGACCACTTGAAGCTGAACACAAATATAATTTCAGACTGCTTGTATCACATAGGAATTTGGAGAAACAAGAAATTGATTTTTATTGAATATAATGTGTTTAATCGCATAATGGTGCTGACACATTGCAATAGTTCAACTGAGCTAAAAATGTTTTGTTGATGATTTTCATCTGTACTCAGTGTCTGAGGCTTCTTGTTTAAGTGTCCAACAATAATTGGCTAGCATTGATGGATTCCAGTTGCCCTGATACCATTTTTCCATGATCACAATGTCCTGGTGAAACCTTTGACCATGCTCGTCACTGACTGCACCAAGATTTGCAGAAAATGAACCTTTAGTGACATGTTGCACTTCATGGTTTTGTATGCTTGAAGCATGTTGTCAACCAGCTGCACGTAGTTTGGTGCTCTGTAGTTGCCACGAAACGTATCGCAGCTGTTGCAACATTGGCGAGACATTTTGCTATCATGAATCCTCCTGAAAATACAATTGCTTTATTTATTGTGAGTATACACCATGTACTATGCGCATAGAGCATGCACATCAACATGAATGCAAACTGATATAAACTCAATGCATAAAACTGTGTGCGCAAAATGCTTTGATAACCTTTCTAAAAGCTGGCCTGCCAGCATCCGCCCTGCCTAAGCCTTAGCATTCCCACTGCATGTTGTGTGGCCTGCACTAGGTGCAGTGTCACTGCATGCCCAGGTATGCTTGGACACAAGATAGAAAACTTTTCAGCTTACATTGTGGGCAACATTTTAATAGACTTAAGTTATGAATTGAAACAAGAAATATAGGCGATTTCAAAACACGGTACGTGATAGGGACACTTATTGGTGAATTTTGTAATCAGCAGCCCAAAATTCATAAGATGCACCCAAAAGTATTCAGGAAGCTAAATCTTTGTTGCCCAGCGTAACGTATAGGTGCCTAAGTCCCGTTGATTTCATTAGGCACTTAAATACCTTTAAATATCTGGACCTAAGTGACTTAAAAACCTAAGTCCCATTTGCAAAAGTGATTTAGGCATTCAGGATCCAAAGAGACCAATGCTATTAAGTGCTTAAATCACTTTTGAAAATAGAACTTAGGCCTTTTGGTAAATTAAACCCCCTAATGGCATAGCAACGATTTCAATTAATTAGTCTAGTGTCTCTTTCTTGGGCAAGTTACTCTAAGGCTGTGTCTACACTGACGGTGGCAAATTCGCCGCTGTCAGATCAATTTATCCGGTTCGATTGAGCGGACATGAAGACCCACTCAATCAATCCGGAAGTTGATTTAATAAAACCACCTCTGAAAAAAGAGCAGCACTGCATCAACAGGGATGCATTTCCTGTCAGTGCAGCATAGTAGAGACGGTGTGCAGAAGAGAATTTAGCTTCTGTTGTCTTCCTACACGACTACATAGCTTGCGTAACTCCCATCAACCGCCACCAAATTTGCTGGTTAGTGCTCACCAGGCCTAAGAAATGAGAACTTTATACCCTCTCCAGATATTTAGAATCATAAATACTTGTCAGTGGAAAATAAGCATGTATGTTCTTATAAATACTCGTGTGATGGAGTTCCCCAGGAACAGCGCTTTGGAACCACTCAGGACACAGCGAGTCAGGATTCTAGTGCTTTGGTGTCTGCCACCTTGGGTCTCCACACACCAGTGCAGCTACCTCCTGACTCTGGTCTTGTAGTGTTCAGCACCCCTGCTCCACCCGAGCTGGCACTCTGGGGAGCCCTACACGCCCCCCAAAGGGGGCCATGTACCCCACCTTGCAGTCAGAAGTGATTCACAGCCAGTGTGGAAATCAGAAGGGTTTAAAAAGTTCTCAGGACCACAGTGAAGACAGACTTTGTTAGCCGTTTACTTAGAAGTGACAGCAGCGACCACCTGGAAAGCCCCTTTTCTTCGGCCCTACTCCCCCCAGCCTCTCACAGTGGACTAGCCTCTTCCACCCAGCTACCCACAGACCATCCCCTTACCCCTCCCCAGTCCTCTGTCTCCTTCCCAGGCAAGGTGGCCACTCCTCCTGGTCTCCACCTGCTACAACCTGTTCTAGCTGGCTGATTGAGGAGGACAAAGGGGCCTGGTCAGTGGATGTGTGGCTAGGGAAGGCTCTTCTGCCCGCTGCAATGATTACACATCCAGGTCCCATCACCAAAATATATGAGTAACATTTGGGGGAAACTGAGGCACACACACAGCACTCAGAAGACCCCAAAAATACCTCCACTTCATCACAACTTGACAAGAGAAATCCAGGCTAGAGACAAAATTCATCCTTCATTTAAGGAGGAAGAAGCTTCCACTGAAGTTACTCTTGTGGCAAGCTGCCAACCCCCCCCGGTGGGTCTCACACTTTACCTCCTGTTTCTACGGTCAGGATGCCCCCAACTACCTTGCCACCCATGGCTGTAGCAGAACTCTGTCTCCTGGCCTTCTCCTACAGCTGCCCCAGACCTTCTGGCAGCCCCTACTACAAATATTTCCTCCCCTTCCTCTAGGGAAAGCAGGGTTTAAATACCCCTGGCCCCGCCCATCATTGGGCCCAGGTGCCTTTAATTCCCTGCTGTGCTTTCTCTTCTGTCTGCAAGGCAGAGGGTTATTAACCCTTTGCAGCCCTCATAGTGGCCCTGGCACACACACACACCCCTTTTTTTCAAGGCTGCTGGAAGCGCTGCTCGTGCTGTCTGGGGGGCCCCACCAGCCAGCCTGCCTGCCTGCCTGCCTGCCCGCCCCCCTCTCCCCCCGGCCTGGCCAGGAGGGAATGAGTGAGTGGCCCCCTGCCAGCGCCACTGTCACCACCAGCTACAGAGGGGCCCCTTTCCTGGCTGGCTTTTTCCCTTTCTTCTGCTGCTGCTGCTGCCATGAGTACCCCTTTCCCTGCTGCTGCTCCCTTGGCCCCCCTCTTTGGGGGCCCCCCCACCCTTTCCCTTCTTTGCCCCTCCTTCCCCATAGCCATCCCCCCCCCGGTCTGTCTGCCCGTCGGTTTGCTTACCCTGTCCCCGTTGTTCCGTTCTTCCCTCCCAAGGCCGGGTCGCTCTCTCCAATCCTGCCCCTGAGTTTGGTGGCCCCTGTCCTGTCCAGCTCTAGCAGTCTGCTGTTGAGCCTTCCCAGCCTCGCTCCGGG
>ML675603.1:50130896-50209715 GCA_007922155.1 Mesoclemmys tuberculata
CCCCCCCCCCCGGCGGTGCAGCCAGAGGAGCCGGTATCCCAACCCAGGCTGATAAGCACACAGCCAAGTGGGGCGAAGCAGCTTCAACAGGATGGACATTCGACAGGATGGACCACGGGTATCTCCTGGGCACCCTGCAGGCGTTCGGCTTCAGACCCCATTTTGTGGGTTTTCTCCGGGCGCTGTACACCTCCGCAGAGTGCCTGGTCAAGCTCAACTGGACCCTGACCAAACCGGTCAGCTTTGGACGGGGGGTGCGCCAAGGCTGCCTGCTGTCGGGCCAGCTGTACGCCCTTGCCATCGAGCCCTTCCTCTGTCTCCTCTGTCGGAGGCTGAAGGGGCTGGTGCTCCGTGAGCTGGAGCTGAGGCTGGTCCTGTCAGTGTATGCCGACAATGTGCTCCTCGTGGTCCAGGCCCCCGGGTGACTTGGTGCGGCCGGAGGCCTGCCTGGCCATCTACTCGGCGGCCTCCTCCGCGCGGGTCAACTGGACCAAAAGCTCTGGCCTGATGGTAGGGGCGGGGTGGCGGACGGGCCCCCTCCCACCTGCGCTTCAAGCCATCCGGTGGAGCGCGGGTCCGCTGCTCTATCTGGGCGTCTACCTTTCCGCCACCCATCCCTCCACGGGAAAGAACTGGCAAGATTTGCAGAACCGGGTGTCCGGGCGGCTGCGGAGGTGGACAGACTGCTCCGGTGCCTCTCCCTCCGGGGGAGGGCAATGGTGCTCAACCAGCTGGTCCTGGCCATGCTCTGGCACCAACTCAATACCCTGGTCCCGACCCCGAGCTTCCTGGCCTACCTCCAGAAGACAGTTCTGGAGTTCTTTTGGCCAGGACTGCACTGGGTCTCTGCAGGGATCCTGAGTCCCCCTCTGGAGGAGGGCAGGCAGGGCCTGTGCTGCATCCGCAGCCAGGTCCATGCCTTCCAACTCCAGGCCCTGCAGAGACTCCTCTATGGCGCAGGTAGTCCGGTGTGGAGCCACTTGGGGTGCGCCTTCCTCCGCCACCTCCGTGGGCTCTGATACGACTGGCAGCTCTTTTTTCTCCATCTGAGAGGTCTACTGCGAGACCTCTCTGAGCTGCCGGTCTTCTACCAGGACCTCCTCCGGACCTGGAGGCTGGTCTCAGCCTCCAGACCCCTTGCAGTCAATGAGGGGGAGGATGTCCTCGCAGAGCCCCTGATGCACAACCCCCAGTTGCGTGTGCAGGTGACAGAGACCCTCTCAGTGCAACGGAGGTTGGTCCTGGCGGGAGTCACCAGGATCGGAGACCTCCTGGACTATGCCCAGGGGGACTGGGTGGACCCCCAGGCGCTGGCCCAGTGCATGGGGGTCTCCACCTGTCGGACCCCCCGATGCATACTCCAGGAGGTGAGGGCAGCCTTGCCCCCCGCTGCTCAGGCCTACCTCGAGCGAGTCTTGCAAGAGGGTGCCCCCTGCCCTCCTCTTAGCCCTGGCCCTCTGGTGCTCACTATTGGGCCTCGACCCCACGAGCCCCCCCAGCCTCTCCCTCCCCATGCCCTGAGCTGGCTGTACGATCTGCAGCCGGTTCTTTTTCGAACCGCACCCAGGAACCACCTGTACACACTCGTGCTCCACACCCTTCTTTTCCTCGCCCTCGTGTCCTGCCCAGACACCAAATGGCAGAACCTAATGCCACCTGTGGAGGGCGAGGACCCCCGGTGGGCCAGCCTCCATTCCACCCTAACCCCGCGGCCCGCCAGGGACATCAGTTGGTGGCTCCTTCATGGAGCCATGAGCAGGGGCGTGTACCTGGCGCAGTTCACCCCTCGCCCCAACACCTGCCCCTTCTGCGGTGCGAGGGAGACCCTGGCACATGCCTATCTGGAGTGCGCCAGGCTGCAGCCCCTTTTCCGGCTCCTCCAGAGCCTCCTGTTGAGGTTCTGGCTGCACTTTTCCCCGCACCTGTTCATTTATGCACACCCCATTCAAAGCCCCACGAGGTCGCGGGACCTCCTCGTCAACCTCCTCCTAGCCCTGGCCAAAGTGGCCATCTAAAACACCAGGGAGAGGAGGTTGGCTGTGGAGGAGCTCTGCGACTGTGGGGCCTATTTCCGTTCCTCCATTTGTTCACGCATCCGGGCGGAGTTCCTCTGGGCAGAGTCCACTGGCTCCCTAGACACCTTCCGGCAGCCGTTAACCATGCACAAAGAGCTGAGAGATCTGGGACTAAATCTTTAAAAGGACCAAGGTATGGTTAACATTTTCTGGTCTTTAGACTATTTTTCCCCTATCATTCTAGTTCTGAGATAACGAGCCAAAAAAGAACGGAAAGGTCCCCAGAACAGCAGTTTTACATGACATTGGATTTTCCTCTGACAAGCTCCAAAAACAAATGTAAGAAGAAAATGTGGAAAAAATAAAGACCAACTGGTTTTGGAAGTAAAATACCAACAAAATAAAATTACTACATGACCTATGGAAACTTTCATTAAAAAGCATAGCTCAATAAAAGAAGCCTTGTTTTATAGTATAAATGAGAGTCCTGTAAAGTCAGGGTTATCACCCAGCAAAGGGCACTTAAAAAAAACACCACCGAGAGAGAGATTTGAGTGTGAGGATAATGAAGGACAGATGTGGATCAGCCAAGATGCCGAGCTGAAGGCTTTGCTGTACCGAGTTAAGAAATAGGTGTGGTATGTATCGTGCTCTGTTTGCCAAAAAATTATGCAGAAATACTCCTATACTTCAGGATGAGCTGCCAAAATTTTAACAAGGGGCTCCCTCAAAATAAGTTGTGCCTCAGTTGGCAACAAATGTGATATTCTCTTCTTTCCCCAGCAAATCTTTCAGTTCCGTGTTCTCTCACGCAGAGCAGCTGCCAATCCCATCGTCTTCCTTTCAGCAGCCCTTTGGCATGTATGGGGGAAGTGAGTAGGGGTTGGTCTTCTCTGGTTGGTGAGATGCTGTGGTAGCAGGTGTCCTTGACTGGTTGGTGCATGAGTGGAGAGAAGGGCTTGGCACATTTTGCCAGTCAATGTAAGGGTTGGGAAAAGTTTCTCTTGGGGTCAGGATGAGGAGTTGTACTCCACACTCCCAATACAGGTGTTTCAAGCTGTAGGCTACGCGGACTACCACCAATGGGTTACAGCAGCTACAGGAGTCTCACTGTAATATCATTTGCTCCATCTCCTTTGCTCCTCTTCAAGGGTTGCTGGCTGTGACAGCAAGTGGGTAATGTGTGGTGACTGTGGGGAATTCTGGAGAGGACTTCCTGTTGCAACAGCTGCCATGGCCATAGCAGGCTAACCTGAAAGATAGGAACTGAGAGAGCAACAACCAGCTCAGTCCCATTTCCACAGAGAGTTGCAAATGATAAGCGAAGAGGGCCTTAGGGTTTTCAGGCAGTTTTACAAAACAATTTTCCAGTTACCCCACACCACAATGTAATATGCCTGTCCACTGTGATCACACCTTATCACACAGCTTTGGGACAGGGGGAAATTGTGCTTCTCCAATCCACTAGAATTCTGAGTGTGTGAATTTAAAAAGGTGGATGATGGGTAACCAGCTGATAAAAATAACTTAGATTTTCCACAAAGAAAAATGTCCTGTGTCTAATTCCCTCATAAAATGATACTACTAAATAGTCATGTTGTGAAAGGTGAAGTTCTGACCTGGATTAGCAATTGGCTAAGCAATGGCAAGCAAAGAGCAGGAATAAATTATCATTTTCAGCCACGTGGTGTCCCACGTCTGTATTATGACTAGTGTTGTCTAATATGTTTTTAATTATCTGAAAAGAAAGGGAATGTTGAGGTGGCAAAAATTACAGATAATTCAAATTTTGATTACCATGAATGGTATGTTACTGGAACTGCTGAATTAAGGTTCAAAGACTATTTGCATTCATTCTGGATAATTAACTTGATTATTTCTCATGCTAGTCATTAACATTATTGCAACTGAATTTTTTATTTTAGTTGCACTGTGTAATGGAATGATCAATGTTTTTAGGTGGAATATAATTTGGGACTCAATCCACTAACTTTGGTGCTTTACAATGCACATCAGCTCAAACCTGATAAGATCACATCTGCCAAATTCCATCTGTTACTCTGTTTTCACTGTATTTTATGGTGCCAGAAGGGCACTCTGTGAAAGTCTTTAAAACATTTAGCAGTTTTAGATAACTAAGTTACAGAGCATGGATATCATGTAAGTACCCACTGCTTACCCAGTAAGTACACTGGGTTTACTTGGTAATACCATGTATCTACTATAATTACATGTTCTTGTAGATTACTTAGTAATCCAAAAAGAAATCTATAGCCATTCTGCAACATGAAAAGCTGGCAATGTGTACATTCCTTCCCTGATAACACTTGCAGAGTGTAAAAATGAATCGGGTGTGCCAAAGAACTGGTTGTTTACCAGAACAGAGGCTGGCTGTTTTGAAGCAGAGAAAATTTAAGGCATGCTAGCCTGGAAAGTGCTCCTCAAGCAATACAGCAAGTTCAGACAGGTACAGATAATAATAAAAACACACTAAATGCATTTCAGGTGCACTGGTTAAGAGCTTAATATTGACAACACCTACTGTTTTTTCAAGGGTATTGCAGCGTATTCTTGAAGTATGTTTTGTCCTGGAGAAAAAAATTCAGTGTTAATATGTTTGTTCTATTGTCAGTTAAAGTTTTAAGTTGTGTGTTACTTTTATCTTTTACTTCTATCAGTTAATATTCATTCAGAATATTCATTCATTTAGAAATAATTCCCTTCTATTTTTTTCTTGCTAAGTAAGATAATTTCTCATCGGTTTAAAGAGGGGGAAATGTAAAAGTTATGTTTATGATAAACATGATTATTCTTAAAGTTATATCTAATAACTGCTAATCTGTGTTTATAAATTTAAAGTGACTAGATTAGACCCAGATAGAGAGATACGTACTCAGTAATTGTTTCCTAATTAGAGGACAGATTAATTTACTGTAGGCCCTCTTCCCCAGTTTTCCTTTATGCAGGACATATAACAGAGCTTTGTTTCTGACCTTTCTTCCTACTTGTCATGAAATCCCTCAAAGTTGCATGATATAAGCAGTCACACAACTTTTACCTTTTTGCTGGTGACTTCTACTGAACCAGTTATAGTGCAGGGAGAAAAACAAAAAGACCATGTAAAGTAATCAAGTAATCATTTGGAATATGTAGCATAGTCACCAAAAATAAATTGTACACCTGAGATTTATTCTGACGCTACCTATTTTTTTTGCTTAGAATGCGTGATACTTGTGCAAAATGTCCTAAGAAAGAAGCTTACTATACCACTTCATTCATAGTATGCACCTGAAATAAAAGGCTTGTGGGCATTTCTAGTGATTGTCTGCACTTTCTGCGAGCCAGCTATGAGCATCATGTACAGGGTCTCTGCCAGCTTTTGCATCACATGAGATTACAGTAAAAAATATGAGGCATGTGTCCATAACAAAGCATTTTAAGAATGGCTCAGCTGTGCTTGTACAACTGTACATTTAGCTCTGTGTTAAATAATCTGAGTTATACATTTCACATTGAGTGTCTTCGCCAGTGGAAGAAAAGCACAATCATGTGTGTCTTTCCAACAAAAAGAGCAAAAGTGTAGCAAATGGAATAGCACAGTAGGGCACTGATAAAGTTTGCCAGCTGGTGATAACATAACAAGCTTGTTCCTAATTTCTACTACTGAGCTGCCTAGGAAACACATGCCATTCAATGAAATTAAAGAGAATGATTGATTATTTTGAGGGTGGAAACCAAACTTCATTTTCATTTCTCAAATGTAAGAAGCTTTTGCAAACAAATATTCCCAGATCTCATAAAAGAAGGTCTTCTGAAATTCAAGTATTGAAAATAGCTCAGTCTAGTTCTGGATTGTTGCTGTGTTGTTAATAATTAACTTACACCTTAAGTACTGTGTGCTTGGGCAAGGATTTCTAATCACAGAGTAAAAAGACTGATTATAGTCATGGACCTTGTTTTGGACTAAGTCTGTCTAGTTATTCCTCATTCTTTCATCTTTCTAAATGCAGCCCATTTACTAAGTTCTCTTGATTTGATTCTTTCCATGTGGTTTCTTTTTGGCTTGTATTCAGTAGCTTCATGTCTTTGAATAGATTCTGCCCATGTGCTGTCACGAGTGCTGTATCGGCTGCATAGCACCACAGGAGGAATTCTGCCTGACTCGATCAGAATTGCTCTTGGGGGCTGTGAGGAAGCGCACTCTGGTTTGGCTGCTACACAAGCCTGCAGCCTCCTGCCTCTGTGATCTGCAGAGAGTGGGTAGAGTCATCCTTCTGCACTCTCTCTGCCCCATTCCAACAGTTAGCGCACAAGTGGGAGCTAGAAGGAGCCCACTGGAATTCTGCCCATGCTCAGTTTCTTGTGCTCGTTCTCTCTTGCAGAACTGGCTAGAATCTGGCCCTTTGCTAGTTCTGTTAGAACCATAAGTTTAAAGTTATTATTTAGTAGTGATGTATACTATTCCAGAGACTCCAATAGATATTGGGGCCCAGCTGTGCTGCATCCACAGAAATCGTTTTGTGCCTACATGATGCAGGTACACCCGTGGATAGTTAATCTCCATTGTTAATGCAGCAATTATGGATGCATGATGCATCATAATTTTGTTATAGTTGTATATGTGGGAAGAGATGGCAGAGACACTGCACATGAGGCACACAGAGAAGCTGGCAGAAAGTGCTATTAGTCTCCAGAAGTGTCCCCAGTTTGGTTATGAGAAGTACACACAATGGAAGTGATTTAGTCTCTCTAAATCATGCAATATGTGCTTGTCTTCTAATGGACACATGTAAGTAGCCGCAGTATGTTAAATTAAAACTGGACCAAACTGATCATGTATAGGTAGGACCTACTCAAGCTAGCTTCAACCTCATCTCTTTTCTTTTACTGGAGCTTGCTATCACCATTATCACCAATATTCTCCCCTCTCCTCATCTGCGTTGGGTCCTGGATTCTTTTTCTGGTGTCTGGTGCCTCCAATCAAAATAACTCCTCACTGTACAAGGAGCGTAAAGCCCAGTACACACAGGGCACTACAGGACATAAATTCTAGCAAAGGAATAACACACCAAAAATAAGAGGCTGAAAAGGGGGGACTTTACTGGGAACAGGAAAATAGAATCTGTGAAGGAAAGGGCTAAGGTTAACTCAACAATAAATAAACCAGTTTACCACTTCCCAACAGAAACAACTCACCAATCCCAGGTCCCACCTTGCCACCTGGGGCGGACATGTATGTCCAAAGCCATGGTGTTCATATGTCCACCAAGTACCGTGTGCAAGTTAAGCGTGTGCAAATGCATGCACCTGCCTAACTTTGCAATCGTGGCCACTAGTGAACATCACTCCCAGGTGCAATGGATGAAGAGGAGACTTCTTCATTCTCAGATCCACTTTCTGACTAAAGTAATAGAATATGCTTCCTGTCAAGGTGGGTTGCTATTTATTCGTCTTTGAAGCTACTCCCACTTTCAGCAACAAGGACTATTTTTCCATTTGTTTTTTTATGTCTTTCCCATTCATTACCTCTTTTAGTCAATTTGTGTCAGTCGTGCCTCGTTTAGGTGTCGCTTTTATACCTTGGCTCTACAAAACTCTGACAGTCAGGAGAAGGGGTAATTTACAGTAGAGAGTAGCACAGGGTGGCCTACTTTAACTTACACATTGGTCGTACTATGCCCACTGAAGGGCCCTGAAGGATTGGATTTAACCAACTTAGACTCTTTCTAGACTTTCCTAAACTCATCTATGCATTTGGCCCAGTCTGCTTAATTGTGACTCTAAAATAAAAATCACTGGAAGATTTAGCAAATCAAAAAGGGAAAACTCACAAAATGAAGAGCTGATATGCTCCATTGATCTGGGTCTGTCTCTGACTGGATCTGCAGGTTCTTCTGGTTCATCAGCTTAACTGGAGTTAAGAGGTTACACTGCCACTTCTGCAGCCAGACTTGGGGCTTAAACCTGTGTTATTTGAGTGCTGCCTAGGAAACAAAGACACAGTTCCTGAAGAGAATCATAGCAGGATGCCAGACTGCACACACACACACACACACAAAACGTGTCATATTACTGAGCAACATCAACGGCAATGTGTGAAATAAGCACATAAACGATGCTCTAGGTATCTGTTGGCGAATGCAGGCTCTAGCCTCTTCAACTGGTAAATATATACAAATGTGCATTTTTGTGGAAAATATAATTATTTGGCCCAAAGTTCTCAGAGTTTCTATGATATCACAATGTAATTACTAATCTGCAAATTTCAATGGAAAGTAAGTGGCAACTTTCATCCTGCTTGTGGAAATGTAGACAAAAGCGTTAGCATAACTTGTCACTGACATAACGCCTTATACTGACTTTCTCAGGTACCTTTCATTTCATGATTTCAAAATGTTTTACAAACGTAAAGCATAAGTTTCCTCCATATTACAAATATAGAACCAAAGCTTCATGTCATGAAGCAAGTCAATAGCAGCACTAGAAACAGAACCCAAGTTTCTTGATTCCCAGTCCCCTGTTCTAACCAGTAGACCACATGGGGAAATAGCCACTCAAGGTCTAGCAGGACACTTTTGTGGCTTCTGCTTAGGAGAAGGATACTTCATAAGTTCATATCATGGCTGGCTCTAGTCACTTGTATTCCTTGGGACATCCTAACCTAATATAAAGACTTCATGTGCTATAACTTCACATCAGCCGTAGTTTAGGTATTCCAGTGGTTAATTACCTTACTCTGCCTTCTTCACTTCTCCCCTTCACAGCTTCAACTTCAATCCATTGGACTTTGTTATGCCTTTCTCTAGCTCAAAGAGTGCTGCAGTACTGGATATCCAGTAACATCCCCCTTTTATGGATGAAGAAACTGATGCACAGACAAATGAGGTGGCTTGCCCAAGGTGTTACAGCAAGTATGTGTCCTTCCTATTGGACTACATTGGCCAGATAAATGTTTAGGACCAGATTTTTTAATGAACACTGACACTTGTGGGGCATGATGTGGATCTGAATCATCGGGGAAGGGGCATTGTGACTGGTTGTACTACAGGAGACACAATCCTGTTCCCCAGATTTACAGCACACAGGGAGAACGTGACTGTTTCTTTATCCGTTTGGATGGTGCAACCAAATCTAACCACAAACGACTAGAGAGCAGTGGCAGTTCCATGGCACAGACTTCTCTGTTCTTTTTTGACCCTCTTTGGAATGATTTGCAATCCTGGGCCCCCTAGAAGGGAGCAGATCCTACATTCTCCCACGTTCAAGGACTGCATTCACAGAAGTGCAAGTAGATGTGGGCAAAGCACACTTCCCACTTGCACTCTCCCCTCTGCACATAATCTGTCACTTCTTTGCTAACACCTCTAGGGCCTTCTCTCAGCTACAACAGAGGAATGTTACACTACCATCCTGAATATTTCATTCTTTTTCAAAATAGTTTCTTAAGATCCCAGCTCAGATCAGTTTTCCTGTTCTTTCTTGCTGCTTCAACTCAGGCACACCTACTCCAGCCATTTGATTCTTGAGAAATTTCTTTTTCATGACCCTCAAACACGTGATACAATAAAACACTAAAGTTCCCTTTGTTACCATTAAATCTTTTCATGCTGCCCTAAATTCCAGACACATCCTATACATTTTTCTTGGTACTTTTCCTGATAAGTGATGTGTGAACTTCAAAAGGCCAGAAGATTTAGCTTCTTTCAGCATCAATCCAAATTAGAGATGCGCTGAGGATCCTGTGTTTTGAAAATCTTGTTGCGGGGAAGGGGGGTTGATTTATAAAATGCAAATTTTGGGTGGGTGATAGCTGGGTCCCATTTAATTTAAATTAAAAAATATAGGCAAATGACGATGATGAGCAGAAACAGATCATAGCTAAGGGCATACTGTGCAAAAAGCAATTCATGAAGCGGAGTGGTTTCAGTTTTGCAAAATCTTGTCAACCTCCCCCCCACACCCACCTGCTCACCCTGCAGTTTTTGGCTTGGAAATTGTGCTTGAGACCTTGTAAGAATGAAATTTTTCGGGTTTGCTCTCTGTTCCTTTCCAGTTTGGATAGGTTGGGCACTGGTAGTAGTCAGATTCCCTTACAAAAGCTGAGTAGTCCCTTACTACCTACCTAACCCCACTGAAGTCATGGCATTGCTTGTATGAGGGAACTTTCCATCCTATGAAACCAGGGCCTTGTGGTACGTCTGGTCCCAGTATTGTGTGAAGCCAGGAAACATGGAGTCCTCTGGGAATTAAAAAGAAAATTCCATTGTTTGGACTAGGTGTGAGTTTGAACGGTTTGGTAATTTTATTTTTACCCTCTTTCCCCCCCAGTGTTTCACCTAGCTGTAATCTTTGTATTTGCTCTTAAATGTTAGTCTTAGCTATTGACATAAATAGAGGTGTTACAGAGGTTGGAAAGGGTGAGATAGAAGAATTACCATATGAGCTGTCTGCCAAGTACCTCAGCTTTCTTCCCTCAGCCTCACCAAAGTAGACCAGGTGCAAACCCTGCTAGAAAGAAAATAGTGGTATTGTCTTGAGAATAATAAGACTGCATGCAAATCCCCTCCTCATTATCATGTACGTGGAGGAACTAGTGCAGTTACATAAGGAGTCTGCAAGATATGGGTGTATATAAGCTGTCTGCACCTCCTAGACAGTGCAAATATGAGCTCTGAAGTCGGATGAAGGATTCTAAGCACATGGCAGAGGGAGAACCAAGACCAAAAGATTCACTACTGTGTCCTACAATCTCCAGTCTGATTGATCTATTAGTTACCCTCCCCCACTCTATAGATGGAGTAAGCTAAGGCAAGAAAGTTCCTGGAACTGGCTCTTTGGAGCAGCTCATGGAAGGTTTCCCCCGGCAGCAGTTAGCCAAAATATTTGGACACTGGAGCAGGGCATTGGAAGTGGATTTGCTGATCCTACAAGCTCTCAGTCTTATGTGTAGGACTGCAATTCCTAGGCCTCCTAGTCAGGATCAGACCCTAAAGAACTCTCTCTTTGAATGAGAATGATGTTAAATTTGAGGCAACTTGTATCATTCAGGACTCAAACATTAAAATTACTGAAAATTAAAAGGGAAAGCAAATTTGTGAGAACTCTTGTATGTTCTCATTTACTATCATAAACATATGATGTACATAAGGAATCCATGTTTTCCCTCAAACAATTAGCACAGCAATTCAAAGAGACGTCAGATACTGAAGCTACAACAACATCTGACTGGGGAATGTGGGGCAAGAACAAATGCTGGAACACTGTATCTTACAATTTTGGGAAGCTGGTCTTAATCTTCACTGTTTCCCTAGAAACTTCAATTCTTCTGGTTAGCGACTTGTGTGACCTTTTTGTGGTTACATTTTTGTTGCTATGGCATGGTTTGTAATATTATAAAGGTGTTGTCAGACCACATGCCTCCATCGAGCGACACAAACACTTCAAGAGGGAGAAGCTGCCAAAATATGTTGGGAAAAAGAATGTATAGTTAATTCTTGTTTTGCTCAAAAGTGAACCAGGAAACCCCCATATGTAGTTACATTCTATGTTAGTTAGTCTCTACTAATTAAAAAGAGATGAGAGTCAAAGCTGTACCATACCTATTACAAGCCTAGAAAAAAACTGGAAAGAGCAGTGACTCAAAAGGGATTATTTAGAATTACAGCTATGTGTGATGCTCTCAAAGGAGGAAGTCAGATGTGATTCAGGCTCAGAAACATAAATTTTTGCCCTCAGTGACACCTGTAAAATCTCATTAACTCCACTGGGGCTACATGCATTTAACCAAGAGCAGAATTAGACCTTGTGGCAGAAGACTATAAAAGCAGTGGTCAGAAAATACTATTTCTTTTACGATTATCCCCACACATTCGATGCCATGTTTGAGGATCGAGTCCTGCTTTTCATATGGCTCTCTTAGGAAGAATTCTCAGCCTGAAACCCTTTATCTTTAACCCTTTGTAAGCCACATGCCTTGTACTCAGGCCTGTGAGAGCAAATCAACCAAAATATGCAACTGCCATGTGGATGTGGTTTTCGTAGGCTGTCCATAGGCAACGAAAGGGTTAAATGGATACCGGGTTTAAAAAAACTTGAGAGCCACAAAAACTGATCCCCCATTTAGCCTGGAGGGATGACACTGGGTATTTCTCAGCCCAGTTACATGAAGGATGGCAAGCCCTTCTGTATTTATAGTGGCACAATTCCCAGCCTTTATACTGTACACTTCCTCCTCCCCCCAGCCCAAGACCTACTCAGTTCTTTATTTCTCAGAATTACAGACTTCAGATGATACACAACACCAAACTTCAGCTGAGACATATGTGTTTCCAGTTTCCAGCACACCCTCTCATTTTATGGGAAACATCAGTCGCTACATAATGAGTCCCAATGAGCTCTAATGAAGAGAAAGCCCCATTATAGCCTCAATAATAGAACAGTCAATTGTTAATCACAAGATGAGATCATTATTTTCACTCTGACTCCTCAGTCAAATACCAAGATTTCACAGCACAAGACAGCCTCAGTTCCTCATACACCAATACTTCTAATTCATTTTAAAGGGAGCTTATGAGCACTCAGCCAACTTATGAATCATTCCATTTATCTTCTTTCATCGATTTACTTTATAACTGTTCTAACGCAAAATATTTTACAACTGAGTGATTTATGGTGTAATAAACTTAACAGCCTGTGTTCACAGTTACTATTGTTGCAAAATGGGGGTGTTTCTTATTGTTTTTTGAGGAAGATAATAAATAATACTTGGGTTGTTATGAGCTATTTATTTCAGTGTCATTAGCAATAAAAATCCCCATTGCTAATTTAGTTAATAACTCAGCAATTTTATCAGCCCTTACATGCTCCAGAAGGTTCTCTGAGGGTTTTTTCCTCATTAATATGTGTGCACATAAAGTTTGTCACATTGATAGCCCTGGAGACCAAAGTCCATTGTATAGGCACAAGAACAGGTATGGCATAGGCAATGGCAGTGAAAGCTTCCTCCATTCAGATGATTCAGCTGTGATATGGGGACGATCAGCTATGTAGTTGTAGTTCATTCTCCATGGCCATTCTATCCTTGGCTTTGCCAGAGAGGTTGTCAACATAATGACTAGTTATTGCCCGTTGTCATACTGGTTATGGTAAAGCACTACCAAGAACTGGACAGGAGCCACAAGGATGCTGGGCACTGCTAAAAGGAAGTACAAGGCAATGGAAGTTGGACACTTAACTCCCATTTATGGCATCGAAAATATTTCAGAAGATGGTCAAATTAATCCCTGGTGTAAATCTACTAAAAGCAGTGAGATTACACTAATGAGGTTGCCCCATAAGCAATTATTTTTGGCTTGGACAGTGCATCCCACAGTGAGATTAAACAGAGTATCATAGAATTGTTGCTGTCCAAGGCCCAGTCTACACTTACCTTCCGGATTTGGCGGCAGTCGACGGGAGATACGCAAGTGACATAAATCATTTGCATATCTCCCGTCAACTTCACGGCGTCTCCTCTGCACGCCGTCCACACTGCGCTACGTCGAAGGGAACAGCGCTCCCTTCAACACCTCGCTACGCCACTTACCAGGGTGGTTTTCCTGCGTCGCTTGCTGGATCGACTGAGCAGGTCTACACAGACCGCTCAGTCGATCCAGAGCAATCGATCTGATGGCGGCAAATTTGCCGCCGTCAGTGTAGACCCAGCCAAAGTGTAGCATTTAATTGTGCACTTTTTGTACTACAATTGTGTTATTTTTCTTCTACACCAGTAGAACAGGATTTTACATCAATCATTACTACCAATGTGGTACGCATGCTCTTACCAGCAACGTGTTTCAGAATTCATCGTGCTTAACTGGAGGTGAGCAGGCATTATCACTGGTGTAAGGGCAGAGAGCACTAACAAACAATTTCTGCTTCCACTAAGATTAATAAAAATAATATGTCAAAACTCTTTAAACTTTCACTTAAACCTATTTTAAATTATATGTAAAGTATCTGTCAAAAATATACAAATATGAGGGCCTGTCTTCCAGATGTGAAAATGTTTCAAAGCAGTTTTCACTGAAGTGGGACAAGGGAAGGTCTTAAAAGTTATATAAACCTGTCCAAGTTCCTTCCGTGGCAGGAGGATATGAAATAAAGCTTGAGAGCTAGATCAATTCAACTGTATCTGCTGAATGAACGCTGTACGTCTTAACAAGACATGACGTCCATCCAGTCAAGCTGGGCATTCAGCTGAGCTCATTGTAAATGACATTTACAATAGTATTTATTGAAATATAGCTCAGGCAGCTGGTATTTTTAATATGGAGAGTGTCTGACATGTTAACAGAGAGCTCACTTGTGCTGCTTAGGCACAGCTCCATCTTGAACCATACTATGCCTAAAGAAGTTAGGGGAGGAGTTCTGCTTCCAGGAAGCAAATGCCTCTCAGAACCGCTCAGCCAACAGCTATACTCCCTTTTGGGGGGCAACATACTTCCTTTGCTACACCAGTCCCAATCCGTGGCCCAGGGGGAAAGGGGCTTGGGCCACACACCCTCGTCAATTCCCACTTGGCCCGACTTTCTTATGGTGAGATAAGCCAACAAAACCCTGTATGGGTTATCCCATAGGTTCTAGTTACAACAATATGGATTGTTAACCATCAATACCATTTTCTGCAAAGGCTTTTCTACTATGACGGCTTCCAGCCAGATCTGCCATTTCTCCAAACTGTTCATGCATTTGCTGTAATAAAACTAGCCATTGTCAATTGTTTTCTTAGGCGTCACTTCAGTGTCTCTTTCTTTGGTGGCTGCTTTTATAGCCTTGCAAGTCATACATTAAGAGTAGTTGTCATATGCTATTTATGAATAGTTATTTCTTTTATTACTATTACTACAGATATTTGTTTCTTATACTGAACTGGGCCATAACAGCAGACTTGTTTTGATGGAGTTTTTATTTAAGCCTTTAACATTGCATATGGTAACTTAGACCAGGTTTGTCAACAGAGCCACTTGAGTTCACCAACCTTTCCAGTGACCCTGGCCCAGGTTATGGGGTTGCCTCAAAACCATGTGAAATTACAAATTTCACATGGTTTTCATGCAAACCAAGGTGATATACAATGTATTCAAACCTGAAAAATCTAAGTGAAATTTAGGAGATGTAATGGGCTAGAATTTTGCAGCCCCAAACTAACTAAATTGTTTGCATATGTTCCTGTGAAGGTAAGGTTAGGTTGTGCAATGTTTAGCTATACATTGCATCAAACGAATGAGAGAACATTGCATTCCTGTGAAAACCACTTTGGACTTTACTTGCCGGTTGAGTTATCTGGTACTCAGAGATACCGTAATGATGTGACTTTATTAGAAATGTCTACATAGTTCTTCCAAAAGAATTCAGGCGCCTTTCCCATTTAAGTTTCTAAATGAAGTAGCCAGACTTTTGGATGTGCTCAGCACCCAGCAGCTCCAATAATTTAAACATACTCACAATACCGCTTTTCAGTACAGTATAATATTTTCCCATTGAGAACCTAACTGAAATCAACCAGCCAGACATTACAAAGACTTAGACAATCTCCTACTGATAGGTAAATATATATGCATGCAATAGTCTGACTAGGGGATTCTCAACCTTTCTCCAACCAGAATTTCATATTCACCCAATTTTTTCATCCTGTGACTCCACGTTCTGCCTCATTCAAACAGTCTGGCTCAGCTGCAACCAGAATCTTTTGTGCTGGTTCCTGTGGCACTTCTAAGGAGCCACTACAAGGATTGGCAGAGCAGCTTAATAAGGTGTTTTTAGCATCTGAGCAAGACTAGATGTAGTGTCTGAGCAAATCTGCTTTGACAGAAGGCCAGAGGAAAGAAAAGAAAGCAAACTCATAACCCAAGGCAACTGCTGGCTGCTCTCTTTGGAGGCTGGTAGTCATGGTGTTGTAGCTGAAAGACCCTGATATGGCATATAGAGAATGTACTTCTTTTGTTCCATGTAAAAGTGTTTTAAACTAATTAACCTGGTGCACACATGACAAGCATTCAGTGGCTCTGTCCAATTGGTGAAATACTGCAGAAATAAATGCAGATGACAAACAGTGGCTGCCATTGATAAGCCAACACTTACCACACAGTGATACCAGAACTTGAGATACAAGCAGTAACTGGATTACTTCAGAACCCACTGGATGCTGTAAAATAAACAGATAAGATAAATCTTGATTTTTTGTAAAAGACAGCCATTGTGCTGAATGGTGATAATAAAATACTGCAAAGTTTCATTGCATGCCTTAGTTAGTGGTTAGTTAGTTTTTGAGCTAAACTGTTGGGGGATCATTGCTGTTGTTATTTTTTCACTGAAATAAAAAACTCAGCTCAGAAAATTCATATGGTTGCTGACAGCCTGTTTTTATGCAATGTTCCATGTGTATTGACTAAGGGACCAAGAGGTCAAGTGACCTCCCATAAAGGCAGAGCCAGCAGCTGCCCAGTGTAGCAAAACATAAAGCAGAATAATATTTTGTGACTTTTGCGCATGTAAATAACTGCAGGCTAGAAAGAGACGACTTTTGTCCAGATAGACCAGAGCAGCAAAATCCTTTGGGAAACTTCTGAGTGTTTTGTCTAAGACCATTAACTCTTGGCCAACATTAGAACTAAAATCTTCCTGGTTTCTTAGGTCTTTGCTCTAATCACTAGGCCATAGAATTGTTATCCATAACGATTATGCCTGCACACATATAAAATTCACTTGGCCTGAATCTGCTCCCACTGAGCAATGAGTGTAATTAGGTGCATGATGGACATCTCAGCACATGTGGTAACCATTGGCAAATATTGCTTAAGTTATATGCTTAGCTTTTGGGCCAAGGGATGACTGTTCTCTGAAAGGATGAAGGGGGTTACTAGTAGAGCTGTGAAAACCCTCAATAATTCCAGGTCACACAGGATCTGCTGCCTTTCCTGTTGGCCTGATTTATGCACTAATCAGAAGTTGTCCATTAAGAAATGGTTGGCATTTACGCAAACTTTTATGATCAGAAAATTTTTGATGAAATGTATTTTTATCCTAATATGCTGTTTCATCAGCCAAAATGTTTTGCAGAGTCATTATGATTTTGATGGGAGAGTCCAAGGCGCACTGGTCACTTCTGACCAGAGACAGAGAAAGAGCAACTTGAATCAAAAACCTGACAATTTTTATCAGAAAACTTGCTGCTTTAGCATAATTCTATTTTTCAAAAATGTTGCAGTGGTTTTGGGGTTGTCCCAAAGTGGAATGACAACAAATTTTCAAACTTGTCATGAAATGGAGTTGTCGTTTAGGCACAACCTTTAGGTCCTTTAGGTAGCTCTGCTCCCATGCTCATGGCATGGTTTCTTATGAACACATGGCATAGGCCTATGTGTTCATAAGAGCTTCCTTGGCCTCGAAGTGTGGCTAGAAGCTCTTCTGTGATTTCTCATGTGTAAAAATATAAAGACACTTCACACTAACCAGCAGGGCCATATTCAGTCTCCTCTCACTTACACCTGTGCAACTTCACTTTTAATAGAGTTTTTATATTATATATATATATATATATTTATATTCACTTTTATATTGGCCCTTACTGCACATTGTGTTCAGGCCTCTGTCCCACAATAATATTCAAGTCCTCAGCATTATGCAAAAGAGAGCTCAGATATCAGTGAAAGAAACTTCTCCTTGAAAAACAGAGCTAATTATGGCAATTAATTAATTGCGGGAATTACAGAAGTTGTTCATAGGCTTCAGTACAAGGTCTGAGTTGGATTGTTTCATTTCAAGGGGCAGGAAGGAAACATATGTCAGGCAGGTCATCGAAAATTAGCTCTTTTAAGCAGTGCATGAGAAAGGAAGTTAATGTGACTTTCCCCGAAATATATAATAAAAGCTTACTGACTGATGGGTGACAGTACCATGAATACATCTAAGACAAAGAACAACTTTTTGACAAAACAAGTTTAGCCCAGCAGGCTCGACTAGAGAAAAGGTCTCTTTTACAACTGTTGCCTATGGACCACAAAAGTCATTGTTCAATGGCCTGTTCTGTGATAACACACAGAAAGCGAAGTAAAATTGGGACAGACATTGGATGTCACTGCCTTTCTAAGCAGAGGGATGTTATCAACTCATTTGATAGCACATGAAAGGGTGATAGATTACAGAAAAGAATGGAGAATTTTTAGAGTAACTGGAAGTCTCTACAGTCATAGTGTCTCTAAAGAGAGCTTCAGCATACAGTCATAAAGAATGTTTGTTAACTGTATGTTAAAATAATTTTGGTGATACATTTTACTTTGTGCCGTTTTCCCTTACACATTATAACAGACTTCTCTTGTTCTTTCTGCTAATTAAATGTTCTGCTTACAAATAGAACTAACAGCTTGAGCCAGATGTTTGCAGCATGAAGTATTCTGAGGAGGAGCTGAGGTAAAGCTGTGATTTTCATTAACATTCTTTGTAGTTCATCCATTATAGGTCTGTAACATTTATAAAAACTCTATTCAGTGATTGCATAGAACATTGTAATGTTTAAGTCAGGATGTAAAAAAGTATTCTCTGAGATATTATGGAGATTAGGCATTTCTAAAATGCCTAGACACAGATATTTTATTATATAATGTGTATACATGCATGCACGCACACAGAGGTTTGGGCATTATGAATAGACAGTTGAACTCCAACTCCTCCTACATTAACAACTGATTTTTTTAAATTGCCAGTGGAATTTGGAAAGGAAATTCCCCTTGATTTGCAGTAGTCTCAGACTTGACCTACAGTGTGACTTCCAGTATCAGAAGGAATTGCACTAATGATCTCCATGTAGGTAATACGCGGACAAGCAGAGGGCTTTTCCCTTAGCTGGCTGATTTGTGTTTTGCTGATTTTACCCAAATTGTACCTAGAAGAATAAATTTCACGAGTAGAACAATGTATTTCTAATAGCTGACTTATTTACACTGGATATACCTGTTTCTCAGATGGAGTAAAATTGAGACCTCTAATTCTAAGAGCCTCCTAGGAAACCCTTCTCTTCAAAGTACTGAAAAACTAGAACATTCTACTCAATAGTGAATGGATGTTCCGTTCACAGCTGCAGCTGTTGCAAAACATGCTGTATATCCAGGCATCACCAAGGGGGTTAAAATACATCCAGACATTCAAAATCAGGATTTTATTGGTTTCAGGTCTGTTTAAATCCCACTACATGGCTAGACTTAACAGCACCATGAGACAATAAGATCTGAATATCAGTTTATATCTGCTGTTCTCCTTTCCATACAATGAAAATTTATATTAAAAAAAAGGCAATTTGGAAACATACAACAGATGGGAGAGCAAGGAGAGACATGAGATTCCAATTACAGTAAAATGAACCATATGCCTAATTAAATATATATGTTTTCTATTGATCTTCTCACTAATGGCTGAAAATGGACACACATGTCTTCATCTAATCAGCAGTTAGCTACGGGTAGCTATAATCTGCCATTATGCATGATACAACTTTTTCTCACCTGTTGTTCCTCTTAACCCTTTGCAGATAACCACTTTGTTTTTTGCTACAGGTGTGTGCTAAGTTGGATATTTGCATGTGAATTCTAGTGCTTATCTGTATGCCAAGAATAATAATCTTCACTTAGTAGAAAATCACAGGTACGTTTTTAAAGAGTGACTAGTGATGTGAGGTGCCTCAAGGTTACAGTGACTCAAATTGGTCACCTAAAGAATTGGGCACTATGTGCGTTATGAAAGTCAGGGCTTTTTAACATCTGCAAGGTTGGACACTCAAAAAAGGAAACTGCTTGCGGATGGCTGACTGTAGATCTGTTTCTTATGAACTTGATGTGGCGTATCTACACACAGTTATGGCCCAGACACCATGCAGAGTTAGAAGAGTAAGAAATATTTTTCAATTTTAGTTTTAATGCTGTACCCATAAAGCAGTCAACCTCACAGAGTATGTTTCTGGTTCTTTTAACAAACGGCATGCCTACAAATTACTAATGTCATCTTGAATGTACATTAATCTAAGAAAAACGCCAAGCCACCGGTGGATAATTAAATCACTGCACAAGACTTTGTAGAGAGAAATAAATTTTCCTGTAATAAAGACTGAGTTACTGAAATTTTTGAGTAATGCAGAAAAAAAGTGACCATTGAAATCATGTAGTCCATTTTAGTTCTTGAATGCATCTAGTATTACAAATTGTGTCTTCATAATATTGTACTAGGCTAAAGCAAAGCCAGCTCGTCATCAACGTACCTAACGTTTTGAACACTACTCTGCACTGATTGGTGTGGTATATAAGCCCTTTGTTCCAGCATTTCCCTTCGTCAACTTTGAATGTACTATACTTGTGGCTGGTCACAGTCATTGAAGACGTATGGAAAAAATAAACAGAAGAACCAACTTCAATGTAAAAAGAGCTGCTCTTTAAACTTTGCCAGTGGGAGGACTTGTGGGGGTTTTTTGTTGTCGACGTTTTTTGCTTTGTGAGAGTAACTGCCAGATACCATCCCCAAAATAGTTAATTTCTCGGTCATTGGACCATGTTAGGTATGCAAGATTTTAACAATACCTCTTCAAGGTTTAATGCATTGTACTGGTTCTGGGTAGGTATAGCAGGCATATATTTACACAGAGTATCAGACATGTTTCTACCTATTTTTAACTATTCCCAAACAAAACTTAACTGAGGTGCAGTTAAGGTTGAAAGTCTAATTCAGTAAGTTAAGGGTAAACACCTTTACAGGAACATTGCAAATTAACAAAAACCAACCATTAAAAAGCCAGGAAATTTACAAGAAACCAAAACATTTGCAGTTTAGGCACTCAGCTTAGTTTAAGAAATCAGATTGGTTGGTGAATGATTCACAAATGGAGCAAGGGGAAAAGTTTGTAACTAACATTATTCACAATAAATTATTTGATCATTTGCTCATATTTCTTATCGGTCTCACATGCACATCCATGCTTGATTCTGATCTCAGACAAGTGTAATTCCATTGACTCCAGTGGAATTATTCACAACTTATAGGTATAGATCAGAATCAGGCACAGTGCAAATAAAACTTAAAGAAACCAAAGTCTGGGACTGTTCAGAGCCATGGTTTGGTTTAGCCAGTGTAGACACAGAGACCACCCACACAATTCAAATCTGGATCCAAACTTTCATGTAGTTCAGATCTTCATCTTTGGCTTGTGTCCTCCTGCGATTAATGCATTTCAAAAGATTGCATCAGTACTATTGAACAAATAAACAAAAACCCAAAGCAGGTTATCCCCTCCATTACACATGACCATTTCCCAGTCAAAACTGGAAATCTCAAAACCACTTCATCTGACCTTTTGCTGCACAAGGGACCAATTCTGCTGCCTTAATTGATATTCAGTGGTTCATTACTCTGCAGGTAAATGGACCCTAATTAGTTAGTACTCTGTATGTCTGGATTCCTAATATTTGTTAGCACCTAGTCACGCCTGGTAGGTCTTGTCATTTGTCAGGGAATGTTCACTTTTGCAGAGGTATCTCCAGGAGATGCTTTACAGCAAGCCTAATTACAAAATGGAATTTGGACAAGCTATGATATTAAATTTTATAACTCAGGGAAAGACTGTGGGCCAAATGTATATACTTATATACTACGCAACTCTTATCTAAAAAAAAAAAGAAGTTACATCCACAAGTCTGATTGTTTTAGGATTCTTTTCCAAGATAAGTGCTCTCTCTCTCTGCTGAATTTGCAGACTGAAATGTCCAAAATGAAGATGGCCTACTCTTCCCCCACCCCTCTCCACCGCCCACAAATGACAGCTGCCCTTTTCAGTAGTGATATTCAGTGGTCATGCTCAGTAGCGTCATTTGGTGACCAAAATGCAGACTATAGAATATTACAATAAAATAAACATAGAAAAGCATCTACTTTTATTGCTGCTTTTAAACCAAACCTTTTTTACAGGCTAGAAAATGTGCCACTCTTAGGAAGTCCTCCCCAATCCTTCTCACAAGCAATATATGTTAAACCTACAAATCCATTAAAGTTTATTATCCCCACAAGATTTAAATAACTGTCCTCTTGCCTCTCAGTGGAGCAAAATATTATTTCTTGAATAGCAGCATGAGATGAGAAAAGAAATGACATGAGTAAATTTATAGGAACAAAGTGAGTTCTGTGAAACTGAGTGGACGTCTTCCTCGGGTCTCTATGAAAAGTCATAGATACATCTAACATGTTGCGTGCATGGTGATCATCTTAACACCATTCATGTAACTAGCCATAAACACTTAAAACAGCAGAATTTTGTCTGGTAATTTATAACCTTAGTTGTTGACAACTCTGAGTCAACCATGTTTATAGGTGGGATGATTAATTAATGGCTTCTCAGTTCAACAATGAGATCATTACTACTTAAATTGATTACCACAATAATATTGTATAGCCCCCCAGCAATTAATTTTTATAGATAATTTAGTACTGGAGCATTGAGTATTCTTTCTTAATCTTTAGTTTCTAGTTTGTGCAGTAATAGTAGATGACAGTTCACGGGCATCACCAGAACAATGCTAGGATATGTGTCTTTGAAGATACATAGAACTGTATCAGTAGCTCAACATATAGCAGTGTCACAAGTAATGTACATGATTATTCAGAGTAGAAAATGTATTAGTGGTAATGTGAATTAATATACGTATGCATCATTATGTCCAATGGGATTACTGTGTAGTTACCACGATGTGCAGTAATTGTCAATAAATATAATAACTCTTTACCACAATGTATTGGGTTGGCCAAGGATCAACGCCTAGGTAGCAGTAGGCTCATCTGTTTATGCTTGTTGTAATGTCCATTGGCTTTTTGTAATGGTAAGACCTGGAGTAGAAGATTTGTAAGGAATAAAAATTCTCTGGGTCTCAACAGGAGCAAAAGAGAAAATAGAAGGGGCATTTAGATACTGGAAGGCTTAATTTGCACAATCATCATTTGCTTCATTGTAGTTACACAACATGATTCAAATTTCATTATTCAGACTTCATTTCTTAGTTCTGTGTTTGGAATTGTGTTATGTTGAGTAAGGTAACTGAATTTATGAAACAGCATCCAAAGATATGCCATGAGGCAAGTGGATAAGCCTGATCTGACACTCGTTTGTCTCAGTTTGGATAGCCTAAGGTGGATAAAGCAGGGAACAAAAGGGAGAAGTGTACTTGGGATGGCATTCTGTATAGGAAATTCAAGACATTGTTTCAGCTCTGAGTTTTGTTGTGTGTTTTCATCCCAAACAAATTGTGTGTGAGAGCGACAGAAAGCTGAAATTCGTGATGGGAAGAAAGCTAAAAATAGTTAAAGATTTGAGGTAGGTGTGTAAGCCTTGCCTACACAGAGTGTTTACTACATATTGAGTTGCACCTCACTGGCTCATGTGCATTAAATAAGCTGCAGCGATAGTATACGCACGGACAGCTGTTTGCTGTTTCAAT
This sequence comes from Mesoclemmys tuberculata, assembly GCA_007922155.1. NCBI lineage: Eukaryota > Metazoa > Chordata > Testudines > Chelidae > Mesoclemmys > Mesoclemmys tuberculata. The sequence continues at coordinate 50,154,415 of ML675603.1, forward strand.
TTGTATCATAACACATGGACAACAGAGACATTGTGCAAAGTAAGTCTACATAATTATGGTGGGTTTCTCATTGTCCTCTACTTCACTACTGGGCTGTATACCTTCTGTGAATTTACTTGCTGCACATTGTGGGATACATAGCAGAAGCCAGGCAGAAGCGTAGCACAAAGCGGTGCAGTTACTACAGAGTTACTGTGCTTTAAGGGTTTGTGTCATGTGCACATAGGCCACTACAATGAACACCAACTCAAGTTAGCACTTAGTAACCACCCCATATAGACAAGCCCTCTGAAAGAAATCCAGACTTGATTTAAAGACTGAAAGGAATGGAGATTCTGCCATATCTGTAGATAAATTGTGCCAGTGGTCAATGGTTTAACCTGCATGGTTAAAAATTTACACCTTGTTTCTAGTCTGAATCAGTCTAGTTTCAACTTCCAGCAACTGGATTTTGTGTGCTAAATTAAAGAGCATTTTACTATCAGAAAATTTGTCCACATGACCCGTATAGTCCATGATCAAGTCACTTCTTCAATTTTTCTTGGATAAACTAAATAGATTGATCTTCTAGAGTCTAACTAGCAGACAGGTTTTTTCCATATGGTAGATGAATTCTGTAAGCTCTTTTCTGAACTCTTTGCAATTTTTCAACATCCTTTTTTATGTGTGGACACCAGAAATGGATTTATTATACCCTCCTACTTCTACACAACATTTCCTGGTGTATGCATCTAAGAAATGAATTTGCTCCTTAGCCACAGCATTGCAACTGGAGCTCACATTCAACTGGTTATTGACCTGGTCCACAAGTCCTTATCCAAGTCACTGCTTTCCAGTCCCTCATTCTGTAAGTGTGACCTATGTTCTTTGTTCCTAAATGCCCCTGCATGTGGCGGTATTAAAATGCATATTGTTTAGATGAGTCCAGTTTCTCTGTGATGTTTTCTTGTGGATCTTGGGTTTGACAGGACATGTAAACTCCACTGGGAGGCAAATCTCATGTCTCTGAATGTATAATTCTATAATGTAAACTCACTGAATTTTCCAAGTAGCATTGGCCTCCCTGCAGTTTGATCTTCAATGTGATCACATGGTTTGTAGCTAAGTATGTCTTACACAGGCATGCCAGCCACCCATATAAACCAACATGTTTTTTAGGACAGTTGCCTATCAGACTGATGTTTTTGTGCAGCAGCCTTGAGCCTCTGGAATGCCCCCCAACATGAAGGAGATGGCCAGCAAAGTTAATACGGCCATCAGTATGGACCTTAATCCAGAATCTATGGAACTGTGCACCCAAATCCTCTACCCTAACACTAAAATTCTAACACTTACAGAATTCACACTGGCAGCTGGTTAAGTAAGAGATGCCCTTTGGCTGCTCAAACTTACACTGGCAATCAGACAAAGCAGAGTCAATCCAGGATTGAAGGAATACAAAGGTATCTTAAAGTCACCTTTAAGTGACTTTGCACCAGTCTCCACTTAAGTGCTGAAATGTGTACTCACTGGCTACAGCCACTATAAGTAATAAATGACATAAATGTCTCAGGATTAAATACATTTTAAAAGCAATTCAAACACAAACAAAGTGGAATGATATTGTATTTTATGTGGGATATGGCTCGAGGATAAGTAAATGACTTGTGTGCCTAATATTAACCAGCCCTCAGACTCCAGAGTGACTAAATATTTCAGAGGGGTAGCCATGTTAGTCTGTATACAGCAAAAACAACGAGAGTCCTGTAGCACCTTAAAAACGAACAAATTTCTGTGGGCATAAGCTTTTGTGGGCTGCAACCCACTGCATCTGATAAAGTGGGTTGCAGCCCACAAAAGCTTATGCCCACAGAAATTTGTTAGTCTTTAAGGTGTTACAGGACTCTTGTTGTTTTTAAATGTAATATATGTGCAGAGAGCTGCTAGCTGAAAATACTCAGGAAGAATGAGAAATATTAATGGTTGACGTCGATAAATTGAGGCAGCTAGCAACGATAGATACACTGCAGTTTCCTACTTCTCAGTCATTTACTGAGAACAAAACATTTTTTTCTCTCATTTCAGATCAAATGCCCTTGTGATTAGCTCAGCTGTTGCCATTTGTTACTGCTTATTCTTGCCTATCTCCCACCCTTTCTACTTCATTGCCAGATTTTGTGGAGAATGGGGGGGTGGGAACGTAAAAGGGTATAAGGGGGGAGAGAGAGGAAGAGGAGGGAAAGATCACATTTCAGCAGTCCTGGATGCCAGATGTCATTGTCTCAGCTCCAAGCTAGCCCGATATCCTGAAAGCACAGTTAACATATTGTACTATATGAGGTGAGAAATAAAATTGGGGAACTCAGCTAAACTTAGCAGCAAAAGCTTCTGCTGTGATGAGCAGTGTGTTTCTTTAAATTATTCACCACAATATCAAATGCCACTTTACAAGGTAGAGGCAACTGGTTTGCATACTAGTCTTTGTATTTCACAAGTCAAAGAACCACACCGAACAATGGCTTCAAAATATGCCTTGTAATATTTAGTCATAAGATATGCATTTTCTTTCACTTTGTTCCCTTCTTGTGAGGGTTCATCTGTGTGAAATTTTGTTTGCAAGAATGTTTTTGGAAAGAGAAGGTGTCATGATTATCGTATCTACATAAGCGTTCATGCCAGAGGTATAAAGTAGCACTCTGAGATTTGGGAGCCATCCAAACAAGAGGCAGTGGATTATTCACAAACAGAAAAGGGGGTTAAATTTGCTGAATCAATTGTTTGCTAATAATAATTCACCCAATTCTTACCCCTTTCTTTGCATGTATCACTACTCAGGCTAGGGTTATATGTAAGCACAAATGTTAGGAACCATGAGTGCCAAAGAAAACAGAAGAAACTGTCCTTAGAAATATAGCTTTAAATTCTATTTTAATTAGCACAAGGAAACAAGAACAGAACTACCATGGATAAATACCTGGGGTCATGGAATTTTGACTGCGCACAATGGGGTCCTAAGGTTGTAGAAATGACCATAGACTGGCTCTGTGCCTCTCTATGGCCTGGGAGAAGAGTTATTTCTTCAGCATGCAGCCTTATGACTTTGGCTGAGAGCTGGGGTGGGAGTTTTTCCATAAACATCAGTCTAACTGTATGTATGTCTTACAAGTTCACAGGGATCTCTCATTATTATTCATTTGTATAATGTTAGTGTTTAGGGACTCTAATCAAGGATTAGGGCCTCATTGCACTAGACACCAACATAAAAATAAAAAAAGAAAGCATGAGATTGATAGCCCCACAAAAGGTCGGAGGCAGGAACTAGCTCCGTGACAGACAGGATGCAAGAGCTGCACAAAGAAGACAAACAGAATGGGGGCAATGCCTGCCAGGGGTATTGCAAGGGGTCACACCTGCCAGTCTCTAAATAACAACGTCCTGTAGTAGGTAAAGCAGCCACTAGGTAGAATCTTGACCGTAGTGTAAAGAGCAACCCCCATCTTGTAGCACCTGTTCCCTGCCTGTGGCACATTGTTTAATTTCCTGAGGATTGAAATGTTTTGGTCTAATTAAAGACTGTGAGCTTAATATGGGAATATCTGGGTAAAATGTAATGACCTGTACTATACAGGTCAGAGTGATATATAAGGAGCTTTATGCTGTTCCTTTACATTTTATTTTACTGTATCTACAGAGACATTTTTCCCTAGCTTCTAGTATGAAAAGGCATTTACATCAAGTTTATTACAGAATCCTTGTCACAGGGTGGCTGGCCCCGGTCACTGAAATGGGTCCAAGTCTCTGGTGCCCAAGCAACAGCTCCCAGTTGAGCCAGTGAAGGGGGCAGGGTTGCACCTGGGTTATAAATGGTCAGAGTGCTTTCAGTGAGTGTAGAGCTAGCAGGGGAACTGCAGAGTGAAGTTGCAGGGAGAGAGGGCAATGGCTCCTGAAGAAGGGAGTTGGGGCTGGATAAGACAACCCAGATTCAAGTTTTGTTCCCCTTTGGAAGAAGGCAAAAAAGGGAGGCCAGGCCTTGCATCTTCTCCAGCTTCTCAGACAGCAGAAAGGGCTAACACCTGAGGAGGATGGGTTGGGCCCAGGCTGAGGTAGGCTGGAAAATTTGGTTTTGTGTCTGTGTTTGGAACTTTGTATGAATAAAGAAACCAAACCCCCAAGAAGGCCTGTGACTGGATGAGCCAGATTGTATGGAGTTTTCTTTACGGAGCTCTAGAGAAGGGGAAAACAAGGGCAGGGCCCGGCAGAGCCACCTATCCATGAGGGGATGCTCGGGTGGCAACCACCATTTCTCAGTCCTCCAAGCCTATTCCTAATTATTAATGTAATTGTGTTCACTGGTATTTTATTAGCTTTCATTTGATTATGAGTAAATCAAGTTCTAGAAGGGTCAGAACTTTGTGTACAGAAACCAAACTGAATAGTTCCGATTTTTTTAAAAAAAGAAATGACGGCCTTGAATAGAAATTTCTGAGGGGCCTATATTATAGAACCATTTGCCACCCTTGGAAAGGGAGTCTTTCTCTGACAAACAATTTTCATGGTCACCACGTTTTCATCTCTGGTCTAAAATTGTCAAAAAAGGGCGTCTCCCATTGTCTAATATGAGACCACATCAGGCTACTTGCTCCTTGCAATGGTAGGATTTATGTGAAGAGTGTGGGATGTCAGAGCAGTGCCAGGAAACCTGGGCTCTATTCCTGGCTCTGCAAGTAGCTATGTGATCTTGGACAAGTTAAGTCAGCTCATGTCTTTGTGTCTGTCTTTCCCCTCCTGCCATTTCTTTATCTTGTCTATTTAGAATGTAAGTGCTCTGGTGCATAGGCTCTCTCTTACAAAAACAGTGTTTTTGAACAGTGCTGAGACCAACAGGGCCCTGCTCTCTCTTGGGAAACCAGGCATAGCTATCATATTGCTACTACTAAAGCAGTCTGTGCACAACAGTATGGCTTATTCTGAGTTAATACAACCCTGTCTTAGTGGGGGAGCGGCAGGTTGGTTTTTTAAGTGGAACCGTGAGGAGTACACAGTTTAACAGCAATGAGTTTAATTGAGAAAATTATTTGTGCATTGTGCATTCTATATATGGGCTCTCAGAGAATTTTACTGCATACATTCTGTGTCAAGATTATTCCCCTATCATTTTCCAAAGACAATATTGCGTGACCACTACTCTCCTCTATTCCCCTTCATAGGTATCTGCCTTTTCATTGTAGGCTAAAGATGGCATGGAGTGGAGTAGCTGTGCTTGAAACATCAAAGTTTATGGAAAACCAGGATATCTTTTCATACATTTTAAGGCCAACAGGGCCCATTATGATTATTTAGCTTGACCTCTTGCATAACAAAGGTCACAGAACCTCACCCAGTAATTCCAGCATCAAGCACATAACTTCTGTTTGAGCTCCTCTGATACATAGCATGAGCACTGGGTCTGCCAACTGATGTACAAGACTAAGTTGACAACCACTTAGCATAGCTCTCTTAGCCCTCACAATTGATTTAGGAGTTTGCCTCATTGCATCTGCACATTACCTCAGCAAAACACAGACACACAACGTCTACAGTGGTCTGTCTACCAGGTGAACCAGGAGGCTATGTATTTCTCTCTTTATATCAGTTTGGATAATATCAAAGTCATATAATGACAGCCTTATTGCTCCCTGTTTATCATATAACTCTAACAAAGCTTAACTTCTACAAATATGTGGGGGTAAGTTAACAGAGACAAATACTTTGATAGTGTAAATCACTGTAAATCAACCTGCCATGCCGCAGAATCAAAATAACCCTGTAATGCCAGAAAAAGCAAGATGCATCCGATCTACCTTTCACCTTTGAAAAAGAAATAAACATTGCATTATACCAGACTAACAGCTGCCCTAAAAGCTTGTGTCTGCCATCAAGACACTTTGACTGGGTGAATTTCTTAATAGAGCATAAACAAATGCATGAGTCAAACCACAACACCAACATTCTTTTAGATGTTAAAATAAAAAATTGTTTGGGATTTTATGGCATTACACACCAAAATACTAAAGCCCATTTCTAGGCATAGATGTTTAACATACTTCATGTATTAATACATTGCAATAATCTTTTATTAGTTACTGTATTCTGTTTCCAAAAATTCTATATTAAATCCACGTTGCTTTTGTTCTAAGACTATTCAAGAATGCTATTTGAAATTATCCATACCACCTTGACTTGTGATCTTGTCAGCGCACATAAATTAAGCAGTCTCTGGCATGGCCAGTACTATTATTTTTTATTTGTATGATCATAGGGCCTAGGAGACCCATTCAGGGCTAGGATGCCATTGTGCTAGGTGCTGTACAAACACAGAAGAAAAAGACAGGACCTGTCCCAAAGAGCTTACAATCTAAATAGATAAGATAGATGTTGGGTGGGAAAGAGGTATAACACACAAGCAGAATAAATAATGTGGTGGTGGTAAACTCCCTGGTAGTTCCATGATTATTTCCCCCCCCCCTTAGGTGGGCATATTTAGAAGGGGTTAAATGGAAAGAAAAGAGAAGGGAGAGGGACACTGAAGAGAAATGGGATGAGCAGGGTAAGAGTGACACAGAGGGGAAGGGACTGTGAGGGAGAGAAAGATTTGGAACAAACAGCCAGTCAGCACAGAGCAGAGAAAATCCAGTCAAAACTAGAAAAGGTTCTTTGATATGAATACTCCAAGGAAAATGAAAATAATGATGGATAGATGGTTTTGTGCTCAAGGCATTGAACTGGGACTAAAGCGATCTAGATTCAGCCCCTGGCTCTGACACAGATTTCCTGTGTGACCTGTGGTCAAATCTCAATTTCACTGTAAAATGGGCATAATGCTTCTTTTCCCACACTGTGTTTCTTGTCCATTTAGTCTGTAAGCGGTGAGGGCATCTAGGTGCAATTATAATAAGGAAGTGGTGTTGGGGATTTGAGCAGAGTGACACCTAATAATGAATCAGCTTTGCATCAGTTCCCAAGCACGATGTTGGAGCCATTGTACTGTTGGTGGTGCTAGCTCTCATCGAAGACGTAAAACAGATTTTTACCACTCTTGGCAATGAAAGATCTCACTGCACTTTTCAGAGGATTAGGGCTGTTACAATTAAGTTCAGTCCTTAGCTAAATTGCAGCTGCAGAAGGCCCAAATACAGCAGAAATATTGTTTGTCTGCTGTGGCTGGAAGTTAGTAGCCTGCGAAGAAGGATTCCTTGACTCTACACAAGCTGTGTGTCTGAAGGACATCGCAACTCTCTTCACCAGACCACCAGACGGGTTTGTGGACAGGCACAAAAACTGGAAGGGGTGTGGCCACTGGGTTCAAAATTTACCTGGATTCTCAGGAACTTACCCCCATGAAAGGAAGAGCCCAGCATGTGATCTGTACCAGCAAGCATGGCTACACTGCCCAGATGTTCCGTGTCTTGAATCCAGTTTGGGGGTGAAGATTTCATCTCAATTAGTAGCCAGGTATCTACCACACACAGAGCCCTCCTATTACAGCTTTGCTCAGGGAATGAGAATTTAACCCATTTTGCCGGCTGATATTTCCCTAGTTGTTTCAAGTTGATATGACTTCCTGTTTTAAACTGCCGTGTGTGGTTACAGCCTGCTGTTAAACAACCGTTCAGATGTTAAACAATTGGTGTTATCTCTTGTGTTTCTGTGGTGGAGGGAGTGGTCTTGTATGGTTTCTGTATTTGAAGAAATAATAAGGCTAGTGCGTAACCCAGGTTCCCGTCTGTATTTAGCCTGTAAGAAAGAACAATGTGTCGCTTCTAGACATAGACAGGGAAGTGCACTCTTTGAACCGGTGGTGTGGGGGGAAGGAACACTGATTGCTCTGATAGATAACATGATTGTTAGTGATCTTGTATTGTATCTTAACAATCAGGATTCATTACTAGTTCACTTCTGCTCCAACAGCTCAGCTGAGGTAACTGCTGGTGGCTGTATGTCATAATTGATAAGATACAAGGAACTGATAGGGAAACTCTGGGAAGGAAATGTAAAGGGGGCCTTTCTATGCTGCAATTTTAAGAGTTACCTAGAGAATTTGTCGGTTTGCATTGATTATTACACATACATGAGGAAATAAAGAAACTAGAAAACATTTGCTAGACAGAGATGTCTTCCAGGGACTCTTTTTTTGAGAGAGGGAGGTGGGGGGGAAAGAATCCAATAACTGAGAAAGGTCTTGCTGTATCTTTGCAAGCTGCATGCCAGATTCTGATCTCAGTGACACTAATGCAGTGTATATTAGTAGGGGTTTGAGCGATAGAGGAATGCTAAGATGAGAAAACTAGTTAGAGTGAATGTAGTAGAGAGTAGCCAGATTCCAATAAATATTAGACTTAATCCACTGTCATCTGTTGTTGTTATTCATTTAACTGGAACCATCATTACAGTAAGACTGATTTGAATATAGTATTTCATTTTCATTCAAACAGCCAGGCTAAGGGAGCTATTCGCAACTGCCTTCCATTGGTTGTGGGGAAACCGGAATACTGTACGTTTGTGTAGACCACAAAAAATCAGGTGTTTACAGTTATTCAGACTGTCGATATGTCCCCTTCTCTATATCCCATCCTTCTCCCCAGTGCCGCAACTCCTTCCCACCAGCCTTTTGCTTCCCCTGATTCTATTTTGTTCCTTCCCTAAAATCCCTGATCTTTTCCTAAACAACAACAAATTTCCATGCACAGAACCATAATTCCGAGCTCCTTTATCATTCCCTTTCTCGGAGCAGCTCTTATGCTCAAAGGAGTTAATTGTGACCAAGCAATGTCTCCTCACATACTCATGCAAGACCTATCCACAATCTAGTCCAGTACACTTATCAGAGGATACAGAAAGAGACCATGGTGAGTTATGCCAAATTCCTCCTTATATCTTCAGACACCTACATATCCTTTTCCTAGAAACTTTGCGAGGTAGACAGCATGGTGAGATTACCTGTTAATTCTTTGATGTAGTCCTTTAAAACACTTATACTGCATGGTGAAGATTAAAGGTAAGATATTCCCTGTCAAGATTCCAGTTTTTGAAATGAATTGGAGACATGATGGGAAGTTTCTCTGACATTGTGTTGTCATAGAATAGACCAAAGATGAAGTCCCAGATTTCCACATTAAAAGTCTCTTGGAATGCATAGCTAATATCCTGCAGACATGGTTTTAGGCTTTTTATGTAGTGTTGTAATAAATCTTTCCCAAATCTGTCCAAATAACTTTCAAGCCTAGTTAATTTCTTTTCCTTTTTCCTGTCTTGGGCTCTCCTATTGAGAACTGACATCAAGGTAAAGCCACAGTTACAAACTATTTTGGTCTTGCTCCATATTTACTGATTACATTTTTTATTACGCTTTTCCAAATAACATGACACAAGATAAAATACAGTCAATGAAGTGGTGAGAATTCATAATAGTATAGAAAGGTGTTGAATTTGTTGAAGGAGATGACAGAGATGGTATACTAGACAATTGGCTACATCAGTGAGCCCTAAATAACCACAGTTTCTTGGAACCACAGTAGAGAAACCTTGTGAACCAGCGTGATTGTGGTTGCTGGAGGGGCCACACTCAAAATGCTCAATCACGGCAAACTGCAAAGACTTGGTCAGACGATCCCCAAATCTGGTGGTTTATTCTTTAATTAGATTCAAGCCAGTAACAAAACAGCTTCCCTAATAACTTACTGGTTACCATCTCCCTTTAAGTACGCCAGCTTTTGGCTCACACCAAGACAGCCAAATCTATATGGTGAGGCTTACTTAAAATCTTATTCACCGTATATGCAGTTCTACCAATCCCAAGAGATCCCCAGGTCAATGAATATTTCAGACCTTACCCAAATACACACAGTCAATTCTTATAAATGTATCAGAGATTTATTAATAAAGACAAGAAAGAGTTACTATGGTTGAAAGATCGTTATACTTATAGATATGAATAAAGTTCTTAAGTCAGTTTCATAGTAGACACAGTGTGGGTGATTGTTTGTAAAAGGCCTTCTAGAATCAGTCCCATAGATTAAAGTCCAATAGACAGTCCATGTGCAACACTTGTTCAGATTCTTCCATGACAAGATGCAGGGATAATCCAGAGTCAAACTGGAGACCTCAATCATTCAGGCTTAGAACTTTCCTGACAAAGTTTAAGCAGATCTGAGATAAAATAGGATCAGGCCCGACTTCCTTTGCAATTTGGGTGCTGTCAGATAACTCCAGCACATGGGCTTTGATGAAAGTGACCCGCCAGTTTGATCTCTATTCAATGGACCCTTCCTCAGACAACACATGAAGCCATTCAAGCTGTTCACAGGTAGTTTTACAATGTGGAGCCACAGATTGCAAAAAGAAATGAAGACAACAATATTATTATACCACAAAGGCCATCTAACTGTTAATATCCCATTTTGATCCCTGGATCAATAGAGCATAGTAATGAAACATTACAGACGGGAACTGAAGTTTAGCATCTAACAAACTAATTAGATCACATTGTTAAACTTCTAATAAGATATAGGTAAACACAGACAAATACAATTAGTATCCATTTCTGATTCTTTATCAATACAGGCCTACATTTCAAAGACTCTAGTCTATTAGCATGGTTTTAAGAACTATCTACAAGGAATGGTCTTGTTTTCCATTTCAATACTTTTCTGATATATCCTTAAAGATTAATTTTCAGGTCACACAGCCTGCTGGTCATTTAAGCCTCATAGGTTCAGTATCACAACCAGTCAGAACACTACCACTTTACCATTACAGGTATAGGTCCACAATTCCCTGGGCTGGATTCTCCAATCCACTAAAGGCACTTTGCATAAATAGAGTTCAGTTGTAGTAGAGAATGAAGGCCCTGGTGATTCAGTGGGAGTTTTGGATGTGCAAGGAATGGAAGATCAGATCCATATATGTCTCTTAATCCATAGGACCACAGATCCCATGGAAGAGCAATGTTCAAGGCTAATTCTCATTATGATGATGAGAATATATTTGTGAAAGCTGTGGAATTTAGACTTTTTTAGAGCAGGTGAATTAAATATCCAGGGCATCTATTAAATCTCCAAAAAGAGAAATCATGTAGATTAATCATAAACATTGCAGTCCATTCTGTCTGATGCCCACTGTATAATTTTTGCAGCTTGATAAGCGTAGCTCAAACACTTAATGAAGACTTATACATGCTCATGCATACAAGGTATCATCAAGAAAGAAAAGTGCATATTCACATCAAAATTCCTGATTTTGTAAGAAAATACTTTAACATTTAATACTAAGCTATTATTCTAACAATCAATTTTAGATTTTAAAACCTCAAATGGAGATGTACGTAACCTACGAAAACTAATCAAATAGGGTTTTGCATATGACATGTACATCTCCAGTGTTCTCTAATGGGAAGGTACTGGTTTCAAAGTGTCTAATTCTAAGTGTATATAATTATTCTTCCACCGTCAGACCCTCAAAATCACCACTTTTATTGCCATTCTTTTCTTATGCACTGTGGTTTTAATGGTGGTGCTCTAAGGCAGTAATATCAGCAACATCTTAATTTCTTCTTATATGGACTCATACTCTGAACATAAAAAAGATGTTTTTCCTGAGACCCAAACATGGGAGTGAGGGGGAAGCAATCTGTTCAGAAGCACATTCTCCCATAGATCAATATCTACAACTATTGCATGGTTTCAGTTTTCTCATGTTTCTTATACTGTGGATCAAACAGTCTATAATCTATAGTCTATGGTCTATAGTCCACTTTTATTAATTGTACTGCTGGTCAGTGTTATTAAAGTTTTGTTTCTTTTGTTCTCCAGCAAAGACCCTTTGGTTTGAAGACTGAATATAGTCAGTCTAGTCATGAATCTTGGTAAAATGTGACCCTGAATTCTCAGACATGAGCCCCCTGTCAATTTAAAGATAGGGGCTACCCCTCCGAAGTTTGATCTAAATGCTAATGGCGGACCTTTTCTCACATTTGCTATCATTGTATTCTTATGAAATACAAATGGCTACCGGTCTTTAAAAATCCATAGCACACAATGCTTGGGAAATGCTCTCCAATTCTGTTACTGCCCAGGACATTGCATGATGTCCCTGTACTCCAATGCGCTGATAAATGGCAGAGGCGGACTTAAAAATATTACTTTATACATTGTCCAGTTCACTTTATAGGAACAAATAATGACCTTGACTAGATGAGTGCAGTGAGTAGAGATCAGGGCCACATCTACTGTACTGAGCTTGGACTTGTCTGTATTGCCATGCCTGAGTCGGCATACTATGTTACTTACCACCAATGCTCATTCTATATTTGAACTTGGAGGGGTTGAATCCCTGAGACTTGGCCCCATTTCATAGGAAAACCCCCTTCCAAGGCTGGCTCCAAATGACAACCTTAATAAGAAAACATTCTGCTACACGTCTCATAATTCTCAGACTATACATCTGGAGCTACTCCATCTTACAGTGTTAAACAGCATGAAAATGCACGATGAGAAACAGCTCAAAGGATGCCTTTACTTCAATGAGAACAATGATTAAAGGATTGGAAAACATGTCTTATAGTGAAAGATTTAAGGAGCACAATCTGTTTAGTTTAACAAAAAAGGCTAAGGGGTGACTTTATTAAAATCAATAAGTATACACAGGAAACAGAAATGTGATAATTGAGGCCTCTTCAGTCTAGCAGACAAAGGTATAACAAGAACCAGTGACTGGAAATAGAAGCTAGACAAATTCAGACGGGAAATAAGGCATACATGTTTAACAGTGAGGGGTAATTAACTATGGGAACAATTTACCATGGGTTGCAGTGGATTCTCCATCTCTGGAAATTTTTAAATCAAGATTGGATGTTTTTCTAAAATATATTGCTCTAGTTCAAGCACAGCTATTGGACTTAAATCAGGAATTAATACAAGGAAATCCTGTGGCCTGTTGCAGGAGGGCCACGCAGATGATCACAACGCTTCCTTCTAGCCTTAAAATCTATGAATGGGCACAACCATGGTTTCTGACTACTGGAGACCTCTGAGATACTATGCAAAGCTGGAGAAGCTTTGGTAACATGATACCAGTCACAAAAGCTGGCCTCACCCTGTATGCTATGGTGTTACTCAGGGTTTTCAGTACCCACAGCAGTGGTAATTTAACAGTTTCACTCCTGGCAGTTTCAGGAATTAACCAATGGGAACACAGCACTTCCTGCTGATTAAGATTAATACAAGCAAGTGTGCTCTCATCTAAAACTAGTATTTATAAGATTTAAGTGCACACAAACATAACCAATAGGGTTAGGACATCCCAGATATAGTTACCCACAGTCTGAGATGGTTTTGAGTTGTCACCAGCTGGACTCCCAGGGGCCCTCTTTCCATCCAGCTGACGAGGCGTTTAGTGTCAGCTCCTTGCCCTAAGAAAAGCTCCATCAGGCTGCTCCATGGCGTTTACTCTGACATAGCTAACTTTTATAAAACACATAACTCACAGTGACCTTTCCTGGGTCATCATTTCTCCGAAGCATCTTAGCTATAATAAGCTTCTGTGTCAGAGGCACCTAAATTCAAGGTTCCCGGCCACTTGTTTTCTTTCTCAGTCACAAATTGTTGACTTTCTTCTCCCATTCTCCCATTCTGACTAGCAGAAACTGCCAGCCTACAGCTAGCCTCTGACCTTGCCTCTGGAAGCCCAGACCAGTGGATGCAATAGCTGTTAATAGTAGTTGCTAGTACTCATAGACAAGTTGCTGTGGCCAGGAGTTTGTTCAAATTAATCCGTAACTATGTACTTTTCTATTTTATTGATTCATGGTGGCTGAATGCACACAATATGGCTGCTATTTGCTGGATCAACTTCTGGGGTACAAAGCCCCTTAAATCCAGGGTAACATTCCCCTCCTTAAAGGCCATATAGCCTTTAATATAAAGGCTTTTCCACATGCGTAATGAGTTTAGTGGGTTACTTGTGAAGGCCCACCATTAGGCTCAAGGCTCTCAACCGAGACAGAGCAAGAATCTTCTTACTGACACTCTGAATAAAAAAAAAGCCAGCAAAAACAGCACACAGGAATGCATTATCTCCAAAGTCTTCCAGCATTCATGCTATCAGTAATCTGTAACACAAAAGAAAACAACTTCTCCCCTCCCTGCATAGCAGGAGTATACATTTAAACATTTATTAACTTGTATTTAGCCCTATCTGGGCCTAAATTCCTCTCTTCTCAGGAGGGGGCTCTTGAACTTTTCACTGTACTCCAAGCATCCTCTTGGGATCCAGCATGTGCAATGATCTTAATTTATTTAAGATTGATCCGAGTTATTATCCCCTTCCCAGCTTTTCAGCTATTAAGAGTGAAATCATTTCTTCTCTGACTGAATTTCTAACTGATAAAAAGTGGGACCGGCTTTAATGCAAATTCTCACCAGTCCTGTCCAGGCTGGATTTAAAGTGTGGGCTTTCACTTTAACTGGCTGGTATATAACTATATCCTCTATCGGCCACTCCTGGGAATTCAAGATTGGACCCATTCTCTGATCCGTTTTTCAAACATTGGCCCCTACAGCCACAGCAACCTGTCTATGAGTTCTAGCAGCTACTATTAACAGCTGTCTCTTCCACTGGTCTGTAAGGACCTGGGTTTGCAGGTTTTCAGGCACTGTTCCAGAGGTTCTTTGATTACTTTACAATCAGCATTAGTGGCTGCACAGGACAGTTATTTTCAAGCTGTTCCACACCACTGCTCATGTTTGGCCACCAGCCAGCAGCTTGCAATCGAGCTAAGATTTTCTCTACCCTCCAATGCTCCCCCTCATGGACTAGGAAAAACATTTCTGTTCTTAATGGCGTGGGTACCACCCAAACGTCTTCTCCTTCTTACCCTTTTCATAACACCATCTATCTACAAATCATGTAACAGCCGTTTTGCTCTGTATTTCATTTAACACAGAGGACAACCTCAGCTGTTTGTGCTGCAAAGTCCAAACTAGTATCAAAACCTCCTTTTCACAGGGGACGAACCCTCTCTCTATTTCACTTACAATTTTGGAGGCATAAACCACAGGGCAAAGCCCTGCTCCATGGATCTGACAGCACAGTTCTCAGTCCCCTGCCTGTACTTGCCAGCTGCAGCACTAACAACCATCTGACCCTGCTCCCTCCTTTAACAATTTTTGCAGCAAGGCTGTTTGCTCTAAAAATCCCCCAATCAAATCTTGGGAGAAATTAACCATTCCCAGAAAGGATCTAAGAGCAGAAGATTAAAATCAGCTCCACACGCTGTTGATCAAGGGAATGCCCTTCCCTGTCCTACAGTCACTCCAAGATAATTTTGCTTGTTGGGAGCACAGCTGGGCTTTCTTTGGTTTTACCTTAAACCCAGTTCATTGAATTTTTTGTGACACCCTACCGATACTTCCAACTTCTCTTTCCTAGTCTGAGTGCAAATCAGGGTGTCCATCCACATTAAAAAAAAGCACACTGTCTCTTTCAGGAATCCCATCCCACATCCTGATTACATGGGCAAGACAAATAATAGGGGAATTATTCCAGCCCAAGGAAACTGGCAAAACACAACTGCTTCCCGTCAAGCAAAATTTATAATAGCTGTCCAGATGTAAGGGGATAGCAAAGAAAGCATTGGCCAAGTCCAAAACTGAAAACCACTGCTCCCTTTGCCCCCCATCTCCTCCCCTCCCCACACACACAATGGAGGCTATCAGCAGGGTCTCCAATTACGGGGGTGAGTGGTAAAAATCCACTGTCTCCAAGTCCTACCATCCCTTTAAGGAACTCGCCAGAAGGTAGCGTTATTGAGGCTGAATTGTTCCAATAACCCCCTTGGCTCAAAACCCCTTCAGTTGTTTCTTTCAGGTTGGCTTCGGCCTCCTTTGGATACCTATACTGCTTCTGGGAATTCGGCATCAATTTTACCGTATCTTAGCTTGATCGTATCATTCTTCACTGCCCTAGCTTTTAAAGGTTCACTGGAACATGGTTTTGTGATCTTACACCTGGATTGTCCAATCAGGGCCCGCGGGCCAGAGTCTGGCTTGCCGAAGGCTGCTATCCGGCTCACCGGGGCAAAGGAGCAGCCCCTCCCCTGCAGTCCTGATCTGGCCAGCCAGGTGTAGCAACAGCCTCTTACCCCTGAGCCGGTTGAGCACAGCAAAAGCCCCTCCCCTTCCATCCCCAAGCCCGCAGGGCGTATCAGCAACCTCCTCTCCAGCCACAACTCCCCCACCCCCAAGCAGGCCCCAGCAGCTCCTCCTCTCCAGCCCCGAGCGCTCCCAGCCCCAAGCCAGCAGGGCGCAGCAGCAGCTCCCCCTCAGCCAGCCAGGTGGAGGGCTAGCCCCTTCCCTCCAGCCCCTTCGATCTCACTAGCCCAAGTGAAAAAAAAATTGCAGTGTGGCCCCTCACACGAAAAGGTTGGACACCTCGTCCATTCTCTCACTCAGAGTGCTTTGTTTCGGCAGCCTCACTGAGCTAATTCTTCTGCTGTTGGCATTCATTTCTGAAGGTGTTGCATTTGGCTGGTAAAGACTTAGCCAGCAAGTACAATCCCTGCAACACAGCTGCCTTTCTTGGAGTAACACCAAACTTGAAGGACTACTGGCAGCTTTCCCTAATGCTGCTTTTATCACGTCTTTGTCTGATTTCAGCTCCATAGTATACTTCAAACCCTTACAAGGGGAATCAAGTGCCTCCTGTCCCTGGAAGGCATCCTGTCCTCATAGGCACTGACCTCGTTCCGCTACCCCGTTAGAAGGAGGGTGGGCCCCTCAGCTAGCCTCCCACCCTCCTGGTCCTTTTTAGTGTCTGGGGTGGTCATTCTGCCACAAGGTTGTGAAACTTGGCTGACAGAAGGGCACGGGTATTCTCTCCAACTGTTGTATTGTGCTCAGTCACTTTGGTCCAAACAACCTAGGTTGCCCACACAATTTAAGACTCCTGCCCCTACCCTTCTTTGTGGTACTCAGGGCATAATGGACCCAAGTTTATCCCTCTGTGGTCTCAGGGCACACACCCATTCCTGGTGGACTCAGGGCTCTGTGGAGGTGTGGGGCCTTTTCCCTGTGAAAGAGCCTTCACACAGTGAATATCCTTCAATTAGCATCAACAGGATACACATGCCAAACATCTAATGCTCACCACGCTCAATAAAACAGACGGACATCTCCCAATGGCCAGTCAGGGTCAAGCTGTCTGTAGCTCCAGCTTCTGCACAATCTGGTCATGCAGGGGTTAAAGAGTTCTAACAGCTTTGGTCTGGAGCTGTAGCCCAGAGTTAAGTTCCAATGAACCCCGTCTCCAAATTTCCACCCACCTGGGATCAGGGACTCTTTCTCCCATCTCCGTTCCTTCCCCTCCTTTCTTTAAAATCCTATCTGGGGAGGCTATTGATTTAAACAAGATTGCTTCATGCACTAACAAACTTTTCAGTCTTTCTTTGAGCCCAAGAGAAAAGAAAACTCATGGGGACCATCCCTCTCATCCTCATAATGAGAAGGGTCTAGGTAGAGATCTTCCTCTGGCTCGCTCCCTGGTCTTAGGCTACGTCTCCCACGAATCACAGCCTCTATTCCCTTCTGCTCTGTCAACATGGCTTTGAGAGCACAACTCTATCTCTGACATTCCCCGAGATCTGCCTGGGTCTTATCCTGCAAATCCTCTGATAAGGCTCTAACAATATCTTCACTCTCCCCTGTCTGCTGTTTCCATCCAGATATTTCCTGTTCAAGCCTGTTACTCTCTTGCTCACTATCCACTCTCTGAGCTGTCCTTAGCCAGGATATTTCTTTGTCTTTCTCTCAATTTTCTCTTTTTTAACTCCTCATTTGCTGCCTTTAACTGCCTTATCGCTTCCATCTGTAGGCCAGTAAAGCTCCTAGATTTCCAAAAACCCTTAACAGGCTCCTGCATAAAATCTGCCAAACTGATATCCAAAACCATTTCCAACTTTTCTTTCTTTCTAGATGTTCCCTTTCCTTCTGACATATCTTCTTACTTAACCAGGCTATGAGCCTGAGCCCATAAATGAATAGCAGAGTGTGACCATGCATCAATTCACAGGCTACGAGGTGGAAGATTACAGGTTGCTACCCTGCTCCACTGTCTCCTTCCTCTATTGCAAACAAATGCTTTGTATTAATTTTTCCCTCCTCTCCGCCACCCCTGGCAACTGGCTCACCAGGATTTTCAGTACCATAACAGTGGTAAATTAACTGTTTCACTCCAGGCGGTTTCAGGAATTAACCAATGGGAACACAGCACTTCCCTCTGACTAGGGTTAATACAAGCAAGTGTGCTCTCATCTAAAACTAGTATTTATTAGATTTAAGTACACACAAACATAAGCAATAGGTTTCGGACATCACAGATACAGTTCTTCACAGTTTGAGATGGTTTTGAGTTGTCACCAGCTGGGCTCCCAGGAGCCCCCTTTCCATCCAGCTGATGGGGAGTTTAGGTGTCAGCTCCTGAAATGTAGTGACTGTAATGTGTTTGCTGGTACTGTATGTTCTGGATGTAGAAAATATCAGGTACGCCATCAACTGTTCGACTGCGTTTGTATACATGACTGACCATCTGCTTCAGTTCTTGAAAGCCATGGATATTCTCTTTGCCCGTGCAAATTTGCTGAGATAGAAAATCATTTTTAGAGTGCAGTCTATGTAGGAAATAGGACAAGGAGCCACTCAGCCCCAAGAGATTTTAAAGTTTTCCCTGAAAAGAGGATACTCTGTAGCAAAAGCTTTTCATGGATCAGAGTAAGAGGATGACAGAGAGCTTGGTGACTTTAGCACTTGTGTTTTGCTTTGGTCTTTAAAGATCAGGTGTTCCATGTGCTCTTCTACACCAGCTTGCATATAGCACACTGGTGATTATACAAGCGTTAGTCTGTCTGTGCAGGAGACAAAGCTTTAACAGAGGCAGTCAAATGCTGTAAAATGAATTTCTTCAGGATCTATGAACTGCCTCCAACCTCACCATTTTCTGTCCTTTTTAAAAAAATCCCTTACATAATTTTCCCCTTGGAGAGAAAGAGGGTGAAAAGAGAGACTCCCATGTAATAAATGCTAGACACAGAGCTTAACACACTTTAGAAAGATGCTCAGTCATTAGGGTGCTGGGGGTGGTGTAAAAACCTAAAAAGAACTGTGTTCCCTTCTCTTTCAGAATGCATGTGTCTCTAATACTTATCAAGGAAAGGGCAGATGAGATTGGTGATGGAGATTTTCCAAGGGACTTAACTGGGGTAAGTACCCAACAACCACAGATGTTCACTGGGGGTTGGGTGTCTCATACTTTTAGGAGTAGGTCTTTCAGGCGAGGAATGTGCTGACATTGTAGTATATATATATCCAGGGCCTACAGGAAGTGCGGGGGAGGGAGAGGCTGGAAGGATTAGTGAAGGTATTACCTGTACTCAGCCCTTTCCTGATATCGATACGTGTGTTAGACAGTAGTTAACCCTCAGTACATTTTGCACAGCTCCTTTAGGGAGCAAAAAATGCATAGGGCTGCTGAGTTACCATGCAGAGCTCTTCCCAACTCTCCCTGAGAGCACATGCCGGAGTGGCAGCTCTGTAATGGGCCAGACTCTCAGCTGCTCTAAACTGGTGCAGCTTTATGGACTTGAAATCAATGCCAATTTACACCAGCTGATGATCTGGCCCTCTGTCTGAATTTGTAGGTTGCTTTGTGCTTGCTGCAGATACCCTCAGCAGGAGTCAGATTAATGCATAAGTCAGATTAATGCTTTCTTTGTGCACAATATTTCATTCTTTTATACTACATATAAATAAGGTACATCTTACATTATTAAAAACTGTGTCTACAGCTACCAGGATTAACATAAGCTTCCCGGGGATATCAGTTCACGTACTTTAAGGTATAAATTTACTGCCTCCTCAGCTGTGCTAGCTGCTTCTGGCCTGGTCTACACTTACCGGGAAATTCAGCAGTAGTCGACAGGAGATACACAAGCTACAGCCAGTGGCTTGCGTATCTCCCATTGACTTCCTAACTTCTACTTACTGCGGCGTCTTCACTTCACTGCACCGACAGGAAATGTGCTCCCGTAAACGCAGCATTACTTTTTTTCCAGGGGTGGATTTATTAAATTGACTCCTGGATCAACTGAGTGGGTCTCCACTTCCGCTCAATCGATCCTGAAGAATCAATCGAAGACATACCCTGACTCGCTCAAGTTTGCCTTACCTGGCTCCAGAGGACCACCTATGCGGATGAAGACCTTGTGGTGATGTGTAACCATCATCACAGCTCCCACAGCAGACTCACATAATATGGCCCAAGCAGGCTGTATGATCTCTGCCCCTGCAGTCCCCAAGTACTAAAACAGTCACTTGCAACCATGGGCAGCTGGTGTTACATAGAGCAGCCCAGGCTGCTCTAAATTGCTCAGTGCGGATAAGTCCTAGATCAGAGGAATACAAAGGCAATTTTGTGCCTTGATTTCAGAGGTACCCTGAGTGTTCTTTGCCCACACTCAGGACTTGGAGTCTGATTTTTTTTCTTTCTTTTTAATCTTCATCTGACGCATCCTGCATTGTTCTGTCTTTCAATTGTGACACTAGAATAGATTGCATACCATTGTTCTGGTATGTCAGTTATTACTGCATTGTCCTCCCAGTGCTGCATTTCACAGATCTGCCTCCTCTTTGTGTCCATGTTGGACTGACTTTACTACTAATCAGTGAACACTGGATGGAGGTAGCGACAGGAAAAAAAATTCATTATAAGATCGAGCGTGAACTCTGTAATGTTTCTTGTTGTAAACTTATGCCTAAAATGATAGTTAATTCAATCTATTCATAGTCAGAGCATGGCATTTCTGATGGAGTACAGCAGAGCTTAATTTAAGATGTATCATCATACAATAGGATATCCCTTACTGATCTCATGGAATAACTAAATTTCTGTTAAACATGTGCCAGTCTTTGAAACTCCATATCTTGCCATGCCAAGTTTTAAAACTTAGAAGCCTAAAAATATCTTCCTTTAATGATAAACAAAGTGCATAGTTTCTGTTACAAGCAGAAAGCAAACTCCTAGAAACTTTACTAAGCACAGGTGACTTTAGAGAGTGAACTAATAAATAGTTCTGAAAGAACAACTGTCAGGATATCATCTGTGATACTCTTTTTTGAATGTCATTTCATGGAGAGAGAACAAATTCCCAGCTTTCATAAATTACTATATTAATAGTATTATGTTATGTTACTATTATATAACATATTTATTATTTAATAAACACATATGTGACTGCAGAAACTACTTTCTTATTCTTTCAAGGCCTCCCAGTTCAGGAAAGCACTTAAGTTTTAGCACGTTTATGTGCCCCTGACTTTTTTGGTACTTACGCTCGTGCTTAAGTTCTATTGTGACAAGAGGTGTTTTCCTGAATCGAAGCCCAAACTAGCCATTAATCCAGCATTAGAAATCTGACAAGATGAGAGCTTTACAATTATATGAAATGAAAAGCTGGTTGTAAACCTGATTTCATAGTGAGTCAGTAACAGCAGGAAGATACAGAAAACTGCTACGTTACTAGAGATAGTCAAATTATTTGTTATTAAGATATTATCCCACAAGTTTAACCTTTTTTTCTGTTCATAAATCTTTCACCAATGCACATTAAATTTTATTTATTTTCTGTTCATAGTTCTTCAATGAATAGCTTATGCAAACAAATTTAAGCGTATGGGTTACTGGCAAACTCTTCAGTATCCATTAATTGTAGGGGCAGGGAGGGAAGAATTTCATTCCCTAAATCAGAGGGTATAAATTGTAAAATGTTTTTCATCCCAAAGCATTTTATAAAATTGTGGGTCTGATTTGATTGTTGTTGAAGTCATAGGAGTTTTCCATTGACTTTCATGGGAGCTGAATGGAGCCCTATAAATGTAGACCTAAGGAAATCATGAAAAACAAGGGATTTTGACTAAATTATCCAACTGACATATTTGCAAATTATTGACCCAGTTCCACAAGCCTGGTGAATAAGGGGATAAAATATTACAATGTTAATTGAATAATTATTTGAGAAATATTATTCTACCATCTCGATGTAAAATAAATCACCTCACCCATCACTGAAATGCAGTCACTCTTGGAGTGAAAGGTAGCAGCTGTGTAACAACCAACAGCTACACCATAGTTTACAACTGCAAAAAGGTAACACCATAAACTCTATCTCCCATTGATACTGAACTCAGATAGGCTGAATGTAATTACTCAACTTCAATTTTGACCAGGACACTGGAATATTTAATGCAGAATAGTGATGGGAAACTTAGTTTCATGTCTCAGGCAAAATATAATTAAGAGTATGGAGCAATGAACATATCAGGAAGTAACCACCCTCTCTATATGTACATGCTAGGAAAATCTTCTATAAGTGAATCTCCCCTCTCCACAGCACTGCCCTTGCTCTACAGGACCCTATGTGATAGCATCTGCACAGGAGAGGGAGTAGAAAGTGGGACAGATGATAAGGAGGAAGTGTGGGCATGTCAAGGGAATGCTTGGATGGGTTACACATCAGACACCCCCCTCCATACACACACACACACGGACATTCCCTGGGAAGATAATACAGTCTGGAGCTATTATAATTTGCATGGAGACCCCTGGAGGCTCCTCCAGAAGTGCCAAGAACACCTGTAACTAAGGACATAGTGGGGGAGGGCCCACTGGACAACAGAGTCAATGTAGAGGCAGAGGGATCCACCAGTTTTCAGGGTCCATGGCTGTGATAGAATGACTGGAAAGGAACATCAGAACAAGAATGGCATTTTTCTCCTCTCAGACCCCTTCACAGATGACCCCACTCCCACCCATCCAGGGGATGATATGGGACCCTGTTTTCTTTAGAAAAGTTTTCCGTATTTGGTTGCATCTATGTAACTAAGCAGAATTTGGCCCATCTCTGGTGCAGGAAGATGTGCATTCTTCACTGCAGATACCACCAAAATCTCCATCTTAGATAAACAATCCCATGTGGTATAGAAAAGCTTTTGACTTGGATCCATTTTTTTTAAGGCAATGAATGGCCTCCAGAGAAAAAGTTCTGATAAGAGACTAAATTTGGATTTCCAATTGCAGACAGCTGTTAAATAATTCACAAGTGAAATGACTTTGGCACGGTTAATTCTTGAAAACAGGCATGTGCTGAGTATTCAACATGCCTGACTTCAGCACCTCATTTTTCACTCCATTTCTGTTTTCTGGGAGTCCTTAAATGGAGCAACTTCAATTTAAAATTTGAAGATTGCTGCCAAGAACTGATTGGAAAAACATGGTGCATGAACAATACTTTTTTCCAGGTATATTTTTAACTGTAAAGCTCAGCTTTAAATGCAAATGACGGTTGTATCATGGTTTACATTTTAATAAAAGAATCACTGAATGGTTTTGAAAACTGAACTCTTTATACTCTGTGAAAATGCACATTTTCTGCTAGATTACTTTAATTTTATCTCACTTCTCAGATGTATTTTGGTGCATTTCTGAGCCAGCTCACTTAAGACTTCTTGAACCCTAATACAAGATAAACCACATACTTTAACTGAGGAAAATTATAAATTATACACTTAACGTTTCCTTTTAGCATAACTGTTATATTTTTGTTTGTTTCCTTGGTTAATGAGTCTTCTCTCTCCATCAGCTGCAATGAGCTATCCTTTTTCCATTTACTAATCAAAGGTGGAAGTGATGCTCTTTCTCAATGACCAGGTAGACTCCTTTCCTATCCTGCCTCTCTACTGCACTGTATGCAGTACCAACAGCAAGTCAGAAGGATGTGTTGAACCAATGAGAGCAGATACGTCAAATGGGGGAATTCATGGCTCAGTAAGATCAATAGGCATTTCAGTAAGGCCCATAAGTGCTAGATGAAGCCAATTGTTATACCATCAGCAGCACTTTTTGGAAAGATGGCATAGAATCAACCAGCCAATGAGATGAGGATGTCCTTTCTGGCAACAGCCATTTCAGAGCCAGTGCTGCTGAAAATGATCACACTCAGTGGGTCTGGTTTAAAAGGGAAGCAGATGGGCAGGATGCCTTGTTTGTCTGCAACTCTTGAAACTGCAAGTAGCCATACCACCTTCAGCTGTTCTCACATGGCTCCTCTCTAGCTTCTCTTCAATGAATCCCTTTTCCTTATCAAACCTGTTTCAGCTTTCGTGGGATTTGACCTTTCTGAATAATACAGAATGCTCTTGTATACCGGTTCTCATATCAATATGTTTACCATCTGTTCTCTGTTTTCAAATGCAGACATGTGTTACTGTTTTATCCACTGTGTGTCACTACAACAAATTCAGTCAAGTGGAAATCAGGTCAAGGTGCCATTTATTTCAAGCACTTTTCTTCCAGTTCATTTCAGAGTTTGCCACATGTCAATTATATGGACTCTGAGCCAGGATCAAAAATATAAAATTGCACTCTGGCTTCTGACTGATGCATTTTCAATGGACTGTTTCATTCACCTTTTTGAAAGCTCTAACTTGGCTTCACTGAAAAAAGTGGCTGCTGGAAATCTTTAGCAGACCATTGGAAGATACGGAGGGCAAAAGCTGAAGCCCAGAATGGAAAGTCAAAGATAAAGCATGGATGTTCGTACATGTTTGGGTTATATGCTGGGGGGCAGAAGTTACACACTGCCCCTCACTGCTCCACGTGCACTGAATGCAGTGGAAGCAACACAGCTTCCTATACAGGGTGTCTGAACCTCCAGCTCCACTGAAGACTGTGCAAGTTTTACCACAGACTTCAATGGGGCCAGGATTTCACCCCATGTGTGTTTCAACACTGTGTTCTACAGGAACTTCTTCTATGGAACTCGGGGTTAAATATAGACAGACCTATGAAGGCCATAATGCAGATCAAGAAGGGGATTTCATAGATGCTATGGTACCTCAGTTGGTTCTTCACAAGAGAAACAGAGAGATCTGAGGGAGTATTTCATCCCCTTGACCCTCACAGAATTTGCCACTTTATAGACTATTTGTATATGGACTGTGTAAATTGGCATTAGCTACATAGTTCTCCAAAGCTGTTTGCCTCAGAAACAGCAATTTGCTTATCCCAAGGTATATGCCAGGGGCATTACTATTAAATTTGTTTAAAAATCACTTTATTTTGCAAATTTTCCTATGCATAAACCAGAAAGCAACCTGAAGTAAATACTCACCAGCAACTGTACACCATACAACAAGAACACTAACCCCGGAACAACAAACCCTGTTGCCAACTCTGCCTGTACATCGACTCCAGTGACACCATCACAGGTCCAAACCACATCAGCCACACCATCTCATCCTGTGCCAGCAATGCCCCACTGCCATGTACATTGGCCAAACCAGTCTGTCACTACGCAAAAGAATAAATGGACACAAATCAGACATAAAAAATGGGAACATCCATAAACCAGTAGGAGAGCACTTCAATCTCCCAGGACACTCTGTAGCTGACTTCAAAATTGCCATTCTTCTACAAAAAACTTCAAAAACAGACGTCAGCGAGAAACTGCAGAGCTGGAACTCATAAGCAAACTTGACACAATCAGACTGGATCTGAATAGGGACTTGGAATGGTTATCTCATTACAAGAAGTAATTGTCACTGTTCACACATTCTCACGTCTAATCAACGGTTGTGAATAGGCCTCATCTACCTTAACTGAATTGTCTTTCTTAGCTCTTGCCCTCCCCATTGTTATGTTTCTTACCCTTGGATGTATATATTTATACCTCCTATCTGTGGTTTCCACTTCATGCATCTGATGAATTGGGTTGCAGCCCCCCAAAGCTTATGCCCACAGAAATTTGTTAGTCTTTAAGGTGCTACAGGACTCTCGTTGTTTTTGCTGTATACAGACTAACACGGCTACCCCTCTGGAACTTTTCACCAACAATAGTAGAGATGGTGAAGCTGCTGAATTGTAAAAATCTTTCTGGAATCAATTGAAAGGGGTATAGTCCAACAGGCAGTCCAGGTGTAGCGTCTGTTCAAGTCTTTTCACGCATTTTCCAGGTTATTCCAAATCATTATTTGGAAGATCTCCATTTTATGACTTATACTTTCCCTTTTCAAAGTTTAAGCAGACTAGAGATGGCAGGATCAGGCCCAGGGCTTTCCTTTATAGCTATCTAACAAGCTGACAATCCTCTTGTCACAGCAGGACCTTCCCTGAGGAAGCATAGACAGTGCAACTTGTTGCTTTGAAACTAATCTTCTATTTCCTATGCATATACAGGTAAACTAGATGCATTCATTCACATAAGGCAATTAGCCGTTACTTCATTAGAGCATAGATTATTAAGATGAAGACAATGCAGATAATATTACTAGTTTCCTGCAGCATCTTTCATCTTTGATCTTAAGGTTAATGGAAGCATTCTCATGCATAACATAAGGCAATTAAGACATGAAAAGGAATTAGCATCTACCAATTAATCTGGTTACATTGTTAAACTTCTAACTAGATATAGGAAAACACAGACAAATACAGGTAGCATGTACCCTTGATTTCTATTATTACAAATAAATGGGCCAATGCTTCCTGGTCTAGTACATCACTTTTAAATTCACATACAAGTAGATTGTCTTGATTACATTTCACTGCCTCTTGTTAAGTTGTTTTGGGTCAGACCCAGGTTAACTGATCTGTCAGGGTAACAGACAGGTTACTGTTTTTATAACTGTATTTTCTTAAATGCACCAAAGAGCCCGGAGAGCAAAGAATAAGCCTTTGTACTTAGATTGTAAACTCTGTGGGGAAAATATTTCTTTTTTTCTGTGTGAGGGTCCCCATGTGCTATGATAATACAAATAAATTACAGTAAAACAAAAAATTAAAGCATAACAAAAATTAATTCCCTTGTATTTCTATCACTCCCTTTGTTATGTTTATTATGTTACTGTATTGCAAGGCCCCCATAGACGTAGAACAAAGGTGTGATGCAAAGGAGTGCTATTAAACAACTGATCTTCATTTAGCCCCAGTCACATGCAATGGGTCAATTACAAAAGGTTCATCTTTATTTCCTGGACACTGTCACATGGCAGAGGTTTGCATCCCCTGACTCCAGTAGCTTCTCTTACAAAACTAAATTCCCTAACCAGTTCCTCAATGTACCCCAAACAAGGCGTTTGGTACAGTACATTATATTCCTTCGGCTCAATAACAAAGCATTATATTTGTAAGTATATTCATCTTTTCACTATAAACACCTATTCTAAAGGGTTTGCAAATAAATCAAAAAATGCTTAATGAATAGTGCTAGTTCAAAAAATACTGACAAACTAAAATTCATCTTAAAATTGAGACATATTAGTTAAATTTCTGACTCTCTCATTCTCCACTCCACTCTACAAAAGAGTTTACAAATAAATCAAAAACCTGGGCATCTCAGCTCAGGAAATGTAGCTTCTACAACTTTTATGTTTCAATATAAAAAGCAATTACTGTTTTTTGTGGCTTGGGCATGATATATAAAATCTGAAAGCATTTAAAAATCCAGCAAACCTATGCAAATTACAAAACCAATATTTCAAGTGGGTTCTTATATTACACTGTCTGGTTTTATCAAAACCATTGTTATTTTTTTGGTGTAAAGCCATGGTAAGTAGAGACCTTAAAATTGCCTAGATATTACATAGATATATATATTTTTAAAAGCAACATGATATATAGATATAGATACAGTATTTTCTAGGTTATTCCCTATATTTTCCCAACACTTATCTCATATTATCTCTTATGTTTGTTACATCAACAATGTCATAAATGTCAGGAAACAAGCCCTCTATTATAACTGACTATTGAGATTACATAACTGATGCATTTGTAATATTAGATATGGAATTGCATTATAGGAAACCTTGAAATGGAATGTATTCCAACTATTTCCCAGTCAGAATTTTGGATTTGTTGATTTCATTACATACACACGAGATTATTTCAAAACATTTCCATTTTTGAGTTTGAAGAAAATGTTAACAGGATAAGATAAAGTAAAACAAATACTCTGTGGTGTGATTGAACGCTGTATACAGAAGAAGCCTATTCAGCATAATGACAGATCTCCTACAGCTTCAGAAATGGCACATGTTACTTAAGCAGAAGTACTGCATCAGTGCACAGATGTTTCCCCTTCTGATTTTCCAAATCCCCTATAATCCAAGACACAGAGGCCCAGATCCTCAAAGGTAGTTAGGCTCCTTAACTTTCATTGATTTCAGTGGAAGTTTGGAACCTAAGTACTTTTGAGGATCTGAGCCAGAGTCATTTGTGTTACAGCTGAGAAGAAAATTTGTGAGTGGCGAACACATTGTAATTAAGATACAGCTAATAAGAACCAATACACTGTCCTATTAAAATAAAAGGAAGTCCCCAAGGTTCCAAATTATTTTATCCTGTCTTCAGCCATCTCTTGATCTTAGGTTTCACGTTAGAAGATGGGACTCAATGTGCTTCTTGAAGCATAATCAGATTGGGGATAGCATTTCTTTAATCTATATTTAGTGTCTTGTTTCTCACCGAAAATAGCTTGAACTCTAAATTAACCATTCTGCATGCTCTATCTTAAAATGTAACTTTAAAATTGCATTATTGCATAAGAGGCACAAAAGGCATAACTATTTCCCACTGATAGGTTCATTCAAACAAATTCATCCTGGCAATGACTCCACTGAAATAACAGAGCTGAAGTCAAGATGAATTTCTCCCACTGTGTTTCGCACAGAGAAAGATGCAATGTTTCAATATCTTGCTTTCAGAAAGTACTCCAACTTAGAGAAAAATGTTGCAGAATACAATCTTTTAACAAAAGCCCTGTGGAACTAACACATCATTTTTTCATGATTTCATTCTTAATGTTTGTGATTGCTATTATACATCTCTGACAAATAAAGTTCTCTGAAGACAGGCTTCCCTGTGACTATACATTGCATCATCCAAATCCTTCCTTCGTTTCTCAAGTGACTCGTGATATCCGAGAGGTTGGTTTTCACCTTTCAGTCTATTCTTTATGTTTTATCCAATAAAGGCTTATGTGTGAGTCAGTTGTTATGGCACATGAAGACACCACTCTGCAGCTCTTGCATGGAAGCTGGTGGGAGTGCTCACCTGAGAAAGATCATTTCACATGGATAAAAGTTGCAGAAGCAGGCTTGTGTGTGGGGCCTGATCCAAAACCCATTGAAATCAATGGGTTTCGTTACATGGAGTTCAATAAGCTTTGGATCAGGCTTATGCAGAAGTGGAAGTGTGGCCCAGCAGTTAGGGCACTAGCCCAGGATTAGGCCTGACTTCAGTGTCCTACTCCAACACAAATTTTCTCTTTGACTTCGGGCAATCCATGTACTCGCTTTGTGCCTCAGTTTCTTATCTCTGAATTGGGAATGATCCTTCCTTACCGGACAGGGACATTAACAGAATAATATATTAATGATAGCAAGGCACTCGTATACTATGGAAATAGAGGCCAATGCCTTAGACTAGATATGTAGAACTTCAGTAGCTTCTGCACATCCTTACAGAATATTTAACAGACTTATGCCAAAGTAACAGCGTTGTAATGTAAAAAAACAAACAAAACTGCAAAAAATGTAAATGAATTTTTAACGTACACCTGAGTTCATTCAAATTTTTTATTTTTCATTACATTAACCACAATGCTATGACTTTTGTTATTTCATCGTGTCAAATGCATTCCTCCCATTCCCCAAAATTTTTCCATGACAAAATGCCAGCCTAATCAATCCAATAAATAATGCAGAAATAAGAAAGCAATCCATATATTCAAACAGAAAAACATTGACATAATTTAAATGGCAATTTCTGTGGAAAAAATATACATTAAAGCAATTGGCTTGTAAAAAAGTTTCAGTTACTGAATCACTGCCAAAACCCAACCTAAACTGTGATTATTTTCTCTGTCAAAAACTATTCATGTGTGTAATGGCTGGGCCACCAGAAATATTCTTTATTGCATCCATATGAAAAAAGTTACCACATTTTACTTTTGTTCCGCAAGAATATTCTTTTTGCTAGTGTGCTAGAAGTATAAATCAAAGGTCAAAAAATTATTTTCTAAGACAAAAAGTTGGGCTAGTTAGTTTAAATTAAGCATAAATCAACTTTGTTAACGTGGAAAGATGCGAAATAACCTATTCCTGTGATCACATGGCAGAACGATATACAGAATAGACCTCCAAAAGCATACAGTGATAGGTTTGAAATGTGCCTATTATTAAAAGCCTTCCATTTTTCAGGGCATCCTAAAAGCACTCAGACTTCACCATGAGCTCAGTGTCAGGGGTGAAATCCCACTGAAGTCAGTAGTAAACTGCAGCTTCCGTCTCTACATAAAATATGTCTTTCCAGTTTTGTTCCTTTTCTTCTGCAGACGACATGCAAAGGCTTATGGATTGTTGTTGTCAGAGACCAATGAAAAGAAATATAGAGTCTGGTTTTCAGAAAGAGTGAGTGAAGTTTGCATGCACAAAATGGAGATCTCTGGTGACTATGTCAAAATTATAGGAAGGAGACTACTTAGCTGTTTCTTAATAAACACATGCCAGGCTAAGAGCATCTTTGACAGTGCTTCTCCATCCTCTGCTTTGTATGACAGGCTGTTCAGTTCAGTGCCTGATGTCTTGCTGTTGCTATGACTGTCCCCACTGGAATGCGCACTTACCCTAAGATGGTATATGGTAACAGATGTCCCAAAGTGGATTATTTATGTGGAATTCAGAAAATATTTACTGTTAAAATAAGCGCTCTAAGTGACACACAGATTCCAGGTGAAAGTTGCTTTATTTTAATATATTTTTCTGAGTAAGTTGGTTTCTTAAGATCCCCATATCTAGAACTATCACAGACTTAGGCCCTTTGAAATATGCAGCAAGAAGGAGGAGGGAAGTGTTCCGTCTTCTCATCTGCTTCCTTGGGCTGAATTTTCACTGATATAATAAGGGCTTGTCTACACTTCATATACTACAGTGGCACGGCTGTGCTGCTGCAGCATTTCAGTGTAGACATTACCTATGCCCATGAGAGGGATTCTCCTGGCAGCATAGATAATCCACACATACTCATGAAAGGCAGCAGCTAAATCGATACTTCTTCCATCCATCCGGCACTGTCTACATCCGGGGGTTAGGTTGGTGTAGCAATGTCTGTCTCATGGGTGTGAATTTTTCATGACCCTGGAGAGATGTAGCTATACCAATGTAAATTCTTAATGTAGACTGGACCTTAGAATATGGTTTTATCAAACAGTGTTATTATATATATTTTCTGAAACATTAGAATATGTTATGTTTATATTTCCGTAATTAAGAGTCAATACCACCACATGGATAACACTGATATTGATAATGGAAAAATACCCAGGCCAGCAAGTGTCAGAATCACACATGCACAGTGTGTGCAGAATGCAAAAATGTCCTTATCTAGGAATGACCCATGACTGTTCCTTTTATTAAACCTTGTATAGTACATGATTGTATCATCTATGCACGAGCCTTTTGTTTTAATAATACAGGAAGAAAATGATATAGTATAGAAACTTAAACAGCTTTTAAACTCCATGTCTAGTGGATTATATTTAGCCAATTATATCTAGCACTTTTTTTGCCTGCAAATGTCATCAGCAGGAAGGTAAAGGATCAGAGACATGGCTATGCGAGGCAGAGAGAATATAGGAATGGGGAAGAAGCTGGCACCTGAAATGTGAAGAGACTGGCACTACAGGGACCACAGGAAGAAGCTAAAGAGAATAGAAAGAACTGACAGCAGAGATTACTTCAGGAGAGGAATCAGGGAGGAGTTGGCACCTCAGAGATCACAGGAAGAAAGAGCAGAGAAAAGGCTGACAGGAAGTGGAGGTCTGTGCAGCTAGCACCACTATACCTGAAGATGTCAAAAAAGCGACAAAGAAGTTAACACGGCAGAGAAAGTAGGAGTTGAAGGGGCTGGCAGTGAAGCGACTGCCAGAAAGGAAGTTGGAGCACAGATGCCAGAAGCATAATTTGAGCAGGAGGAGCAGCAAAAAGACTAGCAATCCTGCGAGGCAGAAAACCAAAGCAACCTGAACTCTTTTTTACAATTCTTACATAGAAACGTCTTCAAACAGAATTCAGGGGGTATTTATTGGGTTCTGTCGCACTCACCAAAAACCAGATGTCTTAGTTATATGTGGATTTGCCACCTCTGCCATGGTTTTGGTAACCCCAGTACAGTACTCAAGAACAATCCTTTAAAGCTCTCATCCAACGTCCATTACCTTCAGTGGAAAGATTCCCACCAATTTCAATTGTGTTTGATTGGGCCATTAAAAAAAATCTTTCCCTCATCCATCTGCTGGAATATATTTGTTTTTTAAAATGTGCTTTTTGGACAATTGTTTTAAACACATGGCAGCCTTTCAGCTACTTGCTGTGGTACAGCACTAGCAGAACCATTTTTTGCGGAACCCTAAGGGAAAATAATCCAACAAGGCAGAAAAAATATTCCTCTTTTCTTTTTCCATAGGGCTGTTTTAATTTGCCCTCCCCTGGAAAAACAAGGCCAGCCTGAGAGTCTGAGAACTAAATGGCACAGAACAGAGTGATGCTGGTCCTGTCTTAATTTTGTGCATATCTATTCTACATCTCCTGCTATATACCTTAGGAATGCAGAAGCGATTTGTTAATTGCTACATCTAATGTCAGTCAGAGGCAATGCAATGGGATCATATTTACTCTATTACATAAGAGGACTTGAGCAAACGACCTAACATTAATTAAGGCAGACAAAGGACAAAGGCACCCCATAGAGTAGATGAATTGTCATGGCTATCTGCGCAGCTTGTCTTTGACACAAAAGACAAAATTCTGCACCACCTTCATGAAATGATAGGCACTAGCTAGCCACGCATCGTACACAAACGTTACTACAAAATGTAAAGTGCTTTAAAAAAATAAACATTTGCAGGCACATACTTTGTTTCTTTCCTTTCTCCTTCTTTTTTGAAAGATCAAGATTAAATTAGCTCCTATATTTTTACCTCCGTCCTGTGAAAAGTGACATAACACTGTAAGATTCTTTGAACAACTGAACAAGTGAGACTGTTGCTTTAGTTGTGTTTGTTCTTGCTCCTTGTCATTTCGGATAGCAAATATTAAATGAAGTCCAAAACAGGCAAAACAGCATGCTGGGACACAAATGCAAAGACTTATGGGGGCCAGAATCTACCAGATGGGACTGTAGGCATTACAAATCTACTAACATTTGTACATAGTGTCACGTACATGGGCTTTACACAGAGTAACTGAGACATGGCCCCGGGCCCCAAGAAGCTTACCAATGAAGGACCCAGTCCTGGATACAGGTTGTGATGGATTGGTGTATGTATGTCCATGTCTGTACCAAACTGTGACCTTCAATTGACATTGTAACCATCATTTGAGAATGTAGCTGCTTAGAGATGTAACAGACAGACCAAGTCCAGTTTATTGTAATGCCTGACAGCTCCCTGAAGGACTGACACAGAGTCATCAGCTGTGATTGTCTTCCAATCCATGAGAGATCTATTTCTAGAACACTATTTTTTCTAAAGAGAGGAGCCAGGCTGAAGAGAACGACTTTTCCCACTATGGACTCCAGGGAGGCTGGGTCTTCCCAGCTAATCACCCGAACAGAGCTCTGTCTTGCTGGCTGACCATTCCCTGACACAGAAGGACTGCAAAAGGGGCCTATCTATAGGGCTGAAACCTTTCTAATGGCTGGTAACCAGCCCCCCTGAGGCCCTGCCTCTGCCCCACCTCTTCTCCGAAGGCCTCATCCCGTTCCATCTCTTCCCCCAAGGCCCCACCTCTGCTCTGTCTCTTCCCTCCAGATTAAAAAACAAACAAACCAGATATCAGGGCTTGTCAAGTGGCACCCAGACACACAAGCCAAAACACGGATGGTCCATGTGAAAACCGGATGGGTGGCAACCTATCTAGTTACCTGCTATACTGAATGGCCTAGGACTCACACAGATGAGCCAAGACTCAGGGGAGAGAGCATAGAGACTTCTGTTATTTTGCCCAAAGATCTAGAACTCTGGTATATTTTAAGGGTGACATTTATTGTGGTTAAGAAACTCCTGTGCAAATCGCATGTTCCTTTTTTTTACCTGCTATGAGGTCCCCAAAGAGTTTAACTATAAACCAGTGAACATAGGCAACTAGGGAGACTTGCGGCGGGGGTCTCCACACTGGTTTCAGAGCTAAGAGCAGTTGAACTGCAAAGTCCCACACCCAAAAGAAGGGTGCCAGACAAGGAGTTTGCACCCAGAAGTGTACCTATGGTACATCTATACTGGAATAAAAGACCTGTGGCACAGCTCCAACTGGCCCAAGTCAGGTGACTTGGGCTGGCAGGGCTCGGGCCGCAGGGCTAAAAATTGCTGTAAAGTCATTTGGGCTCGGGCAGGAGCCTGGGCTCTGGGACCCTCCACCCTTGCAGAGTCCTAGATCTTGGGCCTCAGCCCAAATGTGTGCATAGCAAATTTATAGTCCTGCAGCCTGCGCACCAGGAGCCTGAGTCAGCTGATCGGGGCCATCTGCGGGTGTTTCACTGCTGTGTAGACATAACCGTTGGCTGCCCAGAGCTAGAAATAGCGACTAGATTCTGCCCAGACCAAGCTGTCTTGGAAGCATGTGGGATCCAAAGGTTGGGTCCAGTTACAACTGAATAGTGACCAACAGCTAGGGGGACACAGCCAGGTCTGTAACACACCCATGTGAGGAACTCTACTCCTGGAAGTAATCCCGCTGAGTTCACATTCAGCAAAGCGATGTGCGTGTGGTAGGGTTTCAAGGACAAGACACTACTTTGACTAGAAGACAGGGACAAAGTGGAGGGAGGAAAGAAAGTACAAAATAAGGGTGTGCAGTGACTGGTCTGGCACAAGATACATCTTAGTGCATGGATACCATGGCAACAGGTACCCTAGGGAAAAACAGATAGCTGGGAGGATAAATCAATAGAAATATTACATGTTATGCCTATATTTGGAGGGCTGGTCCTTCATCTGATATGTTAACGCATATGGAAAATGCATTTAAATCATGAAGGGGGTAGACAAGGATCCACTGCACATGACTATCATGGCATTAGGATAAATAGCCTCCAAAAACACTTCATTCCACTTTGCCATTGATCAATTTGTGTTCAATGGAAACAACCCAAGGAGCCACATGCCTTATGGGAAAACCACATGGAATTTAATAGATAGCATCTTTTCAGTAGAACTTTTAAACCAGTATATAGCACTGTTGTGACAGGGGCCTGGCCATTTCAGGCGGGTCAGCACCTGGCCTGTCAGTGACTGGCTCCACTATGGAAAATGAGCCAACTCAGATCCACTTGTGAGTAATTAAGTGCCTGAGTGGCTGGGCAGCAATGAATTAGTTAAGGAACACCTGGGCAGAAGAAAGGCTTATGGGGGCCCAGTCAGAAAGAGAGACTCCTCAGGGAAGCTGGTTAGGAAACTATGCCCAGTGGTGACTCCCTAGAGAGCAGGAACAGTCCAAGAGAGAAAGTGCTCCCAGGCAAGGTACAGGAGCCACGCAGGGGAACAAACTGGGCACCTCCTGGGCAGCTATGGGGGACTCACTCACAGCTGGCTGTGGGTTGGCTCATTTTCCTTAGCAGAGCCTATCCCAGGTAGGCTGGTCCCAGACTTCCCTGAAAGGGACAGCTGCCATCACAACTCTGAAACAAGAATACAATTCTCATAGTTTAAAAAAAAAACAAAATAACCCTCCAATATTTTTAAATTTGCTAATATAGATAACCACATGAGCTTATTAACGATCCCCTTGAATTCCCTCCCCTTCCCGCTTCTCATTTGTCACGTTCATTTATTGGGTGTGAGCTGAAATTAGGCCTTGATCCTGCAGACACTTACAGATGTGCTGAACATCAGGCATGCCAGTAGTCCCGTTCACTTCAGCGCAGCTACTCATGTCCAGAAAGGCAAGCAGATGCTTGTGGCTTTGAAGGATTGGGGCTTTGGACAGCCTCTGCAGAAGGGACTGGGGATACAGTTTCCAAAAACAGCTAAAGGTCTGTGGGACCGGCACCTGTGGACTCCGCATTTCCAAGCCTGCACTGGAGCATCCACATTGCAGTTTAATCCTGGGTTTATAATTGCTGAACCTGGGTCTCACAAATGTGCTGATGCATCCATACTGCACTATACAGATGGGAGTGAGACCTTCTGCTTTTAGGAGCACGTCCCAGCATCTCCCAGGGTTCCGAGCACCCTCGTCAGCTGTAGCCACTTTTTGTACCTGAACCCTGAGGAAGACTCAGGTAACCAGATAACAGCAAAGGTACGATTTATTCTCCTTGCTCCTTCACAGAGTTTCCATTCTTATTCCTCCTTCTCTTCCCCTCTCTCCACCCTCCCTGCATGCTCCCCTCTCCTCATTCATCCTGGAAATTGTAGTTCCTGGGCCCAAGACTACCGGAAACATCTAAGAACAAACTTGCAAACACAAACTGGTGTAGCTATCTGCACCTAGCTAGGTAAAACAGCCTCACCTGACATGAATAATTAACACATGTAGGGAGGTCTCATTTCTTGAAAGATAGAATTAGAGAGGTAAATGAATCATCAGGCTGAAAACAGGATGTTTGTGCTAAAAAAAGAAGTAAATAGATCAGCTGAGCTAGCTAAGATCAGAGAGAGAACAGCCAGGGAACCATTTACTACAAACAAAATAAAAATGGACAACAGAGAGATGAGGTAAAGAGTACATCAAGCATGGATAAAGTAACTAAGACAATCCAAAAATGTGTCATGCAATGTATAGTCAATTCAATGACATGTGTAATGTATATAAAAGGAGAAGGTTTCTGTGCATCTTTGGAGCTGTCATGTACTCCCCCCACCTCCCACAATGGAATCTGATCAATTCAGCATAGTGTTGCTGTATGCCAAATAAAAATATCTGAGTAATCAAATCTGGAGTCACACTGAGTTATAGGGAAGGCAAATGGAAAGAGATCACAGAGGGAATCCCAACATGCTCTAGCCTTTCTTCAGGGTGTATTGTGTGAAAACGTGTTTGACCATCCTGCAGCACTTGAATGGAAGATGTCTTAGCCTGCAGAGACACCCAGCTGAGACATTTCTGGGTCTTCATGCTCCCAGCAACTGGAGCCAGCACCGATGGAAGAGCTTGTGCTTTCAGTCCTATTTCAGGAGTCAGGCAGAACATCCTTGAAATGCTGGTGGACGTTTCAGTGGTGGTATTTGTCCTATCAAAGGCACCTCTTGGAGGGTGATCTAGACCTGGCAGATACCACCTGGTTGACACTGTTATGTCTGTTGCCATGCCCACGGGTTCCTCATATGCAGAATGATGCTTTTGGAGCAGGGCAACAAGCACAGACTGGTAGGATTGCATCATCACACAGACCTGGGATGAGTACTCGTGACT
The DNA here is from genome assembly GCA_007922155.1 of Mesoclemmys tuberculata. Classification (NCBI taxonomy): domain Eukaryota; kingdom Metazoa; phylum Chordata; order Testudines; family Chelidae; genus Mesoclemmys; species Mesoclemmys tuberculata. The sequence continues at coordinate 50,191,938 of ML675603.1, forward strand.
TCAGAACTTGTGCATGAAGAAGATGTCCTAGAGGATTGTGAGAAGTTTGCCCTGGCCCTCCAGCATCAGGGAGGTCCTACCAGTCCAGACACAGGTTACTATAGCCATCTGGAAACCAGCAACCACAAACTGTTACAGGTCTGTGGCTAACTAACTTGGTATTGGCACGTCTACTGTTGGGTTTGTGATGGTGAAGGTTTGCGAGGTGATCAGGACTGTGATTCACCCAAAGTGGTGGGCAAAAACAAAGACCCTGAAATAATTGCTGGTTTTGAGAGAATAGGCTTTCCAAACTGCACGGGAGCCATTGATGGAATGTATGGATCCATAGTTTGCCCACTGCAAGGATCACATGAATACATAAACCAAAAAGGGTACTACTCCATCATTATGCAGGTGCTGGTCAACCACAGAGGCAGGTCCATGAACACTAATGTAGGATGTACTGGCAAAGTACTTCCAGGAATGGCATGGGCCTGCCCCCACTGACATGACCTCTCTTGCGTAGTGCACATGAAGTCATGCTGCATGGGAAACGCCATTTTGAGGAGTGTGCCACACCGCTCCCTCTCGCCCTTCCCCATGCAGCACAGTGAGTGTACGGTCAGACGTACGGTCAGAGGGCTGAGTAGCGCACTCTTCAGAATAGCATCCCCCCATCCGATACCAGACAATACCGTATCTGGTTTTGTCTCAGTGCCGGATGGGGGACAAACCACCGAAAAAGAGTTTCAAACTGGACACGTGGCCTCCCTAGTGTAGCCGCACATACCCTACACACAGCCTCAAGTGGGGTGTAGTTTAGATAAAGCATAAAAAAGGCCCTGTTCCAAACAGCTTACACTTGAAATCATGGGGGAAGGGACACTCAGCAAGTTACAAGAGGGGCCCAACACCTCATCGGGTTGGGCCCCTAAATCATTCATTCCATCTAACCTTTAATGATCTGCTTTTACTGACCATTAAGGGCAAGATCCTGTAACCTCTGACTCACACAAGCAGTTCAGTGGAGCTGGTCACATGCACCAAGATGACTCATGACAATAAGAGTTTGCAGGATCAATCTTTTGCTTTCTTCTGCTACTCTCAGGAGGATTAATGTAAATATCTGGTTTGGCTTCCTCCCTGAGCATACAGTGAAAACATTCCAAGGCTAGAGCTTGTAACTAACCAGCATGTCTCTATTTTTTTCCTTCTTGCTCCTAGTACAGTTGAAACGTACTCGAAACAGAGCAAGGCAGTTTGGTTTTTAATGTTTTAAAAGGAAACTTTTTATTTTCTGTTTTCCCAGAGATGTGAGCAAGCTTCCAGTTAGTGACCTGCACTGGAAGTGAAAGGAGTGCATGGAGGGGGAGGCTTGACTCTGTGTACATCACCCAGGACAAGCCAATTTATTTGGAAATATTCTGGCATGCATAAGCACTTTTCCTGTAGTTGTACTTTTCCAACTGATAAGATCAAAATTTACATAGCAAAGAGCTAGATGGTTTTTCCCCAGGCAGGACAAGACACAGGCCAACTGCAGTGGCCTTTTCCCTTCCTTAAATGAAATATGACTGCTGCTAACAATGAGTTCTTTTCCCCACATGTGTGAAATCTACTCTAATCTCATATTTTTGGCCTGTAAGTAACTTCAAACTTTCTGGCTTGTCTAGCCCCATTTTTCCTGCAAGAAATCTGTGACATAGAAAGACAGATTACGGGCATTATTGCCAAACTGAGTCATCTGATTACAGTTATGTAGCCACAGGCTAGGATTTTCCATTTTATGTTCATGAACAGAGTTGGTCACATTATTTATCATGAACAACTTACTCGGCAAACTCTGGTGTTTCTTCAGATTGTGAATTGTTCAAAAACTGATCTGGATTTTTATGACTGTGGCAGTTCTAATTAAGTATTTTACAAATATTTTATGTAACAAATTTCAACCTGGAATTGTTTGCAAACTGTTGGCTGGCCTTGTTCCTCCACCCATGGAAGTTAATGACATGGCAGGATCGTGTTCCTCAGCTATTCACTATTCACAGTGTGTGAACAGTCACCTACATCACATGGTTCTGTTTCCTGATTGGTCAACTTTTTAAAACAGGAGATGACTAATTAGCAAACACGCAATGACCAGTGACTAATGGGCAATGAACTATATAGCATGTGCTTTAGCTGGATAATCATTTGTGCTAAAATCACTAAACTTTCAGGTTTTGTGGACGTTTTCATGAACAGATCAGCAGATATCTGATTACTTGTTAATTACAAATAACACGGCCCACATATGATGCAATGAACTCACATTTATTTGTGAAACTTGGTGATCAACGTTTTATAGTATTTAACCCCTTCTACTAATAATGCAAAATTTAACCTTGACTAGGATATTCTTAAACTTAAGATCAATCTAACAGCCTAACCTTGATTTTTGAAGGAACTGCAATTCAAGCAGGTCTTTCAAATAACTCTATCTTAAAAATTACTGTAATTTTTAAATGTCTGTCAAATGGGCATTTCCAGGGATGAAGAGAACCATGCTGCCAAATAAAATAAATATTCTGAAATTTCAATATTGATTTTTGAGTTTAAAGAATCATTCCTAAAGTGTACCTTGTGGACATGAAACCAGACTGTGGAGTTCTTCCTGATGGTGTCCAGGCCCACCGGAGCAAACAGAGAATGCTGGCGGGGGGATAGGGTGGGATTGTGAAGCTGGAACAGCATGTGTTCCTAAGAAACTCCTTTTCCTGCCGCATGCTCCGAACAATGAAAAAAATCACTGAAACGACACACACAAAAAGATTATATTGGAATACTCCACAGAAAGCAATCAATCTCCCAACATTTCCAGCAGGCTGTAAGTTATAGCAGAATTAAATCCACTGAAAAAATTTCCTGGTTTTGGCATCTTTTTCTCCATCCTGAACTCCTGCCAAATGCTAAAAGAAACTATTTAGCAAAGGCAATTATTTATACACAGTTTTAGAGGGGAAATCGGTGATTTTAAATATTAAAAAAACCAGCTATTTGCGTTGGTTAAGTTGAATTAACAACAACTGCCTTTCATGGCAGATTCGGCTGACCACTGTACTATAATTGACCTGGACACCCAACAAACACAGTTGCCTTCAGCTCAACACGTGCTGCAACTTTCCTAATGTTTGATCAGCAGGCAGCAGAGCTGACATTGATAGTGACCTTTGCTAACACATTTATAGACTGCTTCATTTACGAGATGGAAACTGAAACCTTGATATACATTTCTCCACTTGAAAACTGAGACAGAGCCGTTACTTCCGGGCAGGCTGTCATGGGTTTATCTAAATTATGTTAATAACATTCCTCAACAGAGGTTCTTGTGTGAAGAAAGCAGTAAACGTTAAATAGCTTTTCGTTTTTAATGCAGTTTATTAGTTGAAGTTTATGGCTCAAAAAGTCCACTCAGGCCCTTGCCATAAAATAGCCATACAGTTGGAGGCCCTCACTAAAAAGTAGATTGTTGAAAGCTGAGAGGGAAGAAGTGTATGTCCCAGTGGTGTAGAAGGTGGCTCAGCTGATATAAATCAGCTTTACTTTATTGGCATCCTGGGAGTACTCCAGGACCTGACCCAAGTACTGAGAAACAAAAACTAGTTTTGTGAAGTATCACCATTGGGAATCAAGATAACAATTCTACAAACCCTTTCTCACACAAGCAACTCTTTCTCACAGGTAGCCTCAGCAATGTTGATGGGACTGCTCACTAATATTAAGTGAGAGAATCTGGGCTAATGTGTTCAAGATCAATAATTTCTATGCTTAGTTTTCTGAGCTTTACAGTTCCATTTGCCTAACGCTACATAAACGAATGCAGTCAGAAAAAATCCCGCTCACTAGCTAATACAAAGAAGAGGTAAAACCACAGATCACAGGCACAGACCAAAGTTTAAGGAACCAATTATACATTTGAAAGAAAAGGAGAGACACACTTGAGTTTGCAAAATAGTAAGTCTTCCAGGGACAATTGAAGGAAACAAAGTATAGTTCCAAATTAAAGGGCATGGGATAATATTTAAAACAGAGAGACAAAGACTGGATTATCATGAACTTTGAGGGTTAGTGGATTTTTCTGCAATTACCTCATCAGAATCAGTCATTAGTACAAAGGAGATATTTTAAAATGGGAAAGCCTTAGGGTTTCACTTTTGTAACCTTTGATTAGCAGCATGCTTGTCCATATTTTCACCAAGATAAACAGCTGAAACAGAAGTTCAAGCTTTTCTATATTACACATGGATTATGGCTCTGGCAATGATGTTGCATTCATTGACAACAGCAGTGAATGAGCCTGGCAGTTTTCCTTTGAAAAATACCACTTCTTCGTTAACACCGGGCCTTATCCTGCCCCCAGTTTGTATCCAACAGCTCTGGTGTGCCTTTTTGTCTAATCATTAATTAAAGCCAACATCATGACACTGAATCACTAATTTGGGAGTTGGATTCAATGTCTGTGTGCAACCTGAATATTACTTCAGCTGAGACTCAAACCAGAATCCTCAAGTCTATAGAAAGCAGCTTTAGCAGGTGTATCAAAAGAGAGTTGTGCTAAAATTGTCTCAGTTGAGAATCATTCTTTGTGTTTTGCTACTGGCAAAAGACTCATATGGTCTTACTAATGTCAGATTAGTCCAAATTCTGATAGTTATACAAGTGCAAATGTGGAGTAAGAGCTTTAAACTGGGCAAAAGTTGGGATACCTCTCTAGCAAATCCATGCTCCATTTTAAATGAGCCACCATAGTTCTAGATGGATTGAAGACCTCAGATAAAAGGTTCCAGATTTACCCAATCTCTAAAGAGAAGTAGTTTTGCTCTTGCAAAATGTTTTGTTCCTTCTAAACCAATGGACACATTTTATCTGAATCGAGGCAGGAGAAAGGTAGATAAAGTTTGTGTTTTGAATCATCTCTTAACTAAAAGCTTCTTGGACATCAAACGGTAAATTATATCCATCTTGCTGACTTTGGCATTTTTATAGTGCTTTATATCTTCAAGGCCTATTACCACTTGTATAAATAGAAGGACAGATTCTGATGTCAGACCAGTGCAATAACACGAAAATGAATGAGGAGTACAAAGAAGTAAATCAGGGAAGAATTTGGTCAAAAGTTATTCATTACAGACTCCCAAAGAAGTGAGTCTTTCCACTGAATTCACTGACCATAGAATCAGGTCCTTAAAGTTGCAGTTAGAGCTCTTCACTGATATTACTACTACAGCATTTTGCTGAAAAATGACATGATGCTGGCATTACAGAAAATCAGTGTCAAATAGTGCAAACCATTTTCCATCTTGATTAAAGACAGCTTTCAAAATCAAAAATGAAACTACATTGAGCATTGATTATCAGAGGTTCTGAGAACTCACATCTCTCATTGGCTTCAGCAAGAAGCCCTTAAACAGTAAAGTTCTGCTTATTGGTAAATCAGTTTTAAAGCTCTATGGAAATAAATAGATTCATACATTTTAAGGCCAAAAGAGATTATTAGGATAATCTAGTCTGACGTGCTGGAGAACACAAGCCACAGATTTCTCCCCTGATTTGCAGTAACATTGAATTTATCATCTCACAGGCAGTGAGATGCTAACCTCCAGGAACAAAACAGAGAAACTGCAGTTTTTAGAAATGGCCAGAGATGTTTCTCCTAATGCGAACTGTTTGAATATTTGCCTTAGAACAATGGGCCCGGCTTTTTTTTATATCTCTGATGGTGGTCTGATTATGTGTGACCACAACCTCATTTAATCCTCTTACCTCATTGCTGCAAGAGCCAAGTAAATCCTGTTTGTAGGTCTTCTGGCATGCATATTACATTTATTGCTGGACTGCATAGCTGTTTAACAATTAAATATATATACAGAGGTTCAGTAAGCCTAGTTTGGCTGCCAGGTGTAGCTAGAGGGGAAGGAGGTAGGCTAACGTGCTTAAAAGTGGAATGGTCCATAGCAGTTAAGGGGAGATTGTCTACATCCAGGAATAGATCCAGGAATCTGGGGGAAATGTTAAAGTTATGGAAGAAGATTAAAGAGTTCAAGAGCAGCCACAGGTTGGAAGAGTCTTTTACTGCAGGAGGGCAAAAGAAGCCTGAAGAAACTGAGATGCTCATCTTACATGATAGTGGCAAATGACTTATCTGGCTTTAAGACTAAGCTTGATAAGTATATGGAGGGGATGTTATGATGGGATAGTTTAATTTGAGCAATTGATTTTGGATTATCGGCAGATAAGTCTGCTCAATGGTCTGTGGGAATGTTAGATGGGATGGGAACTGAGTTACTGCAGAGAATTCTCTTTTGGGTGCTGGCTGGTGAGTCTTGCCCACATGCTCAGGGTTTAGCTGATCGCCATATTTGGGGTCGGGAAGGAATTTTCCTCCGGGGCAGATTGGCAGGGGCCCCGGAGGTTTTTCGCCTTCCTCTGCAGCATGGGGCATGCGTCGCTTGCTGGTGTATTCCCTGCAGCTTGAGGTCCTCGAATCTCACTTTTGAGGATTTCAATAACTCAGTCATGGGTTTGGGGTTGTTATAAATATGTATGGGTAGGGTTTTGTGGCCTGCCTTGTGCAGGAGGTCAGACTAGATGATCATATTGGTCCCTTCTGACCTATGTTTCTATGTTTCTATGTTTCTATGTGTGTAAGAGAGGAAGATCAGAAAGGCTCTAAACAATTGAAAAGAACATCTGAATGGGCCTGTAGTGGTGGCAATTTTCACATCACAGAGGCCCACAGTAACTGGGGAGGAGGAATGGAAAAAGTCCAGAGTAGCCAGGGGCTGGTCAAAGAGGCCCAGAATAGTTGCAGAGTAGATTCTCAAGATGATTAGCTGTGAAAAGAAGGAAATGGAATGCTCCAGACAGCTGTGGGTGGAGGGAAATGGAATCCCACAAGTAGTGGCAGGCAGGGGCAGCATAGAGAGACACTGAAGAAAACTTCTGAAAAAAGATGGTTGACATTTTTAGATAGAAAAATATTTCCTCCTTCCTCCTGCCCCCCACCCCCCCCAAGAAAAGAGTGAGCAAAAAGGAGGAAATGTGGGGAAATTAAAAATTTGGACTGTTCAATTTTTTTAGAAAAAATATTTCAAGAGCAAAGTAAAAAAGTTCCAATTCTAGTCCTGTGAAATAGAAGAAAGTTCAAAATGTTATTTTGTTCATAAAACTGTTTTTCCAACTTCTGAATGATCCAGGAAGGCTCAAGGGAGCCGGTAAAAAGGCAGCAGAACATGGACTTGATACCACATATTGTAAAATGCTTTTCCATGCAACCAACATCCCACCCACAAGGCTTAACAGTTTATATGAGACATTCATAACCTAAGACAAAGGGGAACTGTTCCCTAAAATCTCTTTTAATGTTGGAAAGTGAGTCTTGTAAACCTTTTCAAGATTTATAAGAACCACCAAGAAAAAACTAAGGATGAATTCATGTGCTTATGGCTTACTGATAGAACAATGATATTTTACCATGAATCTTTCATGTTTATTAGTCTTGGTATAGATTATCAATGTAATGGCATGTTTATAGGCTATGATTTAGCTGTCCTTTCCTAATCAGCAAACTACTTAGGCATGTGTTGGTATCAATGGGACTGAAGTACATGCTGAAAGTTACGCATATGCTTGAATGCTTTGCTGAATTGGAGCCATCAGACAGTTCTATTTTCCCATTGGTAATCGTATCAGCCTTTGGCAGAAAGGAAAATATCTGCATGTGCTGTGTTCACACAAAGAGTTATTAGTTAAAAACAAATGCTTTTGTCAGAAGGTTGCAATATAACTCTGCTTTTATTTGTTAGGGTTCAAGTCAATAAGACACAAAAAACCCAAAAGAGAGGGAGACAAGCAGGCTGCGTCCTTAAACTGAAAGGCACAAATCACTCCACCTTATTAGGTGTTCTGTCTGACTGACTGCTGCTAAGCCCAGATATCCTACTTCCCTATAGATCCCCCTAAAATTGACCAGGAAACCCTGAAATGTAAAGTGACAGTTTATCATTTGAATAGTTTTCAATAAACCAAAGTATGGAAACTGTGATTTTAACCTCTAGTTTTCTAGCACTGTAAACATTTTATTTTTTCTTCTTGGCTAACTATATTTTTATAATAGCAACAATTACCTCTTGTCTGTCTGGATTGAGAGCAATCAGGTTCACCTGGGACCCTCAACTCTTTCTACCGGTCATTAATTGTGAGGCAATGCCCTCTCCGGAAATCATTATTCCTTAAAGTGCAGTTCTACCCTGAGAAGTGATTGTAAAATTGGCATCATAGTGGGTTGCATGTTTATTATAGAATCATAGAAGATTAGGGATGAAAAGGACTTTAGTGCAACCCCCTGCTCAAAGCAAGACCAACCACAACTAACTCATCCCAGCCAGGGCTTTGTCAAGCCAGGCCTTAAAAACCTCTGAGGATGGAGATTCTACCACCTCCCCAGGTAATCCATTCCAGTGCTTCACCACCCTCCTAGTCAAAAAGTTTTTCCTAATATCCAACCTAGACCTCCTCCACTGCAACTTGAGACTGTTGCTCCTTGTTCTGTCTTCTGCCACCACTGAGAACAGCCTAGCTCCATCCTCCCTGGAACCTCACTTCAGGTAGTTGAAGGCCGCTATCACTCAGTGATTCCAGATCAAATATGCTCAGTTTACAAGCAATAGAGAGAGGGTGGAGGGGGAGGGAGCTGCTGGGTTCTAACCATCAGCTCTGCATAGCCAGCCAGATGAGAGAGAAGAATAAAGACCTTCTTTCTCATGTATCATCACTGCTAATATAGATTTTGCAGGCCAGTTTATGCCCTCATTTATATAATATGCAAACCCATAGACTTCAGATTATGCCTCCAGTAACAAGTGTACAATTCAATTGTTGTCAGGTGTAACTGATTGTCACTGTAGAGCAGATATGACTCTGAATAGACACAGAGAGCAGATGTGTTCAGTCAGACGTGACCACTGCAACATAATCAAAATTTCAGAATAGAACTACGTTTTAATTACCATGTTTTAGAACACATGTGTTTTACTGCAGTACTTTACATGGGTAAAAATCAATCTCTATGTTGTACAGGGATTTAAAAAAGTCACTGCTAAAAAATCACTGAGGCCCAGAATGAAGTGCTGGTTCTGGTAGCAACATTTGGAATTGCAAATAGTTATTTCATATTTTAAAAAGGCAATTTGCATTTTTTTAAATGTCGCCATGCTTCTGTGGGACACGGCATGTTTTTCATTTTAGAGCTGGCAGAAAGAAAATCAAATTTCAATATTTTTCATCAAAGAGCAGGGACAAACTCATCACAAAAAAAGCTGCAAAAAAATGTTCCAATCTTTGACCAGCTGTACACGTTTACACTTTGACATAAAAACATATTTTTACCATTGCATTGTAACTTAACTGGCTTTTGATACATGCACTGTGATAAATCAGCAGTTTTATTCCAAGGATCTCTGTGCTTTACAAAGTTGTAGAGTCATAGAGTTTAAGTCCAGAAGGGACCATCACATCACCTAGCCAGACCTCCTGTATATCAAAGGCCACCAATACCGCTCAGCACCCATGCACTAAAGCCAACAACTGAAATTAAACTAAAAAATTTGGGTAAGTATTATCTGTATTTTACAAATGGGGAAAATGAGATCCAGACTGATTAAGTGACTTGCCCAAGGTTACAAAACAAGTCAGAGGTAGAACTAGAACTGGACCCAGTCTCGGTCTATCGCTTGAAGGGGATAGATTAGATATAGGGATATTTTTCAGCATCATCATTCTAAAGGGTCCTTAGACAGGTACACAATAGATCATACATCTGATCTCTAGAATGCTGAACAAATGCAGCTCCTATTGGCTTTTTGAAGTTTTGGATGCTCAACCTCTCTCAAAATCAGGCCCAGGTTCAGGTCTAAAATAAAAGGAAGAACAATCTTTCGGGAGGTGGGGACAAGCCTTAAGTAAGTATTCAAGAGATCTACGATGGTCCACAATAACCTCCTCATGTTGTTGCTACTGCATAAAAATGGCTTCTGGAATTCAGCTCTTAACAGGTTTTAACTTCTTAGTCATCTAACATTCTCAGTGCATGGATCAATCACCCATGAACACATGTGACTAAACACTTTAGCTAACAGCTGAGAAATCTAGCAGAACTTCTACTGACACACCTGGAGGAGGAACTTCAGATATTTACCACCTTCACAATTTAAAGGCAGGAATGCTGCGAAGCTGTTCTCAAATCTTAATTTCTCTTTGATTTAGCACATCCAAGCCAGTTGGCTGGCTATCTCTGACTGTAATTGTAGCAGTTAGTCTTCCTGTTCATCTGTTGTTTTAGGGCATATCTATATAGGGGCACAAATTAATCTGAATTAACTAAAAGTGAGAATTTAAAAAGTGGATTAGTTCAACTGCATTAAACCCTTGTGTGGATGCTCTTGTTCCGAATTAAAGTGGCCTTTATTCAAAGTGAATTAAACTGAACCAAAGTAAAGCCACTTCAGTTCTGAATGAGTGTGTCCATGGAGTGATTTAATGCATTTTAACTAATCCACTCTAACAATTAATTTGGATTAATTTTCCTCAGTGTCCCTGTGTAGACAAGCTCTTAGAAATCGGGCCAGATACTGATCTCTGCTGCTGAGGGACATCTCAGCATCTGTGACTGAGCATCACGTTCAGGTGAGCCTGGGAATATATGAGCCTAGACTCTACATTACAAGAGCCGAAGCTGGGTACTTTGGAATAAAATAGGGAATCTAGACGGGCTTTTCTTTCGGTTCACCACTTTCCACAAATTTCAGGAATATTGCTTGGGTGGAAGAGTGTTTTCTTTTCCTGTTTCCAATCACTTTTTAAAGTGCTTTCTTTGTTGATTCTCCGAGTCCAAACACTTGTTCAATGATCTTCTCAGTTATTCTCAGCGTACCAGTTTTTCATCAGCAACTAAGCAGAAGATAAGTAGATATTTGACTGAAAATTCATTTTGGCAAAGATGCCCTTACAGTTAAATGCTTTCAGCTTTTCTACTGAATGCTAGTGTCCTTTGAACTAACTCCATGATGACTTTGGGGACATTTAAATGTTTGTTCTTTGAACAGGTCCTTATAATGCCAAGCTGTGAAAACAAATTAAATAAATAACTTATTAAATGTTAGAAGCCCCCAGCAGATATGCAGAACTCATAAAGTGAGAAGGCTGCTTTCTTTGAAGAGAACTTGTGTTTTTCATCTTGCTGCTGGCTTCCACAACTTGCATTCACTCCCTAAAGACATACCAAGAGATGCGGAGCTATAATTAATGCCTGTTAGATAATAATGTAAAAATAAACAAGACCAGATTTCCTGAAGAGAAGCACAGGGTTGGGGAGGTGGAAGAGGAAAGAGAGCAGAAAAGTTTGAAGAATAGAAGTTGTGTGTATTAATTAGTGGCAGAACAGAAAGTTCACCTCATGAAATCGAATCATTTTTCGGCCATATTCCCCAGTCAGTTCATAATCCCTTTACACCACTCATGTGGCATCATGGGGACTAATCTGGTTGCAAATGGCCAGTAGAAAATTCACCAGTTTAGGAAAACACTCTGCTGCTGGGCATTGCCGAGCCTTATTCCATTCGGTGGCTCTTCATCTCCACCCTACTCTCAGCATGGTAGACTTTTTGGGAGCAGGGAGAGGAAAAGGTGCAAGTGAGGAGAGAATGTAAAGGGGCGCCACTCCACAAATCCTCCATTGATACAGGGTTCATAAAGAGCTATATGGTGCGGTTGAGAGGTGCCCAACAGCAGGCTGTGAGGCCTAATCCACACAAAAAGGACTTAAGGGTAACTGACATAGCGAAGCTGGTAAAAGACCTTGTGTAGATATAGTTATGCCAGGATAACTGTAACCGGCATATCTGATGCCAGCTCCCTGGAACAAGCATAAGCTATACTGATTTATAAGGACCTTTATACTATAACTGCGTCCACAGTAGGAGTTTATACTGGCAAAACCCTGTTAGTATAGACAAGGCTTTCTGGTGTTGTAGCTGGGACTGACCCTTAGAAAATGAAAGTTAAATTCCATTCGTTGAGATTGTCCACTCTGGGTCGAGCAGAACTCTGGAGAAGGAGAGAATCTTGACCTTCTATGGGAGCACAGAAAAGGGAACTAATCCTTTTTCTACGAAGTCAATGAGCAAAATTCCCACGTAGAACTGGCTGGTTGAAAAATTGTAAGTCTGTTTTGTGAAAAATGTTTAAAGAAAAGTATTCTTTATTTCACTTGAAATTTTTCATGATTTTGTTTCAAGGAATAATTTTGTTTCAGTGGGGGGGGAACCCTCAGATTTTTTGTTTGTTTGTTTGTTTGTTTTAAGTACAAATGTAGTTTTTCTTTCCCCCTCAAAAATAAAATGAAAAATTTTTAAATTGTTGCAAAACAAAAGATTTTTAACCAAAAAGCCATTTTTGCGTAAAATATTTCAACAGCCACCACTCCTATGATCTTCAATGTGAGCCAAATCAGGCCCAAGAAAGTTCACCCTAGTCTCACTGAAACCAATGTGAGTTTTGACATTGAATTTTAATAGGAGCAGAAGCAAGCTCTATCGCTGTAGCATTTTTGATCCATCCTACTTCAGTCCACACTGAATAATCTTCAGTTATCTTTTATAAATGATCTGTGACAGCTTCATTTATTCAGCCATGCACCTTTTGAGTGTTTGATCAGTAACATATATCTTGCTTCCACTATGCTTTTTAAAATCAGCACAATTGCAAATAGAAGCATTAGATGCTGGGGAAAATTCCAACGGATTAAGACCCAGGCTCCCTTTAAACAGATGTAACCCATGCCAGAAAACTTGGATCTTTAAACTTTTCTAGTGGATATTCCACATGGGCAGGTAAGAGTCTATTACAGCTCTAGTGATAAAGGGTCACACTTTGAGCACTGAAGGTTTGGCTGGTAAACTTGCTGGCAACACAACTGGAGCCATTATACAGGAACAATTTATATCTTAAAAATGAATTGTTACCTAGTCTAGTCCTTATGTTGGCAACCTAATTTGCACCTGCAATTGCATTCTTTCAGGTGCCAATCACTCAGAATAGTGCCTGTAATTCAACTATGGTGCAAACTGAAAATGGTATTGTTGCCCAGGGTTTTCCAAATGGCTCCCCCAAAAAGGGTTTTGAGTCACCTTTTTTTTTCTTTTCATTTTGTAGGAAGCCATCAGGTTCACCAAAAAAGCTGCTTCAGAGTTAAAAGCTGCAGAACCCAGCAGTAGGAGCTACCCTATAAAGGAGACCGTCACTCTTGTAGGCAACACCACAAAAACATCACTCCTGATCCAGTGTTACACTTGATTTCAATCAGATAGTCTTTGATTAATGAAATATAACCTCACACCTTGGAAATGTTTCTGCCCACGTGCAAAGTGGCTTACCCAAGATGAAGCGCCCAGGCGCACCCTCCGCTCCACACCACTGTCAGTTCCTCAGGTATTATCAGTATGTTGTTCCAATGTTCTTCCCTGGGCCATCTAGAAGCAGCTTCCCAAGGATGCTGATTTGCTATAAAATAAACACAGGTGTACGGAAAATGAATTCCAGGTTCCAATAATCTGTGAGAATAGTTTGGGCAGTGAGGCTGCAGACTGCTCACATGGGTTCTTTTATTTGTAGAGGGTGTCGCAAGCTCTTCTAATATAAATCAATGTTTGTGAAAGAAGCTAGATGGACAGCCGCAGAACCTGAAATCCCCGCCTTTCACAGATGAGGTGCAAGCACAGGCAGTGCACATCCCCTAGCATGGATCTCATTCTTTGTCAGGGAGAAACACTATTAGAGGCTCTCTGTGGCTCCCTGGACATTCAATCCTTAGCCTTTCTGCTGGGACTACCAATACAAGTGCTGATGGTCAATATGTGCAATATGGGCACCCGCTGATCAAGAACTAAATAGAGATAATTAACTCACCTTATATAAGCCACCAACAGTCACAGTAACAAGTTTTGGTTACCACTAACCTATGCTGGATAAACCTGTCTGTATCCTGTCACCAAACCATTGCTAGGATGCAAACGTGCTAGTTCAATGCTGGATGGGTCATTGGCAGGAGGGTTCGAACCTGGGATTTCCAGATCTGAAAGCATGAACCTCTGTTGTCTGAGCTAAAAGATTCAGCTGTTAGTTTAAAGTCAGCAACTCAAATATCTGAGTTCCAGCAACTAAAGGAGGACAAAAAGCCATCCTATGTAAGTGTGGGTTAACCTAGGATACTGCAAATTGCAGGGTTGTATTCTAGAACATTTTTATAATGCTGTTATGCACCAATAAGATACGATGCAGCCCATCCTCCTCTTTCTAGAAGGAAATGTACATGTTCTGGTCCATGAAATAATTAAAGTTCCTTCCTTTCAGTTTCCACGACAGTACACAAAGCAGAAGACAATAATGTTATCTATTGCTGCTAGGCACCTACGGGTAGAAACTATGATCCCAGCTTTAACAAGACTTCTCTTCCTCTCCCACGGCACTACACGAAAGCACATGTATAAAGTACACACGTCACTGCTTTATATACCCATACATTATAAGGTCTGAAGGGACCAATGTGATCATCTAGTCTGATCTAGTCATAGGAGTTCCCTGAATTAATTCCCTTTTGAACTAGAGCATGTCTTTCAGAACGTCCAACTGTGGTTTAAACATTGCCAGTGATGAATATCATAGTGATCTAATGCATTTATTCTTTTAAACACTTCCTGTATTTTCTCATTTTACAAGGAAACATTTGCTCTGACCACAGAGTCAGCACTGCACATGGGGAGGCAGGGCAGTTAGTTGCAAGTCTTTCTCCTTTTACCCACTAATACAAGAGACACACTCATTTCTTTGGCTATCTACATTGTGTAAATCCCGGAAAAGGAAGTGAATCATGAACTTGTGGTTGCTGCTTCAGCCTCTGAAGGCTAAGACCAGTGAAAGTGGACAGGCACTTTTCAGGCAGAAGTGATCATTACAATCACATAACACACTACCCAGTTCTCTTTTCAAACAGACTAACTTCTCCTTTCATATAGGTATTTTATAGCCAGGCTTCCTCGAGTCAGATGTTGAGAAAAGAAGCTCCAGTGAAAACCTTGAATCATTTTCCTTTTATTAAACAACCAGTTTAGTAGCAAAATGTTGGCCCTGAACCTGTAACTTCAAGACAAACTAAATAATGTCCTAAACTAAACAAAAAGAGAGAAAATAGCATTTGGATAGCTTCACAGCTGTCATTGCATTTCAATTTGATTCTTTGACCAAACAGGATAATAAATAATGACTCTTCCACTTAGTGTTGACTCAGTGTTGCTGATCTTTAAGATCGCGAGCCAAAAAAAAGACTTGAGGACATGAGAACTAGCGCTGGCAACTGGGATCAATTTTGTAAAGGCTGAAATACAGCAGATGTGTGACAGAGGAGGTGGGATTTAGCCAACAAAAGGAAGAGAAAATGCTTTCTTTCATTCTGGCCAGAATGAGTTAATAAAAAATCCTCCATCCTGCAACATTTTAACTAAGGAATCTTGACACAAGCTGTGGTAACACCTACTGCTCAGTGGGACTACTCACAAGTGGGTAGGAATAGTCACACGAGTAAAGGTCTATGGGTTTGGGCCCAAATGTGTTCAGACAGAAGAGATCATGGATGAAGATTTCAGATACTTTAGTCCAAACAGTTTAAACAAATGGGAAGAACAGGGTCTGATGCATTGTTTTTGCAACAAGCATCAGCCTGCAAGCTAAACATATGTACATTATACCCCAGATTGGGCCTGATGCCTACTGAGCTGTGTTGGGATCAGTGGGAAGCCCACCCACCCCAGGAGAAGTTCTGGGAGGTATTGTGCCAAAGAGAAGAATAACTCATTGTGATCCCTAGAGGAGCACTACGAGCAAGTCTACTGCACCATTCCTGAGGTGGGTGCAGCATGTTTTCCCCTCCACAGTCATCCTGTTACATTGGCTAGTGCAGACATGGCCCTGAGGTCTCCTCATCCATCCTTCTCCTACTGGGGTGGTTAGTGCCTCAGACGATGTTAGTAGAGATCAGTCCTTGTGGTTAGGAGAGAGACCTGACTGATACTGTGTCTGGCCTCTATGGAGAAGTCGACCAAGGATGGCGGAAGACTCCTTACCCTCCTCTGCTTTTTCTCACAAGGTCCAGGTACAATCTGATTTCCTTCTGGCATTAGCTCCCTTACTCATAACATCAGTCACCACATGGCAGACTTGTTTCGATGTTACCTGGTGACATCTCATCTAATACCACTTAGTAACTCCATTTCACTCAGGGACGCTACAGCAGAGGATTTCCTCCGTAGCACATCTTTAGCCTAGGTAACTTATTACACATCAATGCGACAGTAACTATTTATCTTTCACAATAGTATCTTATATTTTGGGGGGAGCAGCTGGGGCTGGAGCAATAAAGCACCATTGTGGCAGTAGTCACCAGATGGTGAAATTAACATTGTTTTACAAGTTCTGTTTCTTAGCTTATGAGAATCATTCGGTCTTTCAAGTACCGCTTCATTGTTGTTAGTTTTGTGATGCCAAAGCTTTGGGGATGCAAGCAGAAGGAGTGTTTGTTACCAAAGTTAGTCTATTTAAATAGTACTGATTCTTGAGGCAGAATGACACCCTGGGAACAGGGCATTAGTATTCGGGCTGCGATTTCCGAAAGACAGGACTCCCCACATGCTGTTTGAGCACCTCTGTTCAAGGACTGGTACAGACAGTGTAAATAAAACAAATTACTCTAACATCCATACTCTGCACCACTGATTTCCAGTGAGAAATTGATGTTAGGCCACAAAATCTGCTACTTGTCAAGAAAGGAGCAACAGTGCTGCAAAGTTTAAGCACCAATAAAGCTTTGAGGAAAGGATTTGCAGTGTTAATTAATCCCTTTCCCATAGTTCAGTAGGTCAGACTGCACTGCACTGACTTCGGCTCAAAGAAAGTGATTCTGCAATGCTGCTCAGTTCTTACTTAAAAGAGATTCAATATTATGATTACCAGCCCTTTACATACTGTCACCAATGCATTACAGAATGTAGTGGCAGACAGATTCCTTCTCATACAAATCCAGCGAATCTATCAGCCTGATCTTGCACTACTGAAATCCCTGGAAGCTTTGCTATTGACTTAAGTAGAAACAGAATTACACCATAAATGCTCGATCTTGCATTATTCTGAGGCCCCATGACCTCATCATCTTTAGAGAGAACCAAAGGAGTTCTGCACCTTGCAGAAACCACTCAGCACCTTGCGGAACCAGAGCCAAATCTGGCTTCTGTATATAGGCTTGATCAGACAAGGTGCAGAGCATCCACAGCTTCTTTGATATCAATGAGAGTTCTCAGAATCAGGCCTGTCACAAACCTCTTTGACCCATATTTGGCTGTATTTGTTACCCCAGCAATATCCAGAGTACGTGAATACAATAATTCTGTGATTTCAAAAGCACTGAGAATTGATCCAGGAGTTTTTCATACTTTTTTTCCCCCCAGCATTGGTGGTCAGCAGATTTCCCTCCCATTTATTATTTATTTGTATTATGGCAGCACCTAGAAGTCCCAAATAAGATTGAGGCATGGGCTGCAGGTATAATAGGCCAGGGAAGGCTAAGCCTCTCCTGGCACAGCTGCTGCCGACCCCCTGCTAGATACCTGAGCCATGGTGACCTACCTCTTCTCATCCCTACTTCCCTTCATCCCC
>ML675603.1:50209725-50247974 GCA_007922155.1 Mesoclemmys tuberculata
GGCTCCCACTGCCTGCTGCTGCTCCTCTGCTTCCCTCCTCTACACCTTCCCTCTCTGGAGGCCCCGCTGCTCGCTGTGTACATCCCTCCTCTCCTCCTCTGCGAGACATTCGTCGCCCCCACTGCATCCCTCCTCATCTCCTTGCTCCCGCAAGACCCCTGTCTCTTGCCACATCCCTCCTGTCCTCCACTCTTGACCCCCATCCCTTGCAAGACCCCCCGCCTGCCTCATCCCTCACCTCTCTCCCCTGCCAGACCTCGTCCATCCCTCCTCTCCTCCTCCTCGCCCCCCACCTCTGCAAGATACCCTTTCTGCCCACCACATCCATCTGGTTGGGGGGGGGCTGAGGAGGAGAGGGAGGAATTTGGGGTGGACTGTAGGCGGAGCCTGGGGAGAATTGGGGTGGGGCCATGGACAGGAGGTGGGACAGGGAGCTAGCCTCCTCCAGGTGAAGCTTCCCCAGCTGCCCATGGATTGAGGCCTCAGTGTGCTAGGCACTGTATAGACCCAGGATGCAGTGACATAGACACTTTGCAGTCCCAAAGAACATACAAGACAAAAGTGACAAATGTGGTACAGGAAACAGAGAGAGAAGTTACTTGTCTGAAGTCACATGGCAGGTCAGTAACAGAGCCAAGAACAGAAATGAAGTCAGTGATGACCAGTCTAGTGCCCTATCTGTTAGACCACACTGCCTCCCCGTTAACCAATTTTAAAACATTAGGCTAGGGACAAACACACTCGCATTGGAATAGTGGAAATCCATGTTTGCAGGACTGAGCTGGGGCAGAAAGCTACAAAGTATGAATACATTTTTACAGACAATGCTCCATATCAAAGAATATAGAACATCTGCACCCCATCCCTTGGCTCTCTACTCCAAAACTATGATTATTTATTATAGGGGTATAAGGCATGCAGTTTCTGGCAGTGCTTTTTCCCTAAGGGCCACGCTCCTTCAGAAGGCTCTCGTCATGCCAACCAATCTGTACTTGTTGACCTTCCAAGCCAGGCTGTAAAGCCCACCTGTTTGACTGGGCATCGATGGAGAGGGGGAGATTGCGGTCTGATGTGGAAGAGCAGTGGGGTTTTAAAGTACACTGATTCCTTGGCTTGGATGAAACAACACATTGGAGGGAGAAAAGAGGAGTGAGGCTTTGTATGGTGCTATGTTTGCAATGCCTGTGATGTTGTATTTCAAAATGTAAGTCAAGGGTGCTCTGAGCTTTCCATGGCACGCTTTGGAGGGGAGCTGCTTTTAGGCTGAAATCAAAATAAAGGGATACAATTTTTTTATTATTACTACTACATTTTTCACAGTTCTGAAATTGCCTCCCAACGTGGTGAGTCTTTGTAAAAATGCTATGGGAAAAAGCCTTTTGTTTTTAACCACATTGGCACAGCTCTAACCCAGAGGAAGTTTCATTTGCTTGTTAAATATGATTTGCTTTGGAAACAAATGCCAGTGACGCTATTTGGGGCATGAGGAATGTTAAATGGTTGTTTAAATTTTGGGGGGAAAATGTAGTTTCCCTTTAAAGAGCAAAATACAAGTACTGAATGAAGGAGGCCCCAAATCCATCTGGATATACTGTACAGATGCCTGAGATTCCCGTGAGGCTGTGCTAAAGGGATTCACTTGTGGTGGGGGGTTGTGGGGCTAGAACACAGAAAACAAAGCTGCATTTTATTAAACATCTTGAAGATACCACAGTGTCTCCTTCCCACCCAGCTTCAGAGGAGACAGGGGACTTTGCGCCAGTAGGGAGAAGAAAAACTCTTGGCCCCTCTTAGAATTACTCCATGTCCCCTCTTCCTCCTTCATGGGCTTGAGAGGAGGAAACTGAGGGAGCTCTGTGGTAAGACACATAACTGAAAGCATTTTGAGGAAGACTCTTAGTTTAAATGAAGAGACACTCATGTTTGGTATAGAAAGGAAAGTTAACTACATGGGTACGACTTACAAAACCAAGAACGTTAGATTTGAATTCATCTTCACTTTTGCCCTGTGACAATTAACAATTGAGTATATTAAAGCTGCAGCAAGGAGCCTTTCACATGCTCACTGTAATGGTAGGACAGAGAGTTTTGCAGTAACTAAGCCCGTTGTGATGTGTCAAGCTTTAGATTATGAACATTTGCTATGGAGTCCTGTCAATGAACCTAGAGTGCTTAGGTTATTATATTCACATTTGAATAGGATACACAACACTGTTCCTGTTCCGATACATTGTGCGTACCCACACACTTGGAAATTATCCTGACCTGTCATTTTGAAGAGAAATGGAAAGTGCAGAGATGATCCAGAAACTCTTTTTGTGGGCAATCTTTATTTATTTTGGGCTCTTCATCCCAAGAGTTGTTTTGGAAAGAGCTTGCATTGGGTTTGTGGTTTTTCAGAAGAACAACTCTGATTTGTGTTTATGTTCAGCATATACTTTTTAGGAGAAAGGGCAAAACCATTCATTTTGTTTTGAATATTTTTCCTAGATACGCTTCGTTTTCTCTCATTTGTCCTGATATACTGTATCTTTTTGTTTACATTTTATGCTTTAAAAATGCAATATGGCTTACTAAGGGATTTTATCTAGTTTGATTCATTTATTTGTTTTATTTGAAAATAAAGAGTAAAAACTATGTTACCTTGAGTAGTCTGGGTTTCTTTATTCCATCCTAGAAAATATAAACTTTACTTTTGTGTGACAAAAAATATGATGTGGCTCCAGATATTCACAGAACTGGAAGGGATCAGAAAACACTGGAAAATAGTTGAAGCATGAAATGGTTTTCTTAAACAAAACATAATCTGTCTTAAATCTAGTGAAAATGTTTGAAATTTAGTAGCATGAGTACTTGCCCTTCTATTTCCTGGAAAATATTGTGGACCATCTTCAAGAAGTTGTTGATATACCCCAATAATATGAGACGTAATTACATTCTAGTTACAGCTTCCACACAGAGATCGTCATGTGCTTCTCCACCGAGAGGGCAGCTCTCATTCTGGTTTCCTTGCATCACAGGGCAGGGGCGAATTCCACACAAAGTTCCATGAAGGTCGCTTTGCATGTTTGAAAGTTCTGTAGCCACTGCTTGTCATCCCAGACCTGCCAAACAACATGATCCCACCACTCAGTGCTTGTTTCATGTGCCCAAAAGTGGCGGTGCACTGTGTGCAGATGCTCCATGAATGCAAACATGTTATCTGGTGTTGTTTGTTTGCCTGGCACACCGCAGGTCAGGCACCTTGGATCCCTGTTCTGATTGGGAGCTCATGATATAGAGCGTGACCAGCCGTGATGCGTTCAGAACACTGACAAAAACAGTGGAGAGAAGTGCAGGATCCATCCTTTCAGATAGAGATGGCGGGTGCTCAGGAAACTGGGGCCATTGAAAAATGTCACAAAACACAATCAGCAACCCCTGAAATGACGGGACGGAAATCACTGCATCATGGGACATTGAGCCCACACCCAAGATACACTGCGATCCTTTCCGCCTTCCCATAACCCCTAGTGGCAAAAGGTGGCAAATTGTACAGTGGGATAGCTACCCACAGTGCACTGCTCTCATTGTCAACACTAAAGCACCAATTGTGGATGTTTTTTGGCAACACAATGAGTGCTGTGTGGACAGGAACAAGCGTAATTACAGTACTTTTTG
This sequence comes from Mesoclemmys tuberculata, assembly GCA_007922155.1. Lineage (NCBI taxonomy): Eukaryota > Metazoa > Chordata > Testudines > Chelidae > Mesoclemmys > Mesoclemmys tuberculata. The sequence continues at coordinate 50,213,386 of ML675603.1, forward strand.
ATCATCACTGTAACTTGCATCCACAGTAGACAAGGCCTTATGTAAGGCTTTAGTCCTACTTCTGGTTTTAGTGAACCAAAGAACCCTGCCGCAGTCTGAGTTCACAAAGGCCCTGGAGAAGTTAGGTCCATTCTTTTTTAACTACAAAGCATATAATCACCTCAGGAAACACATCTTATGCAATAATTAACACCCTTCTGCTCAGGAAGGAGCCAGGCACCAAAATACCAATAAAATAATAGTCATACACATGTAGTGTATGGAATGTTTCACTCAGTATTGCATGCAACGTAAAATGGTAAGATTTACTACTACAGTCCACAAACGTCTGTTTGGCTGCTTCTAAACAATTCATTATTTCATTAAAACCTGTTACTTCAGCCTTTAAGTACATTTTTTTCTGTGTCAAGAAATATTTTGAGTCAAAGTGGACATTTTAATAAAATGTGCCCAACATAAATCTAATCATATTTTAAAAGGAAATATGACCTCACTACATTGTTCTAATCTTAAAATGAAGGGTGATCGCTTTTAATGTGCCTTCAGGTAGCTTTTCATCAAAGTAGATTTTTCAGTATTGTAGTGGCATCGTCCTAAGGCCTCTAAAATTGGCATGCGTAATCAGATTCCTTTGAAATATGGTATGCCTCAAGAGATTGCAGGGTAAAGTTAGTGATACAAATTTGGGGTCATCTGAGTTAGGGATATAAGCCCTGAAAAAAAATTGCCATTTCACTCAAAGATAAACTGCCAGTATTTTGGAACAGACACCTAATCTGTGATTCCTCTCACCAGTCCTGCCACAAACTACACCCTCCAACCATTATGAAACACAACCAGCAACATCGTTCTACACCATTCTTTCCTATGTGTCTGAATGGTGGATCTCACCCACACGCTCTACCCGATCACCATATTTTGGCTCAGGAAGGAATTTTCCCCCATGTCAGATTGGCAAAGACCTGGGGCGGGGGTTGCCTTGCTCTGCCACGTGGAGCACGGGTCACTTGCTGGTTTGAACTAGAGTAAATGGTCTATTCTCTGTAACTTGAAGTCTTTAAATCAAGATTTGAGGACTTCTGTAACTCAGCCAGAGGTTAGGAGTCTATTAGAGGACTGGGTGGTGAGGTTCTGTGGTCTGCGTTGTGCAGGAGGTCAGACTAGATGATCATAATGGTCCCTTCTGACCTTAAAGTCCATGAGTTGTCCTTTGCTGAAAACAATGACTGAGGGGGAAGAAGGGGAGTAACAACAATACAAACATTTGTATACAAGGGAGTGAAGACTTCTGGAAGATTTGTTCCCTGCTTGTGGTAGAGGGTGGCCTGGTACAGTAGTAGGGAAAGGGCCAGGTTGGCAGGGGAAATGGAGTGAATGGGGAGAGTATGCTGATGCAAGGCCAATGGAGTCCAGCTGATGTGTGTGTGTGTGTGGGGTCCAGCTGATATGTGTGTGCGTGTGCGTGTGCGTGTGCGTGTGCGTGTGCGTGTGCGTGTGCGTGTGCGTGTGCTTGGGAGGGAAGGAGTCTGGCTTTCCTGGTATGCAAAGTACAGTACATGATATATGCACCTGCCTAAATGACCACTAACCTCACCCAACACCCACCCTTTAAAAAATCTAGGAAATTAACCTATGTTAATGCAGAGTTAAGATTGCTTGGCGGTATGTTGTCCCCTTGCAGAATGCTGAGCTGAGCAAGACAAACTTCTGAAAACCAGATTGCCCATGCAAACTTAACCCTGCCTTCTTTCAGCAATGCCCCAACATGCCACATTAACAGATACACTTTTCCTTTGCCATCCCCACCGCTGTTGAAATGTACAGGTCATCACCTCCTTTTGTAACCCTTTCACTCTCACCCACGGGAATAGCCTAACACTATGAAAGGACAAAAAATGAAAAAGAAAGGTTGCCCACACCAACTTCCCTTTACCCTCTTCAAGCAATGCCTCAATATGCACATACTCCACTGGCCCTTGGAATTGTCAGTCAGGAGTTTTCAAATCCTGGCATACAATTATACAAGTAGCAAACGAGCACAATAGGAATAGCAGGGGTTTAGAACTTCTGAAGGTCAGGCACTTTTTACCTAAGTGCCCAGCTTTGTGCATTTCTTTCTCAGTCTTTTGGTCTACATTCACTAGTAGTAGTGGTGGTATTGCAAATGATACCTTTTGAAGTACACCCAAAGGAGTATGTAAAATCTATTTTGTCTACGGATTCCTCACTCAATAGTCATAGAGACCCATTAACGGTTTGCTTTCTGGTGAACTGCTCAGTAAATATGGGCGGCAGGGTGAATAAAAATATAGTCCAATGTTAAACACTACTTTGTCTTTAGCTGGGACAAATACAGTCACATTTAACACTCTAACCCTGTTTTCTAACACACCATTTTCCCAGCATAGTCAAATCCTGAAATAAATCCAGAACATTTTGCTGAAGGATACTTTATGCTTCCATAGTGACCAGGTCAAATTACCCATACAGCTTAAAAGAAGAGAGAATGAGTGACCCTGTTTGAATACACTAAGAATCAAACTGACCCTCCACCCAAAACTCTGTCCAAACCCAAATAAGGATTCTGATGTTCAGAAAAGTTCATTTAATTTTGGGTTGTGCTGCTTTAAAAAAAATCCGCATTTCTTAGTTTTCACTGAAAATAAAACAACTGAGACTAACAGAATGGGTCATAGATAATGAAGTGAGAAAACTGCTTTAAGTGGACACACATCAAAGAACTCTAATATTCCATGTGTGTTATGTCACTCTAATAGGATGATCATAATTCTTCAGACTGCTTTGTCAGGATGTTTTTTGCCTAATTATCCTAGTTGTCAATTACAATTAGAAGTGCTAATTACTCTGTTCAAGGTTACAGCAAGTTTCCATTGGAGTGGAGAGATGGGTGGTTATACACTGAGTAACACAAAATGTTAAAATGAGTCGCCTTTTAATTTGGATGGCTCAATTAAGCAGCTTCTACTGCACAAAATTATCACACAGGAACATATTCTAGTGAGTTTTTCCAGTATACTTTTATGAGCAGAAGAGAGGGTACATTATGCACACTTAAATATCAGGACATAGCTGCACAAGTTTTAGGGAAGCAACTAAACTTTTCAATGCTCATCTGAATTAAAATAAACTTGCACAGCACAGTGAGAAGTTTACAGATATTTCCACAGTGAGGAAATGATGATATAACAACTAGTGATGGAGGATTGGCTTGAATAAAAACTAGAGCCTTCGCCCAAATCTTCTATCCAAATTGGAGCTGAACCTTTTGAATCTGAAAAAGTTCTAACTTTTTTCTCTTTAACTGTCATGTTCCTGTTCACTGCCTGGTCTCAGAAGGAATCAGAGTGCTGATATGATACAAGAAAGGCTTTACTTATGGCATTCCTAACCCATTCTGGAGCAGGAGTATGAGGAATCTCATGAGAAAACTTATTCCCATGAGTCTTGCAGCTCAATTTTGCAGACCCAAGGGGCTAAGATAATTCAGTTCCATGTTGGAACATGCTTGTGCTGCTTATGCACAGGGAACTAAACAGGAACATAAAATAAACAAGCTTGCTTGAAATTCACCCCGCAATAATAATTGTGAAGGTGACACGGAGAGTGAAATCAACACAGTCAGCGGTTTCAGTGTTTGTACTTGCCCCTGGTTTCAGAAGATACCCTTTGTTTGCATTCTATCTTCTTGTTCCAGACAAATGTTGATATTTAATCGGGAGGCTGCGTGACCTAGTCCTTGGGAGACCTGGGATCAATTCCTGGATCTGCCACTGGCCTGCGAGGTGACCGTGGGCAGGTCACTTCCCCCACCTGTGCCTCAGTTTCCCCATCTGTAAAATGGGGATAAACATTTTGCAATCTAAGCCAAGAAGGCATAGAAACTCCATCCACAGAGAAGTCCATATTTGTGCTATTAAGGCACAAAGGGGAGGTTTGAGAGGCATTGTGTATATAAGGGATTTGCTTTCTGTGATCTTAGGAGAAGGTATCTTGGATCTTAGGAGGAGGTATCATGGTCTCCCCTTTATAGCTCCACCTGGGCCCTCTCCACCTTTTGGGATGGCTTTCAGCCCTCTAACACTAATAGTCCCTGGGTTTATCCAGGACTACTTGAGGACTACCCAGGCCCAGTGATAGGGACTAAAAACGAAGAGAGAGCTCCTTGTACCTTGAACATTGGACCAGCTTGTGACTGGCCCAAGTAAGTAATCACAGAAGTCATGTGCGTCTCTGTTTTAGTCACTCTGGACATGAGGGCAGATTCTTCGCCCACCAGAACTCATTTTGGTGAGGAAGAGGTGAGGGACATCAGGAAACTGCTCTGAGTCTCAGGACCAGCCCTAGCATTTATCATACTTAGAACCGCTGCCAGGCAGCTCTACGCTCTGCTACTGACGTCCGGTCCTTAACGGGCTCGACAGCAGCGGAGGACAGGTGGAGTGGGGCGGACCTCCATCACACCCCTTTTCATTCCCAGCCTTGAACACTGGCAGAGGGTGAATCAGGCGCGGAGCCCACAGCCAGCACACTTGCAGAATCAGGGAGTTCCTTTACAACAGGGGAATTCTCCATTGACCATTACTGGCTCTTTTGCCTCTCCTGAGTGGCAAATTGGCCTGTGGTGTTTTCATAGTGATAGGCCTGGTGTTTGCTTCCTGCTCCACTATGGACTGCCTCTGTAAGGCATTAACCAGTAGCAGTAGCCAACCATGCCAACATCTCATCCTGGATTTTTGGCTAGCACATTAAACCTGGGTCTCTTCTGCTGCTCTCTGGTGGCTTTCCAGTTATTCATTCCGTGGCTCTTTCCAAAGAGAGCTGCATATTATTCCTGATTGTCCTGACCAACATTCATTCAATAAAACATATTCTGAAGTCCTATATAGTCCTATATAGTCACTATTCTCAGACGTATTGCCTTCAGGAACAATAGTTCCTTAAATGGTCCAGTGCTGGTAGAGGGCCTTATGGAAACTCCTACAGAAGTTAATAGGAATGGAATCAACAGCTTTCTATAAAAATTAATAAAAGATCTAACACTATGATTAACAGAGGAAAAGGATATTCTTGCAGGATTTTTTTGGCTATCATCATTTCCTATTAAATTCTATATGGTTGGTCAAAAAATAATGCAAGGTTCAGCATGTTTGATTAAATTCTATTCATAAGGGAGGGACCTATGACAGGTGTAAATAGTGGAGTTTTTAGGTATTTAGAAAAATACCTAAAATACCACTGTATATTTCATCTGTTCCAATAAGAAGGCAGAATGATTTAACTATCAACCCTGTAGGTGGTAACAGTCAATGTGGGATTCCCAACTGAGTGGGGATTACTTTAGCATATGGAAGATTCAACAATGGAAGGAAATAGTGGAAACCAACACCAGGATTTCCTTTGACAATTCACTTATTTCTTCTCCCATAAAATCCCTTATATTCACCTAGTAAAAATTGTAGGCATCAATGACAGTTGAATGGAATGCAACTGAATGCCCTGAAAACACTTTAATCAGTCGGCCCATAGGTGTGGCAGCTGATTGCTATGTTATCGTAAAGGAAAAGAATTCATGGCCTTTGTTCCCAGAGTCAGTAGAAGCTGACCGAGGAGGGAAATAGCTGTGGTCAGATAGACGGGGGGTGGGTGGAATTTGGTTTTGGGGGGCAGATTTGTGAGTAGAAACTAGACTCTGCTTCAAGTTTACAGTTACCAATAAAGATCTGAGTCAAGCTTATGCTGAGTAATCAGGACACGGGGGCTGTTTTTCCTCTTGTCATTCTACTGCTGCTCAGTTCTTCAGATAATGGCTATGCCTTGAGTCAATATCCTGAAAACCACCATAAAGTCACCTTTATAAAGTCGCCAACTCAGATATTAACGCCATGCTATAAGTAATGTGTAAGCGGAGGAATGGGCCCGCTATTGGGGGGAACTTTTCTTGCTTATGTACTACCCAGGTAGAGCTGGCTACCAAAAGGATCTGGGTCCCCCCACTCTCTTTACCCAGAGGCCCACCTCACCTTGAAGGCTCCCCTCCCACTCTCCTGTGTGGTGGGGTCCCTGTAACCCCAACAAGGCTGGGCCCAGGATTCCTGGGGCTCAACTCCCAATCTTGCCGTGGTCCCTTAGGGCAGGGGCTAGGGTGTCCCCGCTCCGGGGTACGAACTCTGCACTGGGCGCTTCCCTGACCCACTAATCCTCGCATACAGTACAAAATAATATAATTTGTTAAACAAACAGCAATCAAAAATCAAATAAAAAATAAGAAAAGAGGAGAAAGGTTAAAAGGGAAACACCCAACACTGCCCCCTGGCACGGGCCCACCACAAACAGCATCTGTGGGGTGTCAGGGGGTTCACAGTCTGTGTCACACGTCGCAGGCCCACTGCCCAGGCCCTGGCTATGCTGCAGGGATGCAGAGAGTCAGACACTTGCTCTGGCAGAAGCCACACGCTCCCAGGGTCCCCCTTGCCCTCTCCACCTGCTCACCACACCCAGCTCCGGAGGGCTCCAGCCCCAGCTCCTGCTCTGCTCTGGGCAGCTGTGCTTGGCTCGGCTCAGCTCTCTGGGTTGCCCCTCTGGCTCTGCTGCTGTGGGTCAACTGAGCTCAGCTCAGCTTTCTGTACTCCTCTCTGGCTTCCCAGCTGCTGGCTACTTTGTCCTTAGCTCGGCCCCACCCTGCTCAGGCTTGTCCAGGCAGGTAGCTCCAGTCTGCCTTGTCCTTTGCTCAGCGCCCTGTCCAGGCATGCCTGCGTTAGCCTCTCTCCACTGGTCCTAGGGCTGTGTCTGTTTCAGGATCCTGCTTCCTCCAGAGATGGCCAACCAAAAAGACCCACTAAGTTTCAGTAAGGGGCTAATGGACCCCTTACAAATGCACAAAATAGCGATATCTGTTCGTATGTTTAAACCTTACTGGTAAAATTAATATGTCGTGTCAGGAGCCCCTCTGATGGAGTGAGACCATCTGTACTGGTTAACGTGCCATTATACCTCTCCCCTCTGCCGGAACGAATCAGAACAACTCAGCCCTAATTCTGGTACAGCTAAAGGAAATTCTCCTTCAGCTGATGTGGTAAGAACCTCACTTTTGGAGAGCGAGGATCTGAATTCAATTCCCCACTGTCACTGTGAAATCCTGCGTGGCGATGGCTGGGCATGGAATGACAGAGCTGTGAAGCCCTAGATAAATGTGGCTCTGCAAAATTATCACCATGAAATCATTGTGGCAAAGTCCTAATCCCCCTTGGGGGGAAAGAGCTTCTTGCATATGTTCTGCAGCTACTTTCCAAAGTTAAGTTTCTCAGACATCTTAAAATAACCTGCAAAGTGTGTTGTGTGAGGCCATTGCTACTTCAGTTGTGTCTAGTCTCGATGGGAAAATTTTAGCTCTCGCTCTTAAATGAAATGTCAAGTTAAGAGTTTGAGAAAACGAAAGCCCATTTTCCATTCTGGTTTATTGCTAAGTGTTTATAATGCATCATGATAGTACAAGCACGTTACATGGGCTAATTGTGCAAAACCAGATCTTTCCAACTCCACAGCAGTTGGCTATGCAGCATGATTGAAGGGATACTGTATCAGCTGTTGGTTTGCTGGCTGACTGGGAATTAGCAGAGAGCTCCAAAGAAAACATGTCAAGAGAGCAGAATGCTGTGAGGGTAAAGAGCAAACTTCATGTCACAGAGTTTTCTACCTGATGCCAACCAATAATGGATTCCAAACATAAGGCACTTTGATCTGTTTCTTTGGAAGATGAAGGAGGTAGGAGTGATCCCTGGATGAATTATATGAAAATTCAACTTGGCAAAATTGTGCTATCCTATTGACACATGTAATACAAGAAATAAAATGGAAGAGTGGCAGACATTTTTAAGTCCAGACATTGCTATGCTTGGCTGTATGCAGTACAGTGCATAGTTGCACTGTCAAAAATGTTACAAAATAAGGTTAAGATTTTGGCTTGCATATGCACAAGCAAAGGAAATGTAGACTTAAGGCTAAGATTCCATCTTCAGCCCACACTGTTATGTCTAATGGACTGATTTTAAGCACTCGGAACTGCCAGTATAACCTGAAATGTATGGGCCTGATTATGGATAGAGATTTAGCCTGATATCGAAATTTCCCCCCTTTATGGCAAACCTGTAAAATTATTTTAACTTTTTGTATAGTACTTTCTTTCAATATGTGAATTGATTTGTCATTATTAGCGTTGGACCTAATGGTTGGCTACTGGCATTAATTATTTTTAATTCATTTTTATGTTTATACACTTATATAGAATAGCCATTTTATCTTTAAGGAAATAGATACATGGGTGCTGCAAATAGATCTAAAAGAGTTAGCTGAAAGCTGGGCCATTTAGGCTTAACAATGTCTTTTTCCAGAACAACAATATGAAATGTCAGTTAAATGACACTATACACTGTGGCTAAGCCCTAAAAGGGGTAATTTAGGGCCTGCTTCTCCTATCAGATACACTGTGGTAAATCAGCAGCAACAATGCTGAAGTCAGTGCTGTAAAGTCAATGTAAGTAAAATCAAAAAGAGATCCTGAGTGTTCAGGTTCCATTTTTAGGCCATTAATGTTGCATTTCCACCCTTGACTCAGTTTAAAAATTACTTGCACTTTTGCTGGCTGTATACTAGTCACTATCCCTGCTAATTAATATTACAGCAGAATTCACATGTTCCCTATACTTAATATAGGGAATAATGAGGTAGAGAATTACTTGCAAACAGGAAAATTTCAACATTTAGGCCTTGTCTACACTTAAAAATAAGTCGACATAATATAGGTCAATTTACAGCCACTGTTGTAATTACTGCGGCGTGACCTCCTTGGGTCGGTGGAGTGTGTCCTCACCAGGAGCGCTTCCCTGACCTAAGGACAGTGTGGGGAGCTGAGAGCCCTGAGGCTCTTGGGTTCCCTGTGAGCTTCCTCCCCACTCACTGGTCCCAGCTGGGAGCCGGGAGAAGTTGCTGGGGACTTCTCCTCTCCCCTTTCTCTGCCAGGAGCTGGGGGAAGCCATGCAGGGCTTTTCCATTCCCTGCTCTCCTCTCAGCCGTGTAATTGACAAAACTGCCCTGGCAAGGAGTGGGTGGAAAAGCACCCAGAGTTCTGGCCCCAGCTCCCAGCTGAGAGCGGAGACCAGCCACCCCAGGCTTGGGCTTTCTTGTCAATTTCACCACTCCAGCAGTCCACACCTCCAGCAGAGTGGTGAAATTGACAAGAATGACAGCTGATATAAGGGGATGCAGTGTCTACATTGACACTGCGTTGCCCTAACTCTGCAGACAAAAGCCCTACACCTCTTGTCAAGGTGGTTTTATTTTATCAAAAAACCAGGGCAGTTTTGTCAGTGGGGGGTTGATTGTAGTATGTACACCACCTCTGTTTTGTCTACCAAAGCTGACTTTGGTCAATAAAACTCTCTAAAGTAGACCAGGCCTTAGTGTCAAACACTGCAGGAAACTGGGCGCTTCATGTATTTATTTGCATCTCAATACTGACTGAAGAACATTTTTCTAGCTTACAGCTCTTTCACAACAGTATTGGTGTCTGGATCTTAGGAACAAACTGAACAGTATTATGTTGGTTTTGAAAATAGCTCCAACAAGTCCGAAATATCATTGGATACCTGTTGTCCAGGTACTGTTAAGATGTGGGCTCACACCACTATATCTCTTGTAAACTAAACTTACAGCCTTGTTTTATGTCTAGAATTTGATTTTAAAATAGGTAAGGGAAAAGGTGCCTGCATGTTCCATGGCAGGAATAGAAAGAGGATTGGACACAGAAGCCTTAACCTATATGTCACCAGTGCAAATCGGACTTTGACTGGTGGAGTCTGAAAATCATGTGAAATAAGTTGCCCACTTCAATAATTCAGTTCCTGCTGAGGGTGTTTACACCACAAAAGCTGCCATCACAGTTGTCACTAATCTTCAGCGATCCCAGCTAAGGCACCAAGGTTTGTGCCAGATTGTACAGAGTCAATTACCCTTGCATCTCTAGAGGTGGTCTCTCCAGGTTAGGTTTGAAAGACATTGGCTGGTATATGTTGCCACAGCCGATATGGTTCCTGCTTACTATTTAAAGAAATATAAAGTTTTGTTTGAACTGCAGTACATTTCTCTCTCAAAGATGAACCAGGAAACAGAAGTACAAGGAAATTAGAGGAGTAAGTAAAGGAATGGAAATCCCCTAAATCTTAATGTGACACTCTGAAAGATTTCTCTTTCTTTTCTCTTTAGAAAATCCAAATTAAACCCAAGCTATGTACTTGGACAAAAGGTGTTAAATCCTCCCTGCATTTACCCAGCTCTAGTCCAAGTGATGTGATTACCTGAGCTCTAACCGCACAGGCAAAAAGTCTGAAACACCCTGGCAACCTGCCAGCAAGAAGGAGAGAAAAAGGTAAATTAAAATAAATTTTTATAATCTATAATCAATTTGAATGGAGTTTCAAAATGCTCTAATCATTTCCAAAATCTGAAAAAGACTTTGATTCAGTCTCTTTCTCTTCTCCTTCCTTCTGAACACAAAGAATTTGCATTTGCTAGATCTGAAATTATTTCTGTTCCATTCTAGTAACCTAATGAAAACTGTAATAAGTCTCTGCTATTACTGCAACTACCAAAAGGAACTAAAAGAATGTAAGAGGTTAGATCATGTCAAATCTTCCATTTACTTAAACAGGCTTTGGATTGGGTCTCCTAAAAGGAATGCTATATATCACTGAACAGTTTTTCAAGCGGTCACATTCACTAATTCTTTTCACAGCTACAGGATTTAGTGAAGATCAAGCCTTTTTAATTCTTTTAATCAAGAACTCTGTTTAAATGCTCAGTCATACTTTTTACCCGTAACTGCATAAGAACATGGTGTTAAAAGGGTCTTCTCCTACCCTACCCCACCCCTCAAAAACCCTGAGGTTATGCAAAAACAGAAAGAGACTGAGTTGTATAAAGTCTAATATGATTAGAAGAGTATTTAAAGGTGTTTTTTTAATGTAAAGATTTTTGGGAGGAATTTAACATATCCCTGCAGTATTAGGTACCCAAACACAAACAACCTGATTCTCATTTGCACTAACGCCCCCTTTATACCACTGTTGCAGTGTATAAGGAGCCTTAGTGTAAATGAAAATTATGCCCAACTTCATTGAACTAATGCATGAGAACAAGAAATTGAAAGTAACTGCACAGCAAAAGTGAAATTAAAGGCTGACTTGTTCCTATAAAAGCCAATAGCAAAACTACTGAGTACATTTTTGACCTATCAGTTAGTCATTTTATAATCAGTCATTTTATAATCCATTTAATAGGCGCCATATTGATTTTGTATCATTCTAGTTTCTTAATCAAAATGTCATGCAGTACCAAGCCAAATGCCTTATACAAGTTTACACGGTCATTAACAAGTCACTAGCAACAGATTCTTTACTCAGGCAACTGCATAAGAAAGTGTACTGAGTTGAGATTGGTGGAGCACACAAAGATTTTGTGATGTTTTAGTTAATATAGACAAATATAATTGAAATACTAAAATAATAAAAAAGCAAGAGTAAGTATAAGAACAGTAAAATGATCTCCTGTACCGTGCATACTTACAGCCTTAGGTTAGCACAAGAGAAAGTAATCCCCCAATGTTGATATACTTACAACCCTGTGCACAGTTACAACTTTAGAGAGACTGGTAACAGCAAAGATAGAAGAAAAAGTAAGTGGAGCTCACCACAAGAGACTCTTTTGTACTCAGGCTCCAACCATTTGGTCATCCCTGATGTCCTAACTAGCATGTGTTTGACCACCTTTTACACACCTTTTTTCATTCCACCCCTATGCATTTGGGACTATATCTAATCAAGTCTCAGTCCCCTAGTCATGTCTGGTATTTCAGGAGACCAGTTTTAAAGTTTCGATTTCCCGGGTATGTTATTCCAGTTGGTCATAAGCACATTTCTGACAGTTAACCCAGTCATTCATGTCAATCCTTTTGGTATGTCAATGCAGTTAGCTCTTTATGCAAAAAGCCCCTAAGATGCTACAATCTGTCAATTTATTGTTTACCTGTTTATCACAAGATGCATTGCTAAACTATCACAAGATGCATATTGCTAACATCTAGACCTCACTCTAAACTCTTAATACTAATGCTTAAGACTTATAGCCGAGCCTATTTTTACTACATACATTTTGGTTCTTCTATTTGCTGTTAAAGCTTCAATAATTTCCATTATTATTTTGCCCAAAACTATAGACCCTCCAAGATTAGCCCAAGGGTCAAAATCTTCTTAAAACTCTTGGAGTCATTAAGACTTACTGATTTAACAATGTCTAGTTTCAATAGCTGCTGTTTAACATTCTCATGAGTTACGGTCAGACTGGAAAGTATTTATGATCATTATATGATATGAATACATCATCTGATCTAATGCACCAATACCATTGTTAGGATTCCATTCTTCTCAATATATTTAAACCCCTTCCTGATGTCCTTAGCTCTGCTGGTCACAGATTTAGTCTACTGTGACTTTCCTTCCCGTCTCAATTTTCTACAATTCCTAGCTTCTGATTTATATTCATTACTATCAACTTTCGTCTACTGATTATTTAGATTTTTAATTTTTTTTTTTACAGCTGCTTTTGGTTTTAAACCAGTATGGCATTCTCTCTCAGTTACGGTTTTTGTATTTTGTTTGGGCTTTTTTAGAGTGGGGGAGAGATCTAGCAAAATGGTCTTAAACTGTTCCAAGTTATCATTTACTTTTTTCTGTTTACATTCTCTCCCAACTAATATGGCTAATAACCAATGTCAGCTTTGTGAAACTGGCCATTTTAAAACACCAAGTACATATATATATATTGGTCTGGACTTTATTCTGTTTGCACATAGCAACTGTAATCAAGTCATAATCATTTGTACCCAACTTACCACTAATTTTGAGTTCTGTGATCGACTCCTCTTTATCTTTCAAGATGAGGTCTACTATAGAATTCCCTTGTGTTGGATGCGACACTTTTTGAGTTAGGAAATTGTCAACTATAATATTTAGAAATTCTGAGAATGTTTTAGTACTGGCCATCTGAGACCTGTAGTATATGTCACTTGGGTTGAAGAATGCACTGCATGCAAAGGTAGCTTTTTTCCCCTATGCATTATAGATTGGTGCTTAAAGAGCTGGTCATACTGTTCTCTAGTGTGATTTAGTAATCTGTGGCAGACATCAAGTAGTACCTCCATCTTGTGCTTTATGTGTAAGAACGTTGATCCTAAGCATTCAGAATCACTTGCTTTTGAGTTGTCAATGAATCAAAAACAGATGCCTTTTCAAGAGTGCTTTCCCCCACTTTTTGCTCACTTGAACCTTTCTAAATAGGTTACAACCATTGATTTTAACATTCCACTCATGCAACTCTTCCTACCACATTTCAGTAATACCACTCAAGTCCACTTCATGATTATAAATGAGCAATTCCAGTTCCTCCTCTTTATTATCCAGGCTCCCAGCATTGGTGTACAGGCTATTTTAAGGCACTAAAAACAATTATTGGAAGAGTCTCAAATGTGCTTTTTGTAAGGACAGTTGTACACGCAACTGAAGTAAACTGTGCAAATAAGAAAACATACCCTTGTTGTTTATTCAATTGAAGGAGCAAATTGACTTGATTGGTCAAGATGTCAAACCTGTAAAATAAGAGAGCGCGCTTCTTGGGGAGAATCTTAATGTGATTTTCCATATACATAGTAGGTCTAGTTACATGAGTAAGTTGAGCAAGATTTGACTTGTAATTTGTAACTGAGTGTGTGTATGTGTGTTATTGCTTAAGGGAACTATGATACTCAGATCGCCTCTAATGGTGTCACATTCACAGTACTTAACACTTTCAAATTCCCCCTGAAACATGGCTGAGTATTGTAATTCTTAATGAATTCTGTGCTACGCCATGGAAAGGATTTTAAATGAGCCCAAGCAGCAGCTCCAAGGTATTTAAGTATGCGCACACGCATGTGTGTATATACATCTGTTACAGATATTCAGAGATGCATTTATATATAGGGCGTGATTTTCAAAAGCACTCAGTGTGGACCTAACTCAGCTCCTACTGAAGTCAATAGAAGTTTTACCACTTTCTCTAATTAGAGCAAAATTAGGCCAATGCTAAGATCTTTTGAAAAAATCACATCCCATAAAGGCAGGCTAAATCCTCAACCCAAATTAATCCCTCATGTAACTTCATTTTGCTCAAGAGAAATACTATAGGGATTCAGTTTATTTAGAGAGCCCATCCAGTCACAAACTTTGAACCTCATTCACTGGTAACACAGTTTAAAAAAAAAAAGTCTTCTTTGTGTTCTAGAGCAAATTGCATAGACTTGAAATTTATGTTAGTTGCTGACCCGTTAGAAATGGCACAGAAATTTCTCCCAAATGTTACATAATTCAATTAGGGGCTTTGTTTAGTGATCCAGCATGAGCTTTAGATCATTTTTCCAATGAACTCCTTAACAAATTAATCGCTGTTCTCTCCTTAACAGGATTAAAAGATATGTAGGAACTCATATGAATTACAAGAGAATTAGTTGAACTAATCACTTGAGAACACCAGTGTGGAATAGGTGGAAGTAATTTAGATGCCAAGACTAATTTCCTTATTATTGTAAAAGAACTGGTGTTTTTAAAACTAAATGACATTGAATTGAAAGATTGTCAAGATTACACTATTAAACCATTCCAACAGATTAGGTGGGAGAGGTTCTGGAAAATATACCAAAACAAGAAACCTTCCAATTATAGGAATACCAAAAAATTTTCCAAGCAACAACTAAAAGTATGTTTTAGGCTCCCCTTTTGACATGCCATGTTGATCTGAACTTACGACTCGATCTTGATGCCATCCCATTATTTTGTGCATCCTTAGTCTTTAATACTTAACAGTTGACAGCATTTTTGCAGTATATGTATGGAGGAGTTTTATATTTTCAAGTTGCAAATTTATAAACATATTCATGGTTTTGTTTAACCTTGTCAGTACTTATCTGAAGGAACCACTACAGGAAGAGGCAGCCTATCTGTTAAGCAAACAGCATATCTTGCTTTGCTACACATAGGCCCCAAGTTTTAATGTATTTAGGCATTGGCCAGCTCAGTGGTTCAATGCATGTGTGACTTAGATGCCTAAGTTCCATTTTAAAAAAATGTGTTGGTCCCTAAGCGCCTAAGTGTCAATGAAAGTGTGGGATTTAGCCATCTAAATCCCTTAGTACTTGCAATGCTGAACAGCGCTATGCATAACTGCCTTCAAAAATCTGAGTCATAGCTGGTGGGTGGACCAGAAACTCAGGTTTATGAGGAAGACAGAGGAACAGGATGTCCTGAAGTGTTGGACTCTGGGAACTTGGACTGTCCTGTAAGGCAGCAACTATATGGAATAGGGCAAGAGAAAGAGATACTAACTGAGCAGGAGAAGGAAGAGGAGACAGATTGGGAAGGCGGAGGAAGAGAAAGATGGCAAAATCAGTGAAATGGTGAGAGACATGGGGCAGAAAGAGAGGAAGAGGAATAAAATAAGAAGATGACAGAAAGGAAGTACAAAGGGAAATTGTAAGACGACAAAACAGACGGAAAAGAGCAGAAGGAATTGAACAAATGGAGAAGGGAAAGGAAGAAGGAAATAGGAGGTGAAAGAGAAATCAGTCCCATTTAATAGAACTAATTTGAAAAATACCAATAAAAAGGGTTTTTGTCCAAAAAGACATTTTTTCTGGAAAATTTTTGTAAAAAAAATAATTAATGCTCTTTCCTCTATTCCCCGCCCCTCCCCCCACCACCACCACCACCACATTTTTATCAGAAACATTATCAAAAAGGATATATACATTTTACATGGAATGAAAGCATGGAATGAAATCCTGGCCCCATTGAAGTCAATAGCAAAACTTCAATTGATTTTAATAGGAAGGAGACTTCACTCCAGATTTTTAAAAAGGGACACGCATGTTGTTTGGACTGATCTAACCAGTAGGAGGTGAAGAGGTGTGACAAAAATGTAAAACAATTTAATTAACTGAAAAAATTCAATCTGGGATCGTGGAAGGCTTGCATCAGCTATTTTATTCCAAATCATCTCCAACTTAAATTTGAAATTGAACTGCACGTATTAATAAATAGTGATCAAAAGAAAGTAGATCCTCATCTATTCCACAACGTTAAGTGAGCCAGATGGCACTCAAAGAAATTAAACACCAAGAGGAGTTTAGAAGATGAGATAGCAATTCATGTCTAAATATGACAGCAGTTTCAAAAATAGAGAGAAAATATAAATCATGTTTAAAAAATGTCAGCCACTTCTAAGTGGCAGAAAATATCTGCAAGTCAGAGCAGATATAGCCAATATTGTTGAGAATGTGAAGCTTTTCATTTGAAAACACCACCCCTCTAAACTAATATGACATATATATGACCTTTTTGCTCTGCTGACAGTGGATAGAGACAGCAAGACACTGCATCAAATCTATCTCATGTCAGTGAGGACAGTAATGCTGTTGATGAAGACAGCGTTTCCCTTAATGCACAGTGTATCAAATTACCAGCTAAAAAGGGACTGTGTCAATGAGCCGCTAGGCATGTTGAGAAGTTTTGACAGAGAGAATGAAAAGGAAACACAATGTGAAATAAAGAATTGAGGTGAATTCCTGGTCCCACTGAAGTCAGTGGCAAAATTCCCCTTGACTTCAATAGGGAGAATATTTCAATTCTTTACGTTTAAAGCACTACAGAATGAACTCTGCTTATGTCAAGCTGCTTGCTCACACTGATGTTTCAGTAACATTGATCATAACAAAAAACACGCACGTACTCAAGCACATTTTAATTATCAAGGGTCTGGCAACTTTTACCATCATTTGGCTTCTTTAACTCAAGATTGGATGTCTTTCTAAAAGATATGTTCTAGCTCAATCACAAGTTGTGGGTTTGATGCACTGGGTGAAATCTATGGCTTGTGTTATGCAGAAGGTCAGACTGAGATGCTCATAACGGTACCTCTGGCTTTAAAATCAACAAATCTATGTTCATTTAATCCTGAGAATGAAGCATAGTCCCTCCGTATAGTGAAAACAAGTTGAGGACACCTGGTCAGAAAACTGGAAATTTTCCCATAGAAAATTTCCACAAGAAAAACCTCTTTTAGCAATTCCCCAACTGGGAATTCTAGTTTTCCTGATGGACACTTCAAAAATAAATGAAACAAGACACTTTGCACATATTTGCTTTGTTTTCCCCCCATAGTACCTTACTGCTTCCAAACTTTTCCTATTGCGATATTGTAAAGGAGTGTGGGTAAGTAAGATTTTGTGGGGAGGTATTCAGTTTTAAAAAACACATTGGCTTCTAGTGCTAAATTAACATATGAAGTGAAAGTGTTTGTTACTTTTTCTCTGACAGTAACATTTTCAAGACGTCTTCGCAAATTAGCAAAAGTTGGAAAACAATTAAAAAACACACAACATTTGAAAATTTGAAATATTAAACAATATTTTCTATTTAAAAAAATTATTTCCAAAAATTTTGGAAAATCTGTATTGGCAAAAATGACATTTTTTCCCATTAAAAAAATATTTTTGACTAAACCCTATTTCTGGACCAAAAAACTTTTAATTGGAAATTTTTTGTTATCTCTAATTCTGGGCTTTACTAGAGCTCACACTGACAATAAGAAAGCAGAAGGGAATAACATAAACCACCAGCACTGCGTTGTTTTACCTAGCATTTGGTGAGCACTGATAGAAACATGCAACTGTTCCTTTGTCAAATTATTTTGCCTGGAACACTATAGGGGTCAATGAGCGGAAGCCTATAGCTCCTCTCACACTGCAGCTATACGGAGTAGAATGTGAATGGGGGAGATTAAATACACCTAAAGCGCAATTGGCCTTATTTCAGATACAACAAGATGACTTGTGGAGAACATATTAACTGGTAATGGCCCTCCGATACCCATATATTCAAATATATAAGGGAAATTTAGCTGAACGCCAGCGGTAATTCTCACCAACTCTAATATGGGAAATTCTCCCGTACCATTAAAGTGAAAATGCCACAATGATCCTCAACACACAATGCCTAGCATGGTGGGGTCCAATCACAGAGCAGGCTTTAGGTGCTATTATAATACAAATAATCACCAGTTATTATATATAATTGAGGATAAAATTATGTCACGGAGGTCATGGATTCCATGACTTTCAGAGAACTCCGTGACATTTTCTGCTTCAGCCCTAGGGTGGAGGGGGCAGAACTATCAGCTGGCAGGGGCCCCACAGCTCCAAGCCATGGGTGGAAGGGGGACCCCCACTCAACCACCATGGACGGTAGGGGGACCCAGAGCTCCAAGCCACCAACCCGCAGCTTTCAGCAATCATAAGCAGCAGTGGGGGGGACCTGGAGCTCTAAGCCATCAGAGGTGGTGAAGGCCCCTGAGCTATCATATGCCACTATGGTGGGTGCTGGACACCCCCCAATAGTAGGGCTCAGGCTCTCAGCTCCCCCACTCAGGCTTCAGTCATCCCCCCATCAACCCCACCCCCATTATTTTTATTAAAAGTCACAGACATGTCCCCAGACTTCCATGAATTTTTGTTTATTGTCCAGGACCTGTCCGTGACTTTTATTAAAAATAACCACAGCAAAATCTTATTGTATATATAATACCCCACCCTATTCAGCATAAATGTATCAAATACCCTATCTATCCTACCAGTAGGCTAAACACAACCACTGAAAGACAACGGGGGATGTGAGTATGGAATGCTGATTAACCAAGAAGAATTAACCTGGCTCCTAAGTGGATTCCCAGTGGCACTTCCAGAGAGCTAAAATGCAGCACAATTTTTCTGTTCTGCTTTTTCCCCTCTGCTGAAGAGACAGTGATTGATGTCCTCTCCCATCCAAAGCAAGCTGTGCTCATTGCTCCTTATGGTTAGAATTAAACCCAGCAAGACCAACGGCTCAATTCAAACACTCTCCCATTTAAGTGAAGTATTTATTAGCCATGGATCCCTCTGTTCTTATACCACCTCAAAGTTTTTGTGCACGTCACTGAGCAAAACAAAAAGGCAGGATTCTGGCATTCAGCTGGAGAACTCAGCTACCAAACTCTCTAATAAGACAACAGACATAAAGTGACTCCTTCAAGCCAGATGTTTAAAAAAACATATAAAGCTGCAAAGAAAATAAGGAGCAGCTGAATTACATTGAAAGGAATGCAAGATACAGTCAGTGTCTATGCTTAAACTACTGGAAGCTTTGAAATCTATATAATGGAATCTATTATAAAACAAAACTGATTTAAAATTAATAGTCTTAAGATTTACTTCTCTATTATTTCTAGTACAATGATAAAGCTCTTTGCTAGGACCACGCACAGTAACTACATGGATCCCATTAGTGCTGCCCTGTTGAAGACTAAACTTAAAGGGAAAAGGAAATACTTTTGTTTAAAAATGGCAGTCCATTTGCATTAAAAAGCTTTCAGCAGCAGAAACTTAGAAAATGTAAAAGACGCGGGGAGGCTTTGTTATTTGTTCTGTAGTATGGCAGCCGGCAGGGAAGCGACCTATTTCCAGTTGCCTACACATAAAGTGCCTGTCCACATACACAGGCCATGCCTGTACACTCAGAACGAGGTAAAAATTCGATTCAGAGTGGGTTTTCGCCAACAAATTGGCTAAAGCTGATTCAGATTTTTACTGCTAATAATGCATAGCTAAAATGACCTCTGTACCCTCCACTTTTCCCCCCTCCTGCGTCCTTCCCTTGCCTCCATCCAGCTGTGTGCTAAGTCCAACTCCCTGCTTCCTCCTGTCAGCTGTTTCCTCTCTCCACTCCATTCCCAGAGCCTGGCCTCCTTTCTTCTTTCCTTTTGGCCTAGCTCCTATCTTCCAGCCAGTTCTGGGTCCCTCCCTTCTGGTGACTTTTGCGGAGTGGCTAATCGAATTGTGGGTCCAGACTGCAGGCTTAATTCACCCCCACAGGCACAGGGAAGTGCAGTGGGTCTCGCCCTGGAAGGTTCCAGAAGAGAAGAGCAGTTTTAAACTCTATCAAAGCTCTGCCAGAGGAGTCTGCCTTGGAGAGACGCCAAACCAGCATATGTCTCAGATGCATCAGCCATGTCATATTCTGATTGACTCTGCGCACATTCTGGGCTGTGTCGGGTGGCTGCTCTCGACACTTCTGGCGAGCCAGGGGCTGCGGGCAGATTATGGCTTCATGCTGTTACTTCAGATAGACTTTCTGCTATGAGGGGCCCACAAATGTTGTCTGTTAAGTGTGAATCAGGAACAAACTGGATCCTCAGTAAAGGAGGATGACTGAGACAATAGTTTCAGGCTCAGTGAATGGAAAACAACATGGACTCCTCATATCCAGACCAGTGCAAATAATGTAAAATGTGCTCAGACTCCATTCTTAAAGGTTACGAATGGCTGTGCCTTCACCTCTAATAAATAACGCCATACATCCTTCGTGCCAGTTTTCATAAATTCATAAGTTGTGTCAACAACTTTCCTGCAATTTTCTATTTTTTCAAATTTACTTTTACTTGGCAAAAAGTCATTTTTCACCCTGAAAATTTGCAAAAGCAGGAGTTTTCTTAAAACAAAAGCAGGAGTTTTCTTAAAACAAAAGCCTTTTCCAGATTTAAAAAAGACACAATTTCACTAAAGACTCAAGCTCATTCATACCCCCCTAAAAAAAATCTGCAGAACATTGGAAGTTTCCTCAAAACTGACATTATTAGTCCACCCACAAATGCAAACCTCCTCAGGCATTTTAGCTGTTTTTCCTACATTATGAATATTTTGCACACAGGTGTGAATGTCATCAGAATTGCAAATTAACATTTCCCCCCATGCAATGTCAATTTATTTAACTGGTATTGAAGCAGCAGGTTCTCCTAGAAAGTATATGCTCTTCCAGATGTGAGTTCAGAATTATAACTATACAACCAGAAGAAAATAGGCTTCAAACTTATTTTTATTGAACAACTATTCAATTTAAGGGCAAGTTTTGCTTCATTGTTATTCCTGTTTCCCTACTTGTTCCACCTATTCATTTTTGAACCAGAATCCTTACTTTTCCTCACTCAAAGGAACATATACCCTCCATTTACAATATTTTGGAGTTTCTCTATGTTCTCTATGCAATTTGTCTTGGTACTGATGACAGCTCATTTCTTTTTTGTTTCCCACAAAGGCAGTGCTTAGTGATCTTCTGTGAAGAGCACTGTGATCAGTAAGATTGATTTTTGTCATCATACCATCTCAAATGATCCAAAGACTTTGCCTCAAAATAGGCAGCCGATGAAGGACTCTGGTGGATGGCACATTTAAATGTCTTTCCTGTGTGTTGATGTGTTATCATTACTCCCTCTGAGAGAGACTGTGTGTGTGTGAAATATAAAAGGAACAATCCAGCATTTACATATGGTTGATCCACTGAATTAAAACATGAGAGCAAGAGGAAAAATGGCATTTCAACTGTTTACAAGCATATTTTAATGACATCAAGGGCAATCAAATCTCACTTCTTTTCTTTAACACCTATTTCACACATATGAAAGAAAAATGACCCCTCCAGTGTGCAGAGTTTCACTCTGAATTTGCACCTTGTTTCATTGACACACACTTGCTTTTCAAATGTACACAGAGTCCATGCATTAAAAGATTACACTTGCAAAATGCTCTGTCATTTTGGTGATTTCACACCCATTAAAATGGAAAATGAGCAGCTGGATTCTCATGAGGTCTTAACGGGGCCCAAGTAGTCTGTAAATTCAGTTTATTGGAAGACATTGATGTTCCCATATTATATTCCCCTTCCAATGCTTTTTATTATTTTTAATTATTTATATTTTTATGGTGATTTATTTGGAGTTAGCATATCACCACTGCAAGCAAATAAGGGTCCTAAAGTCAAGATCCCTTTTCACTCATTTATTTTTTAATCTACTAATGTCTCCGTTAAAGATTTTCTGAACAGCACTGCCTTACGATGACACCTGCTGGGAGAAGCTGGGAATGGAAAAATCACAAAGGCCACTCAAAGCAGAACCAGAAAATCAATACGTACCTACAATGCTGATTCTAAAATGCCTGTTTCTATCTGGTGATTCTGCATATTAAAATGTGTGTGCCGTGTATTGCCACCACCATAATATAGACTTGAAAAAAATCTCCCTGTATAATTGTCCTGGCCATATTCACTTTTTTCAAAGAGATGGTGCCCTATTGGGGTACCCTTACTCACACTGATTAGTACCTTATGCTACAAGGAGGCTCAGCAAGGTCAAAAATGAAAGTGAAATTACTTTTTTTAATTGGAACCCCAAAAATTGTTTCAAAGTTTCCCTCAAAATAATTTTAAAAAATGAGAAGCTCTAGTCAGAGGGTATTACATTACTTTGTGGAGGAAAAGCAACAGGAGTTTGGAGGTTGCAGATCCCAAGCTCTGCATTTCAGAAGAAACAGAATCAGATTTTAAGACAAAACAGGATGAATACAAAAGGGGAGGGAGATGAGACTGGCGGGAGACAGGAGAATTCCGCTTCTCTCTCTGGGCTACTGTTCAACTGGTAGAAAAACCCCTGGCACAGCATACATTGTTAACCACTCCAGGAACTTCTACCAGAATCAGGCTGCTCCAAGCATTGTTTCTAGCTTACTTCTCTGATCACAACAAATTTTTGCAAGTACAGATTTGTCCTGACTTAGCTAAGCTGCATGCTTATTAGAAAAAAGGTTAAAAATATGAGGAAGATAGAAATGTTTTTTCAGGTAGGGTGACCAGACAGCAAGTGTGAAAAATCAGGACAGGGAGTGGGCGGCAATAGGCGCTAATGTAAGAAAAAGCCCCGAATATCAGGACTGTCCCTATAAAATCAGGACATCTGGTCACCCTTTATACAAGCAGCCCATCATGTATAGCAAAAACTTCATTAGCTAGCAACTCTGAACTGAAGAGTAGTTTATGGGATTTTTATTACAAAATAGCTGGTAACTAGCAGTTCGTAGAGAACTGTGCTACCTATAAACAGAGCAATGGGTTATTTTGTTAACATATTTATCAGAAGTCTAAATTCTAAAGTACATAACTTACAAATAGAAATTCCATTATTTGTTAAAATTCCTACCTGCGATCTCATTGATGAATCCAGTGCTCTGAGTTTACAGGCAGTGGTACAGTAAGGGAATGTGATTTCACTATCCTAGAATTCTGGGCTAGATGCAAAAGCAGGAGAGGAAGTTGTATTATATGGGAAAGCACCATTACTAACATTAAAATAAAATGCTAGGCAGTTTGATCTCAATAGTATACCCAGAGAACATGACCAAACCCACCAACATGGTTGGGATGGTCAACCTAGCTGGCATGCTGAGAAGAGAGGACAAACGTTGAATAGCATGGAGACTAAGCTATCTCTGAGTGCTAAAAAGTGGACTCACTCATGGTTGAGGCACTTTGCCAGCATATCATGGAGAAACTTGCATTGCCCTAACTTTATCTGCTTTATCTCTTCTAGGGCATCAAGCCTGGTAATGAAACTTCTATTCTTATTTGTATTTCTATAATGCCCAGAGGCTCCAATCAGAAGCAAGGCATTCTTCTGGGATCTATACACACATTATAAAAAATAGTCCCTTCCTAGAAGTGCTTGTAATTCAGGACTAGATCCTGCAACTGGGTGAGGAGATGCTCCCAGGTAGGCAAGATAGAAAAATAGCGAGGGGAAAGGATGCAAGATACAAGCACAGTGATTGGGGAGAATGACAAGCATCATGTGAGTTCCACACTTTTAAAATTCATTGTTCTTTTCAATAGACAAAGTAACAGTGCTACTGTGTCCCTGCGGTGAAGTGATAGGCCATTGTACACCCAGAGAGAGCCCTAAAAATGTGCAGGTTCTCCCTGGTGTGAAGGACCCCTCATCCCAGGAAATAATTCTGAAAGGAGTTCATGTGTATGTTTGTACTTCCTGCCTGGGAAAGAAAGTGAAACTGTTTAGTCCAGCAATACCTGTCCAAGCAGGGAAATTGCCTTGGCACCTTCCTCCAGTGACAAGAGTCTTGCCAGCCTCAGTTATTCAATAATCATGAGTTAGGCCCAAAAAATCATGAGATTTTAAAAATACATTTGATGCTCCTTTCATTTTCTTCTGGAGTGTCAGCCTTTGGGTTAACGTCTTCAGGCTGTTCTCTGCAACCATGGGGGCTGGGAACTTACTAATTTTTTTTTCAGCTGAAAGCTGAGGTTCTTATGTAATCACCTGATTGTAAAACCTGGGGTTCTCATGATAAAACCATGACAGAACTGGTAACAGTGTTAGATGGGGATCTGTTTTTAGTGAGCTCATGTGTGTGTCATTATTCCATAGATTCTGCCTCCTTGCCTTAAACCATTAATAAGGAGACCACAGCATTGTATAACAATTGATAACTATATAAGGGAGGATGGAATAATGTGGGAAGGAAGAGGGCATGAGTGAATCGGTGTAAGGGGATAGGAAAAGAAAGCAAAGGAGGAGAGGGATGAGATGATAATAGGGAGAAGAAAGAGGAAGGATAAAAAGAAGCTGCAGTGGAAAGGACTGGGTGCAGAGGTAGAAGCAAACAACCAATCAGCAGAGGTGAAAACATACCCAGAATCAATATATATTAGATTTTCTTTTTTTTAAATCTGCTGTTCAAATGGTCATTTGTCATAAACTCAGATTATTTCAATAAACATGCTGCACCATGTGGACCTTTGAAGAATACAAGCAAACACAGAGTAGAAGGAATACCAATTAAAACTGAAACAGAAAAGACTCCTGTAGGGACATTTAAAAAAAAAATTCATTGTTTAAGTAAAAGTCCAGTATTTCATTCCATGAAAATAAATGAGATTTTGCTGACTGTTAAAGAAAAAGAATTATTTCAAGTGCTGGACATGGTTTTAGTCCAGTGGTTCTCATTGGCAGGAGTCGTCATTTGTGGGGTTAAACTACTAGCTCTCGATTTCAAATTAGATTTAATCTGTTGTCCTTGTAAACTAGGAAATAAAAAAGGGAGGGAGGGAGAGATGTGTGTGTATGTGCTTGAGTTCACATGCAAGTGCTAGCCTGCACTGACTGGAAGTGGACAAGGAGCCTTCTGTTCTGTATAGTTACTATAAATTCTCCCCCACATTTTTTTAAAAATAAGTTTCCTTTGACTTGAGAAGTAGCTACCAAAAAGCTCTCTTTTGCTGTAACACTGAAGCCATATTAATTTACTACAAAAACAGAAGTCAATTTCTCATTCGGTGTTTTGCTTTTACTATAAAGCTTGAAATGAGACCTGTGGCCTTGATGAAAACAGTAAAATTCCCGTAAATAGGATTAGTCACCCTTTTGTGTGCTCCAGCGTTGGATATCAAACAGCGAGCAATGATTCCCTGAGCTAACAAGTGGAAGCATACATTCCTATGAAAAAAATAAAAAGCCACAGAGAGGATGAGTAACATTTGACATTTTAATCTCTGGAATTTCTGTAAATGTCTCTCTCCCAGAGGAGAAATATCTTCCAAAAATATTTGGTTCATTGTGGTATCACTCTTTGATACAGGAACCATAAAGTCCAGAGGGGGATACACTTAATGAAAACATCTTTGTATTTAACTCTTTGTAGCCTGAGAACTTTTAAAGCATTTTAAATTAAGACTAGGATAGCAGATGGCACTTTAAATCATGGACAGGAAATGGGAATGGATGTTGTTCTAATGGATTCCTGATGGCCTTGGATCCCTTCTCCCTGTCCATGAGTCTCTTGAGATTTTTAATTTCATTCCCAAGAGACTAATTCCATTGTTCGTAAGATCCTATTTTTCATGTGAAAAATTCCTCTGACTCCTTTGTTAAGGCTGGTGCAACCCTTATTCTTTCAAAAGTAATTAAGAACTCATTCATGCTGAAGACCATGTTTAGTTTGGAATGCATTATATGTCCCATGGAACCCCTAGAATAACATTCATGTTCTTTGAAGTCTGTGTGAGACCACATATCGGGCCAAATCCCATGTTGATCTACAACCTATGCAATCCCAGACATGGTAATGGAATTATCCAGGTGGTATAATAAGGTACCAATTCAGCAGTCTGTTCTTATTTAGCAAAGCACTTAAACGCATGCCTAACTTCAGGTACATGCAAAGTCCTGTCAAAACCAATGGGATTTGAACACATGCTCATTTCACAGCATGTGCTTAAGTGTTTTGCTGAATAGGGATGGACTTAAGCACATACTTCAATGCTTTGCTAAACAGGGGTTTAAGGTTTTGGCCTATGGTAAACGTTTTAGGCCAATAACATACCAAAGGTTTTTAATGCTACTTTGACAACTTGTCTAAAGATACAGATCAACTGCAGAGGACCCACATCGTTTTGAATATTCAGGGCTTAGCATGACCATACTACTCTCATCAGATGCTATGTATTTAAGAATATATATTTTGTAAGTGATGCGTCATTAGCCTCAGTTAAATCATCACAGTGATTGACTTGGAAGAGTCATGGTGTTAGAAACACCAGGTAAGGAATCTTTACGGTCCAGTGAGTGCTTTTTTAAGGGGCTGTGTGAAATGAGCTGCTGATCTCAGTGATCTGCCAAATAAGGGCTCCTGGCACAAAATCCAGCAATGGATACCCTTGCAAAGAGTCTCCGTAGAACTGCCAATAAGTAACTGTGCACAAACCTTTGACAGGTGACCAACAGAAGTTGAGGGTGCTGAGCCCCTTTTAGGAAATCCTCAGTACACTGCAGCACAGGGGCCTAAAAAGGGCAGAGGAAATGACTTCACCCCTGCAGATCAAAGCTAAGGCACAATGGACGTCTAGGGACCAAAAGGAAGCTTCCACAACAATGGTCTGAACTGCTCCTATTATGCAGAAAGAAAAGGCGGGTGAGGGGAGAGAGAGCATTTCTATTTCCAAAGCTGTTTATCTGGCATTTATCTCATTTTTGGTTGGTTTTTGTATTTTATTTTAATAGTGAGACTGCTGGGAGGTAAACTACCCTGACACACAAGTTACAGCTTGATAATGTCTTAATATAACTGTTGTTGTATTAACCCACCAACAGAGCATTAGCGCCGCAGCCACATATCCTGTAATATTTCCTACAACGCTCTTCTCTCTAGTTTTATTTAAGTAGAGCTGGTAAAGGCCTACAGCCTGATTCAGCCCTTTGTAGCTTAGCTGCAGCCTAACTGTGGGATACTAGGAATTTCTCGCTGTTGCATTTGAACGGCTGGGCTTAGGAACACAAATCCAATAGGTTTTATGTTAGCTCATTAACACCTTGTTCAAATCATTGTGTTCCACATAGGCTCTTAAACAAATCTCCTACTGCGTTTACTGCTAAATGGAATTTGTTCCCCTGCTGCCAGACAGACTTTGCTATTAGGTGTCTGGGAGGAAAATATCTTTCGTAAAAGAAAAAAAAGTTTTAAAATAACCAGACCATTAAAAGGAATTGTCAGTTAAAGCTGCCGTTTTATCCTTACCTTCCTTCACCCGACCTAGCTGGCCCCAGTATTCACTCCTAGAGAGCTGCCGAAGTAAATGGATGTATTAGGGCAAAGAATTGGGCCCAGTATGTACACTGTGTCCTACCAAGCCACAGCTTCAGTAGAAGCTATGCTATGTTACTGATACAAAAGGAATGGTATTGTCTAGTCTTGTTCTTATTTTGGATTTGTTATTTATAGTTGCATAGTGCCTATGAATCCTTGTAATGGGCTTAGACCCTGTGCAAATCTGGAACTAAAAAACCATTCCCCCTGTCCCAAAGAGCTGATAATGTAAAACTCCAGAAATGGACAAGGAGAGCAATGATTCACTAGGAGGGTGATGAAGCATTAGGCTGGGTTACCTACAAAAATGGTGGAATCTCCATCCTTCGAGATTTTTAAGGCCTGACTTGACAAAGCCCTGGCTGGGATGATTTAGTTGGGGTTGGGCTAGATGACCTCCTGAGATCCCTTCCAACCCTAATTTTCTATGATTTTCACCTGCTTGAAATGGATCATCTCAACCTGTGCAAATCTCAACCTGGTCTACACTTGATGTAGCTGTATTGGGAGCAAACTCTACTTTCTGGCCAAAAATAGCAGAATGGGGGCTAATGCCTACAACTTAATAAAGCAATTCTCCCATTGATCATTCCCTATCACATGGAACACCTCTCCGTCCTCTCATGATCACATATGCTCTTTATCACAGTTAGAGCACTGATCTCATGGAATATTAGAAAAGTATTTCATTTATGTATTTAACCTTGACTTTTAATGCCATTTGATAGTTGGAAGCAAGGAGGAGAGCCAGTACAGTGTTACCAACCAGCCCTCTGCAGGCCACCAGCAAATGTTTTGTGGACCATAGACAACAGTGGGAAAACCACAGTGTTACAGCATTTCATTGTTTGGTTCTTATAAATCTGCATCAGGCGGTTGTTCTCTACCATCGGTCTCTGAAAACAAACTGCAAACCAGGTGCAGGGAAATTAAGGCATCCTGCATTTTGTTCATTCAATTACTGCTGCATATATTTGCTTGTGGATGAAAGGTGCTTCCTGACTTGTTTCAAGCATTAGCTCTGCTGGCACAGCTTAGATAGGCTTTTACAGTAAAAGTATGTAAAGAAATACGAAAAAGGTGTGTCCTCATAACTGACTGGAATTGCAGTGTGAGGGGGAGAGAACACGTGGGTGCTCCAGAAGATCAGCAGGCCTGAATGGGGTAGTAGTCCAGACATTCCACCACAAAACCTCATACACCATCACAACCTTCAGATTTAGTCTCTCAAGCCATGGCTGACTGCCAGTGTAACTCAACAGCCCCATGCAAAAGAAGAGGAGGGAAGGAAACTTTGCCCATTTCCCATTTAACCATTTATAACTGTGCTGCAAATAATTTCAAAGAGCTAATATAGGAAGGAAGGAAATACACTAATGCATCTTTCAACTTTAGGATTTTGGGGGGCTTTCTGAAAAAAAGATAAAGAGTTGGCACTCTTGACAAAGCCATTTATGAACAAGGATCTTTCTGCGCCAAATGAAAATGTCCAGCGGTAACACCCAGAGCAGCCCAGCCCATGCTGTTTGATAGATGAAATAAGAGTTTAGAGTTTAACTATCTTGGAAACATCCAAAAGGAACTCGTCTTTGAACCCAAAAAAGTATCTCACACCTTTTTTTTTTGCGGGGGGATGTGTGTAAATTAAAACAAAGACAAATGAGCAGACTAATTCCTTGTTGAACCCAGTTATACTTTTGGCCTTCACAACATCCCCTGGCAATGCGTTCCACAGGTTGACTGAGCTGTGTGAAGAAGAACTTCCTTTTTTTTTTTTGTTCATTTTATACCTGCTGCCTATTAATTTCACTTGGTGACCCCTGCTCCCTGTGTTACATGAAGGGGTAAATATCACTTCCCTATTCACTTTCTCCACACCATTCAAGACTTTAAAGACTTCTATCATATTCTCCCCCATTCCATTAGGTAGACATACCCATGAAAGCATTGGTAAAAATAACAGTGTAGAAGTGAGGCAAGGATTCAGTGCAGGCTAGCAACATGAGTATGTATCTCAGGATCCCCACCAAGCTTGTACATGAGGCTGCATCATATCTACACTACTATTTCTAGCAATGCATGTGCAATGCGTGGGTAAAGCTAGAATAGATGCGTCTACCCAGCCTGCAATCGCACCTTGGCTTGCAGTGTAAACATAGTAAGTGAAACTGTATTCAGAGGCAGTGGCTCCAGAGACACTATTTCTATTAAAGAAACCTTGACACGGGACATGTAGACTGGGTAGTTTTGATACAATGGGCACTCCTCCTGCCATAGTAAAAATGTAACATTAACAATTCCAGAATGAAAGAAACAGTTTCATATTCCCCAAATTGACTGATAGAGAAATACTAATGGGAAAGACCACTGAAGGAAAAAACCTGACAAGCAACTTGTTTAGTTTTATGCATAACTATTGGACACAGTTTTCATGTAGGGTCAGATTCTGATAACGTTATTCACGTTGCATAGGCACCTTACTCCACAAAAGTTCCCACTGATTTCAGTGAAACTATTTGAGAAGTTAGGCCCAGATCCACAAAGGTACTTATGAACCTAATTCCAGATTTAGGTACCTATGTCCCAGTTTTGGGCACAACTGTGATCCACAAAACCTCCATTCAGCTGCCATGTTACCCTGGAGGCAGCTAAATTCACTCAGAGCCTAAATTTTCCTCTGTAAAAAGTCCTTAGGCACCTATGTTTCTGCCAATGGGCATGCACACAGCTACCTCAACTCTAGGCCTATCTCCTGTCTACCCCCCTGCAATCCCTGAACTGTGCAGTAGACATGCACAAAGATCACCTCCATTCAAAATCTGTCAAGAGAAGGAGGAGGCAGTGCCCAGCCTATACCTTTCAGACTAGTGGCTAGGGCACTCACTTGGGATGTGGAAGACCCACATTCAATACCCTTTCCTGGCTGAGTTGGAGAAAGGAAACCCTCTTCAAATCTTGCATTGGGAGAGGGCTCCAATCACTGGGCTAAAAGTTGTAAGGTGGGTGGCCCCACTACATCCTCCTCCAGCAATTGTCCCTTTGACTTTCTAGGCACCCAAAACTGAGGCGCTGCAATGCTGAGCATCACAACACAATTCCCCATGTGGATCCAGGTCTAAATTAGTGAGCAGCATGAGGAAGGGAATCATAATCTGGCTATTAACAGGAATATATTGATTCACGTTCCACCATGTGGAACAAATTAGACTTTAAATATAAAACTTGCTTTCGTTTTTAGAAGTCTATGTAACTTCACAAAAAAATAAAAATCCCACAGACTATATATCAATCACATTGACTGATCTCTGGAGAATATTAGTGCACTTTGAAGTTTGTCTGTTGTGCCAAGGCTCTGTCAGCTGAAGACATATTCTTTCCATCATGCTTCTTGTGGAAAAATTGCTTTATCAAAAGGAAGCAAGTTTAAGAGGAAGGAGAGATGCATTTTTCTATTGCTTTATCATTCTAGCCTACAGGAGGTCATTGTGAAATGTAATTAGATGATTGATTTCACCTTGAAATCACTTCCTCCAACAGCTGAGTCCTCTTCTCCACCCAGTCACCCCCGACCCAAATATTTCAAGAATCATGCTGCAACACAGGGGAAAATGTTTCAAAAGCACACATCCATCCCATAATAAATCACCAGCTCGCAGCGGTGCAGACATGAGACAGTAATTCACCTTTAGAAGGCTGTGTTCATAAAAGCACTTGAGATTTGCTTTGTCTCAGAATGTGTGGTATATAATCAACCTCCTCCCTTAAGTGAGTATCTATTTTGCATCTGAATACAAAACATACATCTATTTCTACAGAAAAAATGAATTATTAGAACAAGCATAAGAAGATGGGTTGATAAAACTCTGTATGGCTACTATAATAAGTAATATAACTAAGGTTATATGATGAAGTGGGTTTCTGCTCACAAAAGCTTATGCCCAAATACATTTGTTCATCTTTAAGGTACCACAGGACTCTCGCTGTTTTGCTAAAATAATATATATAATTATAGTAACCCTGTAATATTCCCTTGCTTAAAGTACAATGCCAACTAGCATCTGGGAAAGAGATTAATCCTCAGGAGTTAAGTGGCTAGTGCAGACCTAAATGATGTCCAGTAAAAGAAAAACAAAAGAAAATAAGTTAGTCCAAAAAAACCTTGTGTGTCTGCTGTCTATCTAGCCATTTGTATGGGCATGTGCCTGGGCTCTCTATTTGTAGAGTCTGAGTACCATTTAAGGGCTTCTCTCAGGTTTGGAGTACCTAGAGAGAGTTATTGCACCTCTAGCATGAAAAACATTGACTGAAAGCCAAAACACATCACAGCTGAATAGGGACAAGGACAAGAAGGGCACGCATTTCATAAAGGTGCAGGACAGAATCTCATCCTTGAACAGGGATCCTCACCATTTTCACAACACCAAAGGGACATGAAATTCCCCATTTTTCTTTTGTGGATATTATGAGGAACACACAAAAACCTGAGTTTAGTGACTTTTTCATTCGAAAAAAAAATTAAATTAATTTAGACGTTTTGCCATTGAAATGTGAAAAACTTCTAATCCTTCTCTTCTTCCGTCTTAAATAGAGACGTACTGGAAGAGAAAGGAACTAAGCTCATGCTTACAAAAGAAATACGCATGTCACATCAGTCTCTGTTATATGATCACATTATGAAAGACCCAGCTATCACAACATATGCACAGGATGCAGAAAAGTAAGTCTTGGCAAAATCACCATGTGGAACCTTGATTTTGAACGTGGGTTTAAACCGCGGAAATTTAATCTTGTAGCAATATGATTTATGGCAATAAATAGAATGTTTTCATGAAAAGGGTGCCCAGCAGCTCTTCCATTATTATTTTATGTAGATCTCTGTATGTGTATACATACACACACACAGAATAAATAGAGGTAAAACATAAGCATCCCTTTTGAATGGTTCATTTTTTTATTCTCAAAAAGAGGTGGTTACTTATCAGGGCTATTATAAAAGTTGAAAGCTAGCTCTCTGTTGAAGCTGTAAGGAGCATCTTTCCCAGGCAGGGAAAGGATGTTATTTAAAGAGTTCCATTAGTCACCAAAGCTTTTTGCTGTAAATTGTGCAATTCTGTGATCTTGGAGGTCAGGGACAGACTATGCTGTTGTTGTTGGTTGATTTTTCTAGGGATTCACATCTAAATGCTCAGGCTGATGGTTCCTTAATTGCATTTCCTTTTAGAATAATCTACCATGGTCTCATTCAAAAGAGGTTCAAAGCGGTTTGTACGTGCTCTCTGAGTGTGTTCAGGGAGGGCAGGACTTCTCTAGCACTTCTGGCTGAGCCAGACATGACAAACTTAGTGATCATAATTTGTCAAACTCCAGTAAAACTAGACAGAGGGATCCTTTCTGAGACGGAGAAAAGAGGTTTGCACAATATGCCATCAAACCACAGCACTCTCAGAATGAGGCCCAGGCAACACATGTTGTGCCCTGGGAAGGCTCTCTTTCCACTGTACTACCTGCAGAGGTCAGTGGTTATTTGTGGGGGGGGAGGAAGGGTGCAGATGTAACCGTCTTTGTTTGCTTTTCCCCCCAGCCTACCCTTTCCTTTTTCTGGAGTTCAGCCAAAAGCCTTATTGAATGCAAACAAAGTAGCTGTATCTAACTTGCTGTGAGCAAATATGGAAACATTCCCAGACAATAACGGTTTGAGTGACTACAAACAAGTAGTTGCTATTTCAGCACACTAGGGGGAGTGCAGGAAGCTGTGAATCATGCTCAGAATCTGTTTGGAAGGTGGGGTGGAAGTCTTTATTAAGGGAAGACGTTCCTGTAAACACACAGCCCCCTTAGGTAAAAGCTGGAAACTCCTGACCAATGAGTAGCGCGTTGTATCAGGGATACAAAAGTGGTAGCCATGTTGAGCACCAGTCAGATCCAGCCTGGCTTCACATGGAGAAGATAAAGCAGCCAGGGTAATCCAGACTGAATCTGTGGGTTGGGTCTCAATACAGTTTCCAGTAATTTTACAGAAGTCAGTGCGATTGAGAGTGCGAAACCACCACAAAAGGAGAAATCGTAGACTGGAGGCCAAATGTTTCTCTGAGTCGTATCTCACCATTGAACCCAAGACACCGTGTGAGTGCAGGTTTCTTTCATTTGAAGTTGTGTATGTGCTTAGTATTGTAGATTGTGAAAAGTGGTTCTGTGGGACAACTAAATGTTTTATATAGTTGTCAATGTAACACCCAGGGCAAGCCTACCTAAATGCAAAAGACCTCCACTTGTGTAACGTCCCAATCCCTGTATTTATTTTGTTAGATTTAAATATATATATTTTAGAGTTCAAACTATGTTATATTTTTCATTTTAAAAGAAAAATCTTTCATTAGATATGTTAGTCTAGCTAGGGTATGTTGTAATTGATGTACTATTAATGATTTATCTTCTGAGGTGTTAGGAAAAAAGGGAAACTGCTAAGTATACATGTGTGTGTATAAAACTCTCTCATGGTAAAGACTGGTACATGATTACTAAAGGAGGGTGTGGGGAACAAATCTGATTTTAATTTCTATCCTTTAGCATTTAGAGGATTCCTTTACAAAACCCAGCCATAGTTCAGCAGACCTGGGCATAGGAACCCAATCTGAAGCCACATGCATGCAGGAGATGCACCCTTGCATCTTTGCTTACCCTCAGGAGTGAAATCTCAGCTTCAGTGACCCCGGCCTTGGAAAATGGCAGCAGAACTTGTAACATTGTCCCTGGTCACTTGCACTGATCCCCTTAAAAAACCATCAAGGCCCTCTGCACCATCTTTAGTTCCCATCCCCTGGGCTGAACTCACCATATTTAAGGCTGTTCACGGAGCTTTGTGCTTGCCAAGGGACAGAGAGAAAGGGGTGTGTTTTACTACTCTGATTCAATGCTG
>ML675603.1:50247984-50372355 GCA_007922155.1 Mesoclemmys tuberculata
CACTCCTCCTACACACGGGGGAGCACCTCTGCTATACAAGAAAGCAACTCTGGAGGATCAAGGAGGAAATGTTTCGGGAGGTGCTCCACTCCTCTGATGCCGCAGATCAGGAACATGGAGGGGGAGAGAGACAATAATGAAAAACTAAAAACAGGCAGCCAGGAAAGGAAACTGGGCCAAGAGCAAATTTTAGAGGGCCAGGAGCAGGTGTAGAGGAGCAAAGCGAGATGTTGAAGTCCCTAATTGCACTGTAGACAGAACAACTGCATGCTCACCCCTCCTAACACCGCAGCCCATACAGAACTGATCGCCATGTCCTCCCCAAACTCCACCCACACATTTCTTGCCTCTTCCTGGCCTGTTGCCGTATCCCGTTCAATCCATCCCTTTAGACAGATTCCCCAACAATAGTTGGAGTTAATGCACAGCTATGAGAGTCTCCATGAAGAGAGCTCCTCTCCGTGTTATTTCCCTTTCAATAGAGCACTTTCTGTGTGCTTGTTATTGCTCTTTAATAAAAAAAATACTCTCTGAAAGAAAATCAAACATTATGTGTCTCCTACACACTGTGGTTGCTGCTGGAATTAATACACAGTGGTTACTGGCACATTTGCAGCCTACAAATCACGGTCAGGAAGCAATCATCAACATTTTCACTCAAGGCAACAAGTTAAAGCATGGCAGAATGCTCTACAGAAACACATTATTGGTGCTCATTGTTACCGAACCCTCCCTGATTCGAAAAGCCCCCATTGTGCCCCTTTAATAGCCCTGCCATCTGGCAGTTAAAAATCAGCCACCAGGCAATCTGCCTCCACACTCCACCCCTGGGGCACCTTTTCATCCTTAGCCTCAAATATTATGCCACACACAGCAGGCTGCTATGACAATGGGAATATTTTCTTCACTGAGGTCTAAGCTGCCATGCAGCCAGTGCAAGCGTGCTTTTAATCTGCCAAACACACATTCAAGGGTCGTTCTGCACCGGCTCAGCCTGTTGTTGACGCACTCCTTGCTGCTATCCAGGTTCATGAGCCAGGGCAGTGAGAGGTAGGCTGGGTCTCCCAGGATTTCTGTGGGCATTTCAACATGCCCCACTGGAATCTTCAGGAGAGAAAGTTCCTAATTACAGCTTTCTGTACAAGCCAGTGTTCTTGAAGATGCGTGCGTCATGCACCTTCCATGAGCACCCTGCACTGATAACAGTGAAAGGCCCAAGCGGTTCATAAGCACTTGCAATACCATAGGCAAGTACCCCTTCCTATTGATATACTCCATCGCAAGATGACCCAAGGCCAAAATTGGGATATCTGGGCATGCTATCTGTCGCCCCAAAGCCATCCACTATTTCATGCACATTTCCCAGAGTCACGGTACTTCATAGGAGGATACAATTCATGGCCCTGCACACTTACATGAACACAATCCCCACATTAGACTTCCTCTACACATGTTATGCGGCAAGGGAAGCAGGTGGAGAAAAGAAAAAGAAGGGGAAAGGCAGGACGGCAGAGAATAAGCATTACTATGAACAAAAATGGTAAGAACAAAGTCAAACAGTAAACAGTCATAGAATATTTACTTGCACCATCAGGCATCCATTTTGGGTTGAAAGACAAATACGTCACAGAAGGGGGCCAGCTATGCCTCAGATCATGCTATTGATGATCAGTTTCAGTTTTCAATCCCAATGCTCTGATATTTGTCCCCTTGCTGTACATCTCCAAATAGCCAAACAAGAACCTTTTTGTTGTGGTATGTTGCATTGAGTCGTTCATTAAAACTATTTTATCTTACTCCCCAAGGTAAAAACTTTTGAGAAAGTAACAAAGGTGTCATCTTGAACTATAAAAGGGAAGAATTTGTCCAAAGAAATTTCAGATTACAGTTTAATACAAATTTGATAGTTAATCTCAGTGCTCACTAGGTGGCAGTATTGCACTATAAATAACATCCTAGTCCCCTTCCCCCCCACCCTTTTAAAAAAGTTTTTATTTGTAAATTGCCATGTCTGTTTGAAATGTGAAGACATTTGATACGTTGCTTTTTCATTCTCTCAATATTTTATAACTTTCTTCTCTTTTTGTTAATGCAAAAATGTACTTGAGTTTATGTGAAAAAAAATGCCTGGCAAACCAAGTTACACCGAAGCCATTCAAACACTTCAGTAGGAGAGCAACACTTCAAAAAGACCACATGAGTTCAAACAACAAGTGTCATATTTATAATGGTAATCAAGCAGGATATAAATCACCCAATCTCATCTAAAACACAGCTTGGGGATATAATTGACATACATCCATAAGATCCAACATAGCTAATTGGGGCAAAGTCCTGAAGAGGAATGTTTGAAGCTTAGCTTTAAGCAGCACACCCAATATACTTTTATGCTATTAAGACAATCTTGAAAAAAATGTATAAAAGACCTGTATAACCATGGCATTTTTATTCCACTTTTGAATGCTCAATTATTCAGAATGAACTACTCTAATAACACATAACTATTCTGTTAGTAGTCATTTGGTTATTGTTTTAAAAATGTAACAACTCATACTGAATAATAAGGCTCCGCTGATTTTGACAATGCAGAAATCAGGGGCATTGAAATTCCATTCCAGACTTGTGTCACTCAAGAGTGCTATGGGATAAGGCAGAAATAAAGGTAAAGATGGTGGAGTACCATTGTATATTATTGATGAGGTAGACTGTAAAGAAATTAGAAGTGATGGAATGGATAAGACAGAGTTTAGGTCAAAATCACTTTAGGGAAGAAAGCTACCAGAGTTTCCCCTGGGATTGTGCTTGGAGTATGCTATAGAGCCCCAGTAGCCAATCTGGATATGGATGGAGACCTTTAATGTTTTTAATGAAGTAAATACTACTGGGAATTGTGTAATTATGGGAGACTTGAACTTCCCAAATCTAGCTTGGAGGACAACTGCAGCTAACATTAGTAGGGTCCAGATTTTCTTGGATGTGATAGCTGACAGATTTCTTTACCGAATAGTCACCTCAACAGGAGGAGATGCCAATTTGGTATTGGTGAGTAGTGAAGACCTCAAAAGAACTGGCTGTAGGAGACAATGTTGGTTCAAGTGACCATGAACAAATTCAGTTTAAACAAAATGGGACAATAAACAAAAATAGATCTGTGACTAGGGTCTTTGATTTCAAAAGGGCAAACTTCAAAAAAACGAAGGGAATTAGTTAGGGAAAATTAACTGAACTGAAAAACTCAGGCGTCTGAATGTGCAAGAGTCTTGAGATTACTTTAAGTCAAAGTTCCAGAAACTATCTGAAGCCTGCATTTCCAAACAAGATAAAGAGACTTCTAGGGAAAGGTTGCAAACCAAGCTGGATGAGCAAACATCTCAGGCCCAGTCTACACTTACCTTTGCGATTCGGCAGCAGTGGACGGGAGATACGCAAGTGACGTAAATCACTCGTGTATCTCCCATCGACTTTGCAGCGTCTCCTCTGCGCACCGTCCCCACTGTGCTGCGCCAAAGGGAACAGCGCTCCCTTTGATGCAGCGCTACGCCACTTACCGGGGTGGTTTTCCTGCGTCACTTCCTGGATCGACTGAGCATGTCTATACAGATCCAGAGCAATTGATCTGATGGCGGTGAATTTGCCGCCATCCGCGTAGACCCAGCCTCAGATAGGTTATTAAAGCAGAAAGCCTACAAGGAATAGAAAACGGGAAGAATCAGCAAGGAAAGCTACCTCTTATAGGTCAGAAAGCGTAGGGGGAAGGGAGAACTGCCAAAAGCCAAGCAGAGTTGGAACTTGCAAGGGAAATTAAAACTAATTTCTAGAGACAAATTTGAAACAAAACAAAAAAAAAACAAGGAAAAGGGAGGCCATTAAAGACTGAGGGTAGGGTGGAGATTAAAGATAATCTAGGCAGGGCACAATACTTTAACGAATACTTTGCCTCAGTGCTTATTGGGGTAATGAAGAGTTTAGAGATAACGCCAGGATGGCTAATGGAAATGAGGATATGGAAGTAGAAATGACCACATTCAAGGTGGAAGTCAAACTCAAACATCTTAATGGGATTAAAATGGGGGGCCAGAGAATCTCCATCGATGAACAATGAAGGAACAAGCACTTGAAATTGCAAGACTAATGGCAAGGATTTTTAATGAATCTGTAAACTCAGGGGCTGTACCCTATAGCTAGAGAATTGCTAATGTAGAATGTATTATTAAGAAAGGGGAAAACTTTCATGAAGCTAAAAACCTATTAGTTTGACCACAATTGTATGCAAATTCTTGGAATAAATTTTGAAAGAGAAAATAATTAAGGCCGTAGAGGTAATCAGTAAATGGGATAAAACACAGAATGGTTTCATAGACGGTAGATCATGCCAGACCAACCTGATTTCTTTCAGACTGAAAGATGAACTGTCAGGCTCAAGGGAGGTTACTAGTGGAGTGCCTCAGGGATCAGTCTTGGGACTTATCATAGTTAATATTTTTAGTACTGACCTTGGCACAAAAAGTGGGAGTGCGCTAATAAAATTTGTGGATGACACAAAGTTGGAAGGTATTGCTATTTTGGAAGAGGACTGGAATATCACACAAGAATATCTGAAGGACCTTGAAAACTGGAGTAATAGAAATGGGATGAAATTTAATAGTGCAAAGAGCACTTAGAGACTAAAGACAAGAATTTTTTTCTATAAACTGGGGCATGTATCAGTTGGAAGTGACGGAGGAGGAGCAAAACCTGGGTGTAGTGGTTGATCACAGGATGACTATGAGCAGACAATGTGATGCATCCATGAAAACAGCTCAGGCAGTCCTAGGATGTATCAGACGACGTATTTCCAGCAGAGACAGGGAAGTGTCAGTACCATTATACAAGACACTGGTGAGACCTCATCTGGAATACTGTGTGCAATTCTGGCCTCCAATCTTTAAGAAAGATGAATTCAAAGTGAAAAATGTAGAGAAGGGCTACTAGGATGATCAGAGGAATGGAAAACCTACATTATCAGAGGAGACTCAAAGAGCTTGAGGGGAGATATGATTGCTCTCTATAAATAGATCAGAGGGATAAATACCAGGAAGCAGGAGCAATTATTTAAGTTAAGTGCCAATGTTGACTCAAGGACAAATAGATATAAATGAGCTATCTAGGTTTCTAGTCTATCTAGGTTTCTAATCATCAGAAAAATGAAGTTCTGTAACAGCCTTCCAATGGGAGTAGTGGGGGCAAAAAGCCTAACTGGCTTCAAGACCGAGCTTGGTAACTTTATGGAGCATTTGATGAGACTGACTACAATGGCATGTGGCCGATTTGCAACTGCTAGCAGCAAATATCTCCAACAGCTGCTGATGAGACACTTGATGGGGAGGGCTTTGAGTTACTAGAGAGAATTCTTTCCCAGGTGCCAGGATGATGGGACTTGCCCACATGCTCAGGATTTAATTGATCGCCATATCTGGGAAAGGAATTTTCCATCAGAACAGACTGTCAGAGATGCTGGTTTTTTGCCTTCCTCTACAGCATGGGGCCTGGGTCACTTGCAGGTTTAAATTAGTGTAAATGGTGGATTCTCTGTAATTTGAAGTCTTTAAATCATGACTGGAGGACTCCAGTGACTCAGCTAGAGGTCAGGGGTCTATTACAGGAGTGGGAGGGTGAGGCCTGCGTTGTGCAGGAAGTCAGACTAGATGATCATTATGGTTCCTTCTGGCCTTAAAGTCTCTGAGTCTAAGAGGATTCCAAGTGCAGAATAGTGAAGACATATACTTGACCATGGACAAGTAAGTCAGCTAAAAATTAGTCACTAAAGAAGAATTTAGTGAAACTAAACTAATATTTAGAAAGTCTGAATCCTGTTGAAGATTTTCAGTGGCAGTTTTGCTCTGTGAGGAAGGGGATAAGTGGTGACTTGACAGACTGTTTTTGGAAAAGGAGGAATTAAAACCTTATGAATACAAATAATTTTGGCTTATGAGCAAGAAGTGCAATAGCTGTTTAGGCAAAAATAGTTCAAGTCTCTTGCCCAGCCTAATTCCCATTAATGTCAATGGAAATTATGCCCAGGTACGGGAAAAAGAACTGGAGACAAAAATAGAAGTTATCAGGGATTGTGGCAGGCTAGCTGAAGAATGAATAGTATGAAGGGACAGATCCGTTCCCAGTGAGATCAATGAAATTTTTTCCATTGACTTCACTGGGCTTCAGATAAGGCCCTGGTATCAATGGCAAAGCTCCCTTTCACATCAATGGGAGCAGAAGGGTAGCAGGTTTCAAAGGATTTTGATTGTGTGTGTGGTTTTTCCACATCTTTTCCTCCATCAGCTGCCACACTGATGTTGAGCATAAGGTACTGTACATCTGTAACTATATTCTAGATCAGAAAGCTGTGTGCTATCTTAAAGGAGCAGAGCCCCAGAAGTTGTCTTGGTTGGTGAGGGAGTCAACCACATAAGAAATACCTGTAAAAATTAGGCTTCCTGGGTGGTCACCTATGTAGCCTATACCTCACACTAGCTGTCATTATATACCTGGTTGAAAATCCATTATCTGTCACTTATCTGCATTTGTCTCTTAGCCTTGTCATGTTCAGGGATGTGATGAATGGAAGCCTGATTATCAACACAGATTTGGCTTGAACAGCTAGAATCTAGGTTCATATCTAATCGGTGTGTCATGGAAAAGAACTGTCCATTTATCCCATTGACACATGCAACTCTTTCAGAGAGCACAAGGAGCCAGAGTTTCAGATGTGCTCTCAGCACCCATTACATCTGGGAATATCTCATTCCACGGGTGACTTGATTCATAAAAATCGACAGAATCATGATTTCAATGGTGTCACCCTCTGCAGTGTGGCAGGGGAGCTCTCTGCCCCCCTCGCTCCAGGTCCCCCAGGTGGTGGAAATTTTGATAATGTCATTAGGAACAGGTCAGTTTGGGTATCATTTGAAAGCCCTTTCTCCCATGAACACAATGATACCAAACAAGAAACATACAACAATTATGGAGATATATATTCAATAAAATGTTTTAAAATCAATGGTTTTTAATTATACTTTAACATAGGGATGCATAACTTACAGTTAAAAAAAGACACTGAACTTTGGTAATCCTAGGAAAGTTAGTCTTGCCATATAGGACTGAAACCATTTATTCATCGATGAGTGCCGTCTCTGTCTAAGGCACTGCTGCTAGATGCTTTATCACACTGACTCTTGTTTGCGCTGCACTTGCATATCTCCCTACAAGGCTGGCTGCTGGCCAAACATTTGCAGAGTGGGGAGCATCTGGTCTTTGCACATGAGAATTGGATTAGCATAAGAATTGACTCGGGAGCACCTGGTATTTCACACGACTGGTGTGATCATCCATCTTCCAAGATCAATCCATGTGCAATAGGGGAAAGTAGCTTTGGATGTGCTCGATCATCCCGTGTCATTCCATTGTTTGGCAATTGTCCTCTTGACACCAGGTGTAGATGTACCCCTCATCGGTGGCAATCTTTCTCTGTTTATCAGCTAATTGGAAAACATCCACCAACGAAGCTCTGTAAGTGTTGTAATGTTCATCTTCAAATGGTCGACTTGGCATATGAATGCCTCCAGTGTATTTATAACCTCATCTCTGACAGTCTCAGCTCTTCCAAGCACCTCCAGAGTGAGGAGAGGTCTTCCGAGTATGAATCAAATGCCATCCAGTAGGATTATCTGTTCTTTCCAGCCAGCCTTTCAGTAGTCACATCTGAAAGGGTGTGGTAACCTGGCAGTGAAGTGGCTTTCAATGGTCAAAGTGACGGGAACACATCTCTGGTAAATACAGGAATTCTGTTCCCCAGCAGCAAGCACAAATAACAGAAGCTTGCATAAGTCTTGGGTAGGGTCTCAGGAAGAGCACTGGACCATCTGTCTGGTGCAAAAATCCAGAATTTAGTAGCACCTCTCTCTGTGGCATTGATGGCATGCAAAATAATTTTAGCATCAGCCTCCTCGTGGGAACTACAAAGTAACTCCACTGAACAGTGCAAGGCAGCAGCTTCATTACACCATGCAATGACTAAATTGTTTTAGTAGTTCTTTGTATGCTGGAACACTTTTCCTGGAACACTCATCCTTCGTGAGAGTATGAGAGAGTAGCTTCTTCGCCATGATATTGGAGCTGTATGTGAAATAAATTATTTTGTATTAGACAAATGCAATACCATCAAGTCTTATCTTTCTGGTAATGTTTTCAATTGATTCTTCCGCATACATGTCAACCACAAAGTGGACTTTGTCATAGGTCCAGTATTTTCTCTGAAGCCTCATAACAAAGGGTTCAGCCAAATCTCAGCAGGTGTTAACGGTTTTGCTTTGTTGAGAGCTTGTACCTCAGTCATACCATCAATGATTGCTATTTTGAAAGGCCTTTGCTGGCCTAAGATACATGTCACATTATTAATAAACGCTGGCTTAGGAAGACCATTCAAGAAGTGTGTTAGTTTGCTTTTCACCTGGCACATATGCTGCATTCTGTTGCATTTGAACATTGATCATGAGAGAACTCATACTTTCCCACAATATCACATAGATCAACATTATGCTGAGATCTGGACACAACCAGGGGACTAGCAAACAATGACCTGTCTGTAGTTAACTCTGTAATAGACCCTGCTATTTTCAATCTGACTTTCTTCTTTGCATTCAATCACGCTTTTAGTCTGTTCTTGACTGGCAGAACCTTGCATAACTCTCTGGGTTCTGAAGGTTGCATACAAGTCATGAGCCAAACTATACATTCAACTGACATCTTTAGCTATATCATCATTGAAAACTGCTTTTGTCATGATATTAATGAGCTCCAGTCCATCCTATGTGAATGGCTGCTAATGCAAGTAAACTTATTCTGTAGCTTTAAAATTGCCCCCTTCTTGACAATTAGCTGCACCTAACAAGTCTAGGTGGTGCTCAGTTATTTCTGGATAAGTCATCCCAGCCACGCTTAATGTATCATTAGAAATTCGATAGAGTTCTGACATTGTCAGGAAAAACTGGGAAAAAGCATTTGGCTGATGTGATATCCCCATTAACCATTAACCCTAATGAATTTTCTTGCCCTGCAACCACAACACATCCCTTAAAGAAATAGCATAGCTCAGCCAGTATTGTGTTTTCAGGTTTGGTTTCAGCTATGGATCCCTGAAGCTTCCACATACTACAGGACAAAATGCTTTTCTGCAAAAATGTAGCAGCTCCTAACAATCTTTATATTACTATTGACATCAGCACTTTTTTCCACTTTTGATAGCAACATGTCTTTTGCAGCTTTCAAGGATATGTGCTGTGATGCATTTCCGTGGATACAATTGCTAAATGCTATGTCCAAATCCCACAGTTCATCTTCAATAAGTGCTTTAAGAGCCTTTCTGCTAAGCATTTGTTTCTCTTCAATCCCATTCAAAGCACATTCTTCTCTGTACTTAGAGACCATTAGAGCCTCTGTAAGACAAATTAAGAACTCCAGATGAGTCAGACAGTTTGCAGTGGAAAGCCAGTATTTTTCTGTAACTTTCACCTCTTGATGCAACACATTACATACATTCTTGGTATAGCACTCAGTGTAACATGCAGCATCATATGCATGGGCGTCTTTTGCATCAATGCACCTTCTTAACTTCACTTCCATGCAATGTGCTCGTGACGTGTGACTGCTTCATACCATTTTTCACGCATCTCACATTATTGAAATTTCACTTAATTGATGCCTTCAGGCTTCTGGCTTACCACAGAAGCAGCAGGTGTACTTCTTGAAATGCATGCCAAGGGATATTATATAAGGGGAGTTTCACCCACATCTAGCACTTGTCCCAGCAGTTTCACCTTTTCCTTAATTCTCAGTGTACTTCCTCTCCAACCTTGCCAAATACAGTTTATGAGTACACTTCTTATAGCATGTAAGATGCCACCCATCATTGCATTTAACCAGGTCTTCCACACTGGTATTCTCCAAAGATTCCACTCTTAGTTGGTACTCTTCATCTCCTAGCTGATGTCTAAAAAGGGTCAAGACCAAAGTAAAACCAAGAATTTTGTAATACATTACTCTGCTATATTAAATTAGGTTATGTTATGTCATAATGTAGTAGAATCCATCTGCAAATTGTAGGCAATCTGGCTGGATGCTGATGTTTTAACCAGTGCTTCATTTGAACTCTTTTGGCATAATAAACAAAGCTGATCATCAATACCATTGAGCCACTTTTTGGACGACAATGGCATCTCCTCTCGAAGCACCCCTTCCATGTCTGGT
This sequence comes from Mesoclemmys tuberculata, assembly GCA_007922155.1. Classification (NCBI taxonomy): domain Eukaryota; kingdom Metazoa; phylum Chordata; order Testudines; family Chelidae; genus Mesoclemmys; species Mesoclemmys tuberculata. The sequence goes on from ML675603.1 coordinate 50,258,266, forward strand.
AATCTGTAACATTACAAAAATTAATCAGCTGTCATGTTCTGAACATTAACGGATAGTACTGTGTTCTCGGTCAAGGGCCACAAGGTAACTGTGTGAGGGCTACCTGTTTGACAAGCCTGTGTCAAAGTTTAATTTTTAAAAAGCTGAGTTTTAAACATTTTCTCAAATATATAGCTACATCGTTGCTCTAGGTTTGTCATGGTTTGTACCATTGCATTCATGAGAGAAAAGGCTTTTGATTGATGCCCAACTTGACCAGTTGACACTGTATAACTTCTAACAGCCAGAGGGCCTGGAGCTGGGAGCCAGCGGTGGGTGAGGGGGACAGGGAAGGAAGGGAACAAGTCCCCCCGCCAAGCTGCAGATGATGACACCCTTGAAATTATGATTCTGTAGACTTTTACAAATCAAACTTCCTTTACCTTTCTAACCATTAACTTACCTATGAAATCACCAGTGGTCCTAGGCTGACTGCTGCGGTCAGCTTTTCATAAAGGTTTAGCACATTGGCTGCTGAACTCTTTTGAAACTCTGGTCCTTATTTAGGTGATTCAATGGGAGCTGAGTAAATCTGGTTCTGAGCTTTTTTGAAAATCTGACCCTAACTAAGACGGTGTCAGAATCTTACACTAATAGAGATGGAATACCCTTGATAAACCATTGAGTTACTCTCCCTGTAAATGAAGGCCTTTACCCTATAGAATATTTCCTAGTGTTTTCCCTGTTAGTGATTTTTTTCAACGAATTAATATTTGATGTTTTTAAGCTCTTTCTAAGTAGCTTTGAAATATTTAATGGAAAAGGCTTTTTCCAGTTCATGTATTGCTCACATATCTGAAGTTTGGTAAAAGACACAAAACATCATGGTATTTAGAACTAACCCTTTAAATATTCTCAGTGGAGTCGTAACTCAGCAGGAATACTAAACTGCTTCTATGTGCTAATTAGCTGGCAGCTTTCGCCAAAGCCTCTAAATCCAAAGAAGCAGGAATACTAAGTGGGTTTGCATGTCACATACGTTCATTCTTCAGTCTAACCTAACAAATCATGGAAAAGAAGAAAAGATCTAATTTAATAGGAGTTCATTCACTAATAAAAGCTCTTCAAGGACAAGGAAGGAAAATATACGTTTTTGTGATGTGCTTGATACAGCTACAAGATGCCAGGAATAACACTGGCAAAGTTGGTTGGGTGGACTCAAACCAGTTCCCAATAGAAAAATCTCTACAAACTATCAGAGCATACTCATCGGCAGTGTTAGTAACGAGGCCAAGCATTCAATACACACGGAAACTAAATGACTTTTTTTGCCCCTAGAAATGGTTTGCAGTCATTCCATGTACTGCGCAAAGGCAGCTTAGTTTAAGTGTGTCTTTCATGCATTAGCTTCTTGGGATTTGTCACCTAAGGTCACAGGAGAATGTTTCTGCAGTTGAGAAAACTTTTCAATTAGGAACATAACTAATAGCTAGGAGAAGCAGTGTGGTCTAATCGATAGGTTGATGGATTGGGAAACCTGGGTTTTATTCCTGGATCTGCCATTGGCCTGCTGAATGACCTTGGAGTTCAGTTTACCTTTGTGTAACAGTTTTACTATCGGTAAAATAGGGATAATGTTACTTGCATCTCTGAGATCTGCAGATGGAAGAAAGCTAAGTAGTATCATCAAAGGGACAATAGAATTTTTTTAAAATATTACTAAATATCTCACAATGCACTTGTAGTATAAACGATCTTTACAATGAACATTAAACATTTGGACATTTATTCCAGGAAATGTCCGTGATCAAACCAGCAGTCATCTGTGAAACAAAACTTATCCCACGAATGACAGCAGAGCAAATTTGACACATTAATTGCTGAAAATATTCACAAGTCATTTCTTGTGCTGCTTCACCTGCAATTCTGCACATACTACACTTACAACATCCTTATACTTACATATTTACATCAAGAGGATCAGTCAAGGAGTAAGGCAAGTGTATTAGGGTCTGGTCCTCAGTAACAAGCATGCCAGAATAGAACTCTGTATTATTTCAGACTGATAAAAACAGTCTACATCTTTTTTAAATTGTGGGGTTTGGATTGTACAAGTGAATTTATTGAAATGCTCATGGTGTGGTGAGAGCCTCTATTGCCCAAATGCTCCTAACTACAGTAGCCAGTTTTCTAGGGCAAGGAAAGGGCCTGAGAGAGAGATATGTACAAAAATGGTTTTAATATAATTTCTAATGTTTCTATGTTTTTGGCAGACATCCTTATTAGTGCTAAGGGTGTTTCTGACTGAATCTGAGGCCTTGTCTACAATACAGAGTTTTGTCAATGTAAGTTACGCCAGCTATCAAAAAGGGCTGTAATTACATCGCTTGTGCCTCTTCACACAGTGCTCCTTCTGTCGACACAGCAAGTCCACAGTTGGTGCTCTAGCATTAACAGTGAGAGCAGTGCACTGTGGGTAGCCATCCCACTGTGCAACACGCCACCTTCTGCAGCTAGGAGTTGTGGGAAGACAGCATGTATCACAGTGCATCACATGTGCAGGTTCAATGTCCTATAATGCAGTTTGCTCCCTTGCATCATTCCAAGGGTTTCTGACAGCCTTTTTCAGCATTTTTTCAATGGCCCCTCTTTATTGTTTGCCCACCATCTCTGTCTAGAAGGATGAATCCTGCACTGCTGTCGACTGCTGTAGTCACTGTTATGAACACATTACAGATGACCATGCAGTTATATCATGAACTCTCACCCTAAACAGAAATCCAAGGTGCCTGATTTGCTATGTGCCATGGAAAGAAACAATGCCAGATTACTTCTGACATTCACGGAGCAGCTGCACATGGTGGACCATCAATTTTGAGCGTGGGAAACAAGCACTGAGTAGTGGGATCACATAGTCATGCAGATCTGGGATGACAAGCAGTGGGTGCAGAAATTTTGGATGCAGAAAGCCATCTTCCTGGACCTGTGTGTGAAGCTCATCCCAGCACTGTGTTGCAAGGACACCAAAATAAGAGCTGCCCCTTGGTGCAGAAGCATGTGGTGATCACCATGTGGAAGCTGGCAACTCCAAACTGCTATCGGTCAGTCATAAATCAGTTTGGACTCAGGAAGTCCATTGCTGGGACTCTGTTATCACAAGTGTGTAGGGCCATTAACCACGTTCTGCTAACAGATGTTTAACACATGTTAACGGCCCAGTGCTTGCCCACACTAAGTTGCTAGCACGTGTTGCCTACTGTGTGTTAGATCTAGCAGCTCAATGAAGACGGGGCTTTTAACACATGTTAAACATAATCCTTCCAAATCTTACTCTAGACAAGGCCTTCCTAGGTACAGCTACACTGATTGTTGAATGAGGGATATCACTGAGCTTGGGAAAGGTCTGACCCTGCAAAGCTTCAATGTTTTTATTTCTTTAATGGGCAGTGATTTATAAGGGCTCCGGATATTATTTCTGCCTCCACCATGATGAAGCCCAAAAGGCAAGTGTTTGTCCAACAGGTTTCTTTTCTTTCTTGCTATAACAAGGAGAGTTCTGAGGCACCTTAAAGACTAACACATTGATTTGGGCATAAGCTTATATATACCCACCAAACTGAAGTTTCCACTTTATGCATCCGACAAAGTGGATTTCTGCCCATGAAAGCTTATGCCCAAATCAATGTGTTAGTCTTTAAGGTGCCACTAAAACAGAAAAACAGACTAACACGACTACCTTTCTTGCTATAGTTTGACATTGCTGCATAGCAACATCTTGGAAAGTCTTCATTCTGTATTGTCACATGGAAAGTTGTGTAGCTTAGTGCAACAGACAGAAAATTTCTCTAAAGCAGTGCTCTCCTATACAATAGCATGGATATTACATCCCTGTGAAAGATATAGACAAAATAAAGTAAATGCAAAACAAATTAAAATTATCCACCAGTTTTTAGGCACCGAGAATAATGTTTTCTAGGAAGCTCTACCTTTATGCATTGTATGAAGTGGCAAAAACAGCACTCCAAATGAAAATGGAACTGCAGACAATGGTAGCTCTAAAAACAGCACTGGCAAAAAGTTTGGCCCCAGAAGATAATAGGGCAACTTTAAAAAAAAAATGAGGGCAACATAGCAGAACTGGAGCCTGTGGAGTTCTAACCTGCTGTCTATATGCTCATGAACATGAAGATGGGACAGCTTCTGGCAAGTTATCCATGGAGCTAACAGTGCAGCAAAATGCAGATCTGAGTCATTTTAACTATTGTGGTTTTATCAGAGCTCCCTTGCCATTATACATCCATTGTGCACTTGCCATTAATACATTTTGTATTACCACTTAGGTTCAGGGTACCCTGTTTTCTTTATCTAATGAATTTGCTAAGATGAATTTTAAAAATAGGGCAAAGTGCCCATGGGTGGGTTTTCTACTAACAGAACCTCTGCTCAATCTTTTTAAAAGAGATGCATCTGCATTTGAAATAGTCCCTTCACAAGTGCATCAGATTATAAGTCATGCTTTTTATACAGTGGACCTAACTCTAAAGCCTTTACTCCGTCTTTGCTCAGGCAAACTCAGGCCAAGCACCGAATACATGTGGCAAGCAAGAAATGTCAGCAATAAGTAAGTTACCATCTCATTTCCCCTTAGGGAAGCTAATGTCCACTTCTGAATCCTCTTCTATTGGGCCATGTCCGAGTCAGAATACCAGACTATTAGGCCCATTGAACTGATCCAGAACCGAAATCATCATCTATCATGGCAAATCCCAAAGGAGGAGTAGGTGCCTTGTAAATTGAGCACTACCCAGATGGATCCCTGGCAAGGTGTTTAAGGTGATCTGGTTGTAGTGTCACCACTAGTCTGTGTCCCACCAAAATCACTGGGACTTTTGCCTTAGTCAGGGCTGAACAGGGATTCCCAGATTGTATGTGCTTTTTATTGTCCTTTAGCTTTTACCATTGAGTTATAACAGCTTCTGAAACAGCCTTGGCTACATTCATCTTCTAGTAGACAGCAAAGATTAAGTAGATTTTTTACAAATGACATGCTTCATAATTATTTAAGATAAAAATCTATTGCGAGATATGTGTTACTGTTTGATTTGCCAAGACCTAGCCAGCAAAGGAGATGTAACAGACAATTTTCATTTCTTACATCCAAGGGGGATAGTTGGGATTTAACATCTCATTTTCAGTGGGTTTCTCAGACGCCAAGAAAGGCAACAAAGAGCAATAGCAAGTTACTCTTACCAAGAGGCTTAATTTACAATTTTAGGAAGTGGTGCTACAGGAAGCGCCAAACAGGCACAAGACAGGATTAAGTAAATTGGGTGCCCTACTCACACTATGAAACAGGGACACCCTCCCACTCCCCATGGCTCTCCCCAGAGGCTCCACCTCTAGCATTTGGTGTTTGCAGAGGAAACTCAGGATCAGTCAAAAATCAGTAATTAACTAACAACCAATGGCACATTTGTGTTTACAAAGACTACCCAGACTGAAGAAGAGCTCTGACAAACACCTGTAAGGGGGGGTTGAGAATGTATATTCTTGGTCTCACCTCAGAACAGGAGGCTGGACTTGATGACCTCTCAAGCTCCCTATTAAAGCTGGACTCTCTCACCAACAGAAGTTGGTCCAATAAAAAATATTCTCTCATCCCCTTTGTCTCTCTACAATCCTGGGATGGCTTTACCAAAACTGCATTTTCCAGGAGATGGCACTCTTGCTTCACATTTGTGCACATTCATAGTCAAGGTCTGTAATCGGGATTACTGTACTATATAAAGACTTGGCTTGGTGGAAGGCTTGCAGCTATTGCCTTATTGTGAGACCAAGATATTTAAACTTTCTGGAGAGGGAAGTATCAGAAATTCAGGCAGTTTTGTTCAAAGCAACATTTTTTTTTTAAATGAGCTCAAATTTGGTTCTTCTTGGCAGATGCAACTAATTTGCTTTTTTTCTTTTTAAATTAAAAATAATGACCAGATCTGAAAACAGATCAAACCCCCAACTTTGCAAGAGGAAAATCAAAAGTGTTAGCTGGGCAGTCAGAGCTTCTCATCTCAGGAGATTCAGATTTAGTTGAGGACTGATGTGTTATGGGCTTAGCCTGGTCCCCATTGGTTCATCTCTGAAAAACACAACGAAGGAGCCCTGTATGCTAATGACTCCATGAGATCTGCTGCCTAGGAGAGGTTGGAACATTGCTCAGGAAGCACTAATGCTCATTAGGAAGATGCAGCTCAAGCCACTGGAAAGCGCAGTAACTCAATCACTCTCCCACCTAGGTACAGGAAAGGGTGAAGTGTGCATTAGTATTTATTCACTGAGGGCCAAAACCCAGCACCACCTGCTAAGAGTGGTGGTGAATTTGTACCTTCAGGGCAAAACTCTCATTGAAGTTATACGAGAGGTTTGCCTGAGAAAAGACTTCAGCACTAGATCCCAAGAGACTTGGAAAGAAATGACCAGGTACTGCTTAACTATGACAGAAGTTCATACTCTTCAGTGCAGGGGGCACAAACAGCTCTTATGCAGTCACCGCCCTCCATAATTAAAAACATGATTATGGAATTGTTCCATGTGTGTGCAGTCATGTGAAAAGAGTGCTGAATCAGCCAGAAGTGTCATTATCAAATTGCCTCTTCAAGGAATAAAGTATCGGAAAAAGGCACTTCTAATGCCTCTGAGTGACACAGACATCGTTGGGAGAGTTACACTGGTCAGAAACGAACATTCCCTGGGGATAACTCACAGACTCACTCCTTACCTCTTTGCCTATTTAGAAGGGACACTGAATACAAATTAGGTGTCAGCTACAAACTATGAGGCTATATAGGAAAAATTCCTACTTGAATTTAATAGATTTGTGTAGGATCGGGTCCCATATAAACCTGATCAAACCTGCCTTAAATTGCAGGAGATTAAATAGGGGATTTAAATTCTAAGAAGAGAAACTAGTCTGCCTTTTCACTCTCTTAGGTATCTTGCTCCTTTTTAGTCCTCTTAAGTAATGATCAAGGGTTAGTGCGTTGGCAGCAGTAGCAAAGATTTTCCATTACTGAGTATTCATGTATTTGCTGTCAGGGCGCAGAGCTGGGAAATCCTATGTACACTTACTGTCAAGGTTTCTGGATGTTAGGGCATGTATCCATCTGTAGTGGTGACAGTTGAAATAGGCAGTTTTCCTCTAGATCATCAACTGCTGCCTCCCAGCAGGCTTCTTGATTGTAATGCACATAGCTTAAATTTTCTGCAAACTCCTAAGAGATGCTTTTTAACAATTGCGATTTGAAAAGGAAATCAAATTACACAAATGGAAAATGAGAACCTTGATAATTTCTAACCAGAGACTCTGCGTTAGCATTACATTTCTCAGCCAGGCTCAACAGGGCAAAGTAGAAAAGTTCTTCTCACCTGACCCATAAATATCTTAGAATTGGATGAATGGTTGGCATTGCTAGCACTGGCTGATATTAGGAAGTCTGTAATAGTGTCAGTCTCTCTTCTCAGGGTGGGTGCTGTTTTCCACATCAGTACAAGGAGAGCCAAATATATGGGACTGAGTCAAGAATGAGGTTGATAAATTACACATTCCAGACCAAAAAATAAATTATATTGCACAGAGACATTCGCCGCTAGTTTAATGAATTGGGACTGAAGGCCAAGAGACTGAGGGGTGTAAATATTCTCAGTCTGTCTCAGATGTCTATTAGTGACAAGTTTTAATCATCACAATGTGAGGCCAACATAAATCACTGAGATAAAAGAAGATTTTTCTTCTGAACATTGGAAAACACTGGAACATCTGGATTGGAAAAAGATTCAGTTGGATGTGTATTTTGGACATGGCACAGGAAAATACGTGCAAGAAGAGAGTGTGTCTTGTCTTTAAGCAACGATCACTGAGGCACAGGATATTTCCTGGGGATTAACAACTAGCTGGGAGAGTTAATGACCCAAGGAAAAGATGAGGATCATTAAATCCAGCCAGTCATCAACTCATTGGGAAATGCCCTTTGCTTGAAATTGTTATGATTGCTTTTAGAATCCCGCCCCTCTTTCTTAACTCAGACAAAAATGAACTGACGATGTGCCTCTTTCTGCATATCCAGTGGCCTTGACAACAACACTGCAAGGAGACGTTTGAGGAGTACTGCCACAATGCCAGGTATTTCAAAGATGCCCAACACAGAAGCCAGGAAAAGGATCTTCCTTTACATTGAATGTTCTAACTGGGTTATAACAACAAACCACATGCCTCAGAGTCACCATCTGACAAAACATCTCAGTGGTGCTGGTGAACTCATAAGCTGCCAAAAGCAGATTTTATCAGCACTAAGTACAGCATATTAAAATTATTGGCAGCAGAAATCACGTCATCCCTGGATATTTATGAAATCTATACTTTTTTAGAAAACACTTGGGAAGAAAAGAGTACCTCTGCCCCCACTCCAGTTTTGTCAATACCTTAAAACATTAAGGGACTGTGAGACTGAAATTTTGGCAAATATTAATATCTTATTAACATCCATTTGAACTTTTATAAAAAAATCCTCAGCATTACTTCTCCCTTTCCTTCATACAGAGCAGAACCCATTCTTACCACCACACAACTTAACTGAAAAAGGGATTCTCTCCACGCTTTCCAGGTGCTCTCAACTGTCAGGTGCAGTTGGCTGCTGGAATGCACATATGTAACTGCACTTCCCATTAGTTTGTGTATTGATCAAAGGGAAACCCGTGAACTCCACATCATTTCAATCTGTTCTGTCTCACACTCGGATTATGACACACATGTGAAATGGAGATCTGAATAGCTGAAGAGGCCCAGAGCCCATATGTGACAGAATTGACAAAGAGCCGACTGTGGTGTGGATTGCAATGGATCCAACCCTAATTTGATCATTATAAAGGGCATCCAGACAGGATAAGAACAGAACAGTCTAACCATAAGTGACCCTTTATATTTTGTCCAGCATACTGGACAAACATCACTAAATCCTCAACACCTTGTAGATATATTGGCATTGGTAGCCACATTTTCGAGATGGAGAAAGTGAGGCGGTGAGGTTAACTGCCTAATGTGCAGAAGTGAGAGGCCCAATTAATTCAGTGGCATGTATTAAGTTAGGTGAGCATGGAAGTCTGCAGCAATGGAGCCTTCATCTTTCTTTCCTTCAGGTTCCTCATCTGTAAAATGGGTTTCATATTTATTCTCCTTACTGGGGTGGGCTGCCTGTCGTGAGGGTAAATCACACACTGAAAAGCACTTTGAGATACTCAGATGGAAGGATACATTGAAGTACAAAACATTTCTACCCCATAATCATTAGTTATGGTTAGAACTCTGGCAGACTTACAGCATTTTGTGCCCCGAAAGTGTGTCTAATCTTTTGCTAAACAGTGGGGACACACTGTATTATCCTGTCTCTCTCATTCCTTTTCAAACGTTTCTTTTAGAATTTGACTCTATTCTTATTTTTCATGTAAACACTGTTGTAAACAAACAGCTCTTCTTTCTGGGTAACCAGCAAGCATGTTACTGTTTTAAAAGGCCCAAACGCTACTGCTCATCTGAAATATCTGTTCGCGTGCTATGCTGCATTAAAGGGATACAGTTAAAGTGAATATTTCATTTGCATCTGAAACTTTTAACTATGACAGGTATAAAAGTAACATAAAATGACAACTTTGTACTTTATGTACTGTCAACTTTCACCATTTAGGAGGATCAGAAAATCCCTTTTTTTAAATTGGCAATTAAAAATACAAATCAGGACCTACTCTGGGAAAGGTGCTGTGTCAGAAACGAGTCAGATTTTTAAGAATTCATTGAATTTTCAATGAATATAGGAGTGTATTAGGGACATGTATCTTGCTCTAAGCACATCCGTGACATGGAGGCTGCAAAGTGTAAGTTCAGGGCTACCCTACAGAGTTTTGCTGGCATAGCTGTATTGGCCAAGGATGTGAAAAAAGCACACACACACCCCCACCCCACCCCCGACCAACATAACTATGCCAGCAAAACTTCACCTGTAGACACAGTTGACTGTCTCTTTTGCTAGGATAGCTGATATTGTTAAGGGGGAGGGGGCCAGAGGGTGAACCATACTGGCAAAAGAACTCCTTTTGCCAGTATACACTGTGTCTCCACTGCGGCACTTTTGTCAATGGAACTACACCAGCAAAATCTTGTAGAATAAGCAAGCTCTATGACTTTGTTTGCCAAGGCCCAACCAGAAATGGAAATGTAACACTGAAGCATTTTCTTTCCTTTTCTTACACCCAGGGGAACATTTAAAGATAGCATCCCATTTTCAAGGGGTTCTGAAGAAGCCAAAGGCAGCACCAGACACAAACAGCAATAACAACTTACAGCTACCAACAGATTTAAAGTAATCAGCAGTTTTAAGCCTCAGGGTACGTCTTCACTGATGGCGGCAAATTCGCCGCCATCAGATCAATTCTTCTGGCAGTAAAGGCCCGCTCAGTCAATCTGGAAGTCGATTTAATAAATGCACCCCGGAAAAAGAGTAACGCTGCACCAACAGGAGCGCATTTCCCATCAGCACAGCAAAGTGAAGACATCACGGTAAGCAGAAGTTGGGAAGTCGATGGGAGGCCTTTGTCTCAAACCAGAATAGACAATTGCTAATGTGTGAAGCAGAATTTCATGCTACACTGCTCAGTATGAAAAACAATTTGACCAGGATGATTATTCTAGTGACATACTGGAAGAAGGTCAACAGCCCCAACACATCCAGGGGCTTAATTAGGAAGGGTGCTGAGCATCGACAACTCCCATTGAAGTCAGAAGGAGTCAGAGGGCACATGGCAGCTCTCAGGAAAAGGCTAACAGTTTGTTCCAGGCAAACAACCTCTGGCAGTTGGTTGGAAAGACAAAACTTCAGTGACGTGCAAAAATGTGCCACAAATTGCAATGACAAGGCTATGGTAAGGAGCATGTGACTTCAAAAAAAAAATCTCTGCACATAACATGGAGATAGTGCTACTTTATATATGTGGCAGACATGGATATCGGCCCACAGACGGGTGCAGTCGGAAGAGACCATCACCACACCCACGTCCCTAGTCAGCCAGACTGTTTTACAAGCAAACAGCGGGGACATCTGAAAGGGGGAGAAAAGCGGGAAGCAGCCAAAAATCAAAATAAGCTCTTCGTGCCCAAGAACAAAGAAACCAAGGTTTGTTTCACTTTTCAGATGTTGATCCTTTTTCTCCTTCCCACACATGCACACAAACACAGACCTTGTTTTTCCTGCCTCTATCAAAACAATTTCAAAAGATTGATTTTTCTTTTAAAAGAACATGAGAAAGCCTATCTGAGTCACTACTCGAAATATCCTTAAACACAGGCTGGATACGGGCCCAGTCTGTGTGGGCCCTATCTTTACAATGCCTTGAAAAATAGTAACACTGGGCCATTTTTTTTAAAGGTGACCTGAAAAAGACTTTAAACAAAGGGTATGTGCCCATTTTTTTATTCTTTATCAAATACAAAGAAGGTTGAAGGTTTATTTATTTTTATAAGGTTTTGTTTTCCTGACTGTGTAACATAGAAATATCAGGATTGTCATTACTGCTCTTCCTCAAAGATCATGGACTGCAAACAGTCACATGGAAGTAGAAAGACTGCTGAATTTTTATTATGGCGTTCATGAAGCATTAGAGTTCAACTGACTTGAAACAAAAGAATTTCAAACTAAAAATCCCTTCCCCTCTCAGTTACTTATGTTCAGTCTCTTATGGTGTCAGAATTTCACTAGTTTTCCAGCTGCCTTCCAAAACCTGAATTTCTAAAATTTCTAAATGTAAAAAGCTAGCAAGGCTTCCAAACCTACCCTGCTTTATATCCCTTCTCCCCTCCCCCACTTTAAAATGTATTTTAAAAGGCCTTAAAGAAACACTTTTGCAATTCATCTTTAATGTCTCAATAAGAAAAGGTTAAAAAAAGTCCCATTATTTTAAAAAAAAAATCTTTCGAAGGCCCCAATCCTACAATCAGATCTTGATTAAAAGTCTTTCTGCATAGATCCCACCTCAGGATTGGATTTTAAATCAGGCTGTGTTTCACATAAAGGAGATATAATGTGACGACATAAAGGTTTCATTAGCACTCTTTTGGGATGACCTGCTTAAAACCCATTTGGGGCTTGGTCACGCAGCGTAACTCAGACACTGACACCAAGAAAACGTCTCACTCCCCCTCTGTTTGCTATCAGATGGATAGGTTTGTAGATAGAATGAACATTCTGGGGGGAAATCCACTTTGAACAAAAACTTCAATCACCCCTTCTACAGCAATTTAGGACAAAACTAAAGTTATTCATCTCGCAGAGAGAAGGAAATTAACATGCATTCGACAGGGTCAACAAGATATCAAGAAACAATTACATATTCTGTCGCAAGGGAACAATTCCATTCAAAGCAAAGTATCTCATTTTAGTAGTTTACCATTTGGCTGGCTTAACCTAGAGCTGCCTGAGACAGAAGTGTGTTTTGCACCTGGGACAGATGTGTATTTTGTCTCCTCCAAAACCTTGCTGTACTGCAACACCTTCTGTTTACTCTGTTTCACTGAATCTGTGACTCAGCCCAAGTGAACATTTCCTCTCCCATGTTAAAAGAGTACAGCCGTGCTTGTGCCAGATTCTACTCTGACACAGCCATGGCAGCATTTGAAATCATGACCCCTTTGGAAGAAGCATGCCTTTTGGGTTGTACTCAAGGGGTTAGCAACTTCCTTTTCCTGAAAAAGTCTTGTAATCAGTTTCTGGTGGTCCCAGTTCTGAGCCAGGTTTGAAAGTTTACTCCTTAAGCATATGGTTTTACTACAGCCGCCTTTAGTTTTAGAAAAATAAAAAATCGCCAAGAGCTAGATTGACCTGACAAAGTTTGACCCCAGTCAGCTCTTGTGAGTACTGACTAAACAAACACATTTTCCCAATGCTCCCCTCCCTCCCACTTCTACTGTCTCATCTTTCCTCTTGCTGTGACACACTCTTAAACAGCAGCTTCTCTTCCTAGGAGACAAATGAGGGGAAAATTCAGCTGCTTTCATAGATTAACCCCCACACCTGCTGGAGTTTTCCCAGACACTTCTGTCGTCAGCAGTTGACTACCCTGGTATGAGAAATATATAATTAGACCAGCTCATGAGACTTCCTTTTTGAAGGGATAGGATCACTGAAGGAATTAAAATAAACAGTCGGGGTTGGGCGAGGGACAGGGGGATATGAAAATCTGGTACAGCACCTTATGCAAAATTTTTGGTTCTACAAATATGGCTGGTAAGCTATCAAGAGACCTTGTTCTCATGAGATTCCTGGCTCTCGATGGCTGCAATCAGATTTTTGTGAAGTTTTGGTACTTTTGCTTCTAGCTGATAGCAGAAATCACAGGGACAAGCAAATATAGGTGAACAAAAAGTAAGCCAAACTTTTTCAAATGCCCCCACTCCCATTAGCTCTCTTTTGTAAATACTCACTGGACTGGGGGGTTCCTAGTGATGTAGGTCATTTGATTTTTCACTGGTAGCCCCTGATCAAACAGCTGGGGTCAAACATGAAACAGGAGGCCACAGAGCAATGAACAGACAATGAGCATGACCATTTATCACTCCCCAAATGGATCTCAGACGCCTTCACTGCAGTGGATAAAGAACATAGACTAAGTCAGTGGTTCTCAACCTTTCACGACTACTGTACCCCTTTCAGAAGTCTCAAGCCTGAGCCCCGCCACTTAGGGCTGACGCATGCAATTTGGCTTCACAGGGCCCCCTGTGTTTTGGAGCCTGGGCAGTGAGCCTGCTCGTCACTGCCTGCCCTGCACTTGTGACCCTCCTAAAACCATCCAGAAACCCCCTTGGGGGTCACAACCCCTAGGCTGAGAACACCGAGATGAGTTGAGAAACACATATCTAGAAGACCTCCGCACATCCCCAGGGTACACATAGCCCTCGCTGAGAACCACTGTGAGCCGAGTACACCCTAGGTCTCTATTAATTATACACCGTTGAACACCCACCCACTCAAGAATTATATTTAGACTTCTCTTTGTTACCAGAATCCCTAACTCCAGACATGTTAGAGAAATGTCTGTTATAAATGTACTGAATTTATGCTTATTCACTCAAGAAATATACTTGGATATTTGTTACCTGACAAATCCAATTATGTTGGTGGATTTTGAGTCAGCATATACAAATATCTTGGAAACTCAAATCCTGTGTGTGGGCTTTCCCTGCAACTTTATTTTTCCTGTTAAGGCTTAACTTGGTGGGATGACAAAACAAAAGCTACTTGCCAAAAAACAAAAATCAAACAAACATGACTTTTTTCTGGTATATATATTTCCATTCATCCTCATCGGGAAAGACAAGCTGAGGCTTGCGCTCCCTTTCTAATTTGAAAGAGTCTATTGAAAGGTTAGCATGTATCAATACTACATCCATTAAGCACTAGCAGAATGGTGGTGACATCACAACACACCCCTACACTTGGCAGGGGAAGGGTTAGTGAAAAATTAGAACATTCTGGAACTGAAGTGGAGAGAAAAGGGTTTGTAAGATGGGCCTTACACTGTGTCCAAGTTTCACATTTAGTTCCTTCTCTGTAGTATAAACAGGATCCTTGTTTTTTTATGTAGGACTAGTTGTTGAGCATTAGAGCTTCCCCATGCTGTCTATGTGCTTCATGCCCTGGTGAAACCTGTAGCTCAAGTTGCCATGGCTGTTCCATCCTTGGCTTCTCTTCCCAAAGGGTCACAGCTGATGGGGCCAGCCTTACAGAAAACATCACCCACCACTAGGGAGGGGACTGAATAGAGCTGCTGCCAAACTGAATGTCTCTGAGAGTTTCTCTATGAAAGCCTCAGTAGCTCTTTTCCCTGCATCTCTCCACCAGTTCATAGCATAATTTCCAAAAGCACGTGCTGTACCTAATGTGTCAGCCAAGTGTATATTTCACAAAGACAAAGAGATAATTTACTACTCAGGGGTAATAAATGCAGGGTGTGCGCACATGGGGGCAAGGCGGGAAGTCACACAAAACACAAAGGGGAAACACACTGTACAGTGGGCTTGAATACTGATTTCTACAAAGAAATCTCACAAGTCTCACCCCACTATAAAAGTGAAATTAGTGTAATGCTGTTTTACAGACCCTGAGCAATGGAAATGTCCTGAGCAATTTATTTGACAGCAGTGGCAGAAAGAGCTGTTGGTTTTGAAACCATACTTATTTTTGGAATGCAAACAAATTAGCAACCTATTTGATGGCTTACTGCTGCTTGTAAACATCATGATCTCTGCAAAGTCACAGGACGCAGAGCCCATCAAAAACATTGGCTCAGAAAGAGAACAGTCAGGCTAGCATGTTTGTTATTGGCCTGGAATACTCAACCTCCACAGGCAAAGCTTAGGGGATATTGTTGGCTTCTGTAACTTGCAAATTCACAATCTTCCAGTCTTCCAATCTGTTAACTTCTCTGGACAGCCATACATCTCACTTTGGGAGATAACTTAATCCCTCCTCTCTACCACAGCTATCAGCCTGAGGCCCAAGAAATTAAATTTGCTACTGCTCTGTATCTCACTTTGGGAGTGCCTTAAACTTCTCTTTGGGAACTAGAGTGGAATGTTCCATTTCTCCAGACCTGCAGTGCTTTTTTTTTTTTATCTGTCAAACGTAACTCATACACGCCACACATTTCAACAGCATTCTTCAGCTGAACTATTCTGCACATACCATTAGGAACCCTTGTGTTTAAAAAAACCAAACAAGTCAACATTAGCATTGTAATTATTGCAAAGCCACTGAATGGGCCACTTTGTTACCTAAAGTCCTTTTAAATCCCAGAACAACATCATTAGGATGGGAAAGACTTTCTTGAGGTATTTGAAATATGCTTACTCCATTTCAGATCCTGAGAATCAAGTTACCAGCCTGTGGTGAGATAAGGCAGTGAAAGTGCTGGGACCCCAGGGTCCTATGCAACTTTGGTAATTTGTTTGGCTCAGTACATGGGCCATGTTAAGCCCCAAGAGCACCAGCTGGAATGTGTGCTCTATAGCCCTGGACAGCTGGGAGGAGAAAAGACTAGTCACAAATTAAATTAAGAGGTGTAAAATGCTGTGAGAAGAAAAACAAATTGAGATGGTGAAAACAGGTGCCAACTGACATTTACTCAATACTCAGTCACACTTTCCTTTCTCTATATGTAATTAGCAGCTAAGCTGAATTAAGGCAGATTTCATGCTTCTGTGACCTCCCTGAACACACACACACACCCCCAACAGAAAAAGGAAAAACACCTGCAGCTAGAAGATTTTCCAAGCAGAGTAAACTGAGAAAAATCCCTTACTACTGTGGAGCTGTGTTGGTAACAAATTACAGTGACCACATTTTTTAAGGATAAAATCTGTCTTGAGCTGAGGAATTGCTGATTAAGTCAAATCATTATTTGCCTTATTATTAAATTTTTACCAAAACACAGCAATGCAATGGTGCCTTGTGGGGAAAAAAAGAAAGGAAAAATACTAACACAATGTATAGACAAATAATAGATGAGTAAATATTTAGTAGTACAATCTAATGGCCAAGAGTACTGTGAAGTAGGAACTCACAGCTATCTTGCTCATGTCTTCAGACTTGAACCCATCAGCCACTGCCTTCAGAGAGCTTTGGATCAGGGCCTGGAAAATGGGGATCACATTTTCTTACTGGGGTGCCTTGGGGAATTGAATTGGTTAACATGGTTAAACTATTTGAAGATGCAAAGCACTAAATCGCTCTAAGCGTTATGTTTTAAAGTAGTCTTGGACTTGGCTCCCAGTGGATTTAACTGCTCTCCCCTCCTCTTTAAAGCCAACCTTAAGTGGGGGGGAAAACGATGACAGCTGCTCCAAACAAGCATTATGGTCTTTGCTGTAAGTGACAATAATGGTTTAAAATCCATGAGACCAATCTGGCAGCTCCTGCTCACATGAACAATCTAACTGAAGTGAATAGCCCCCATCATCCCCCCACACAGAGAATTTCCCACTGCTTTGTTGAACTGGGGCTCTGGGGTTCGATCCCTGCCTTCCTCTGGACCCCCCTCTCTAGGCTCACTCACACTATGGATGTGGATGAGAGGAAGCAGGAAAGAGTAGGTTTGGGAAAGCAGGGTGGAGGTAAACATCATAATAAAGTACAACCTAGGGCCATATAACTTTTCCTCTGCTTGGGAACCCTGCTTTAAGGACAGATCTGGAGGCAATTCTGTCACTGGCAACGTGGAGCTGACGGCCAAGGAGCAGGGCCAGAGCTGTTGCAAAGACACAGCATTTGTAAGGCCAAACCTTGCTTTGATTGAATCCCAGATGATCCCAGGAACAAACTCTCTCCTGCCCCTGGAAGGAGTGACTTTGGAGAAGTCTCAGAGAACCACCGTGTTGATTTCTTCCCCTTTAGAAACAGAAATGTAGAAATCGGGTGCAGTAGAACAGCTACGTATACAAGGGCTGTAGGATAGGGTCCCATGATGTTACTTTAATAGCACTGCCTGTGTTACCAATAATACATGGCTCATTAAAACAAATGGCACAACTCTACGTTGCTTCTTACCATTTCCAGTTATTTCCAAGCTTTACACTCAGCTTGGATAAAGGCAATGGAATAATAATTGGTTCCACCCTTTGGTTTTCTGTTATCCCCACAACACCGCAGTGCATGGGTCACAAATAATGCAAGGAAATGTTTAAATCCAAACTCTCTCGACTGACATTTAAGGGGTTTGCATTATATTTGATTTTATCCAAAAGCACAAATTTGGCATTTGAATTGCCTCATTCAAGGTAGCCTTTTACTAAGCAGGTAGATGTTGCCTGTCTTTTTAAACATGTTTCTGCTTTGGACCATCTCCTTATCTGAACAGATGATGGCAAGCATGTACCACAAAATCATTTGAGAAAAATTCAGGGGGCTCTAAAACCAGTTCACATCCTCTGGTCTTCAGTTTCATCATCATCACCACATCAGAAGAATGTGTAGTTTTGCTTACATTATTGCTTAAGTACAGACCTGTAAGTCATCTTTTTATTCAGTATCTCTTTACACTCTACAATCTCTACCTGTATATCACTGACCAGTAATGTTAATGCGCTTTGTAATTAGAGATAGGTAAAAGAGTAGAATTTGAGTTGAGGGAAGAGTCTGCATTTTAGATTCAATAAGGACAAAGTCTTGAAAGCTGGTTTCATGAGATTTTGAATTAAAATGTCAGAAGCTTCACATTTCCCAAATGTCAGGCTGAAATCTCTTATGGATGACTGCTCTCATGGGGTGTCAGCAGCAAACAAACCAGAACCAGAAAACAGGTTCCTTATGAATTTGAATCTGACCAGGAACAAAATTTTTAAGAGTGAGGTTTGATCCAGGGATTCAAAATCTGGACCCTGTCCAAGCCATGCAATTCAAAGGTGATTTCACATGAAGTTCCAGCTTTGACCCATTTCTGTTTTAATTATAATGTTCACACTTTGGTTCTTACAATTTCTTAAATGATTCCCCTTCACAATTGCTCTCTAGTGCGTCATTGGTTACACATTCAGAAATACACTCCATATCCCTTAAATTATACACTGTACTCTGAAGGCCTGCAAGAACTGCGCATCATCACATGTATCAGCTAAACCCTAGCGTGGTAACATGGCTGTAAACTCCCTCAGAACGTATTTGCTTTTTGAAATGCACTACAGTGGTCACTATTTAAAACAGCATTTACCCCCAGGGTAAATGAGACAAAATAATGAGTTTTAAACAAGCTAACTGAAACAAACCACAGTTTTTAAAATATTGCCTGAGGTATAACTTAGGTAGAATTCAAGTGAAATAAATATTTTGGGAAATGTATTTAGATTAACAAAACAGTGTTTATTACATACTGCAATACTGCTTACAGAACAATTAATTGCCCACATCAATCCAGACTACGTCAACTCCAAAGAAATATAAAAAGCATTTTCTCATGTGTCTTATACAGTGCTCTCATCGACAGGAAATTTTGTATTTGCAGGTAAGAACGTTCAGTAAGAATGTGATTAATTCACAGAATTTAGTAATGGTTCACTTAGGTTAGGATTGTTCTGTGCAATGTATTCTTAAGTGCTCAATCCTATTTTCGTTGGCTGGGCCCCACCATAAGAAAAATGTTTAAGTAAGAGGAGAAGGGACCAGAAAACTGGTGTAAGTGTACTGAGAGCATTGATTTATACATGAAAAGCTTGGAATGTTTTCCACAAAAGTCAGGTGTGTAAATGAGACCACTGAAGGACTAAGTCAGGCAACTAGCTCTAATGTGGAAGAAGAATTAAGCTGATAAGGGATTTCTCAGGGGGAAGGGTGGAGAAAAGGAAAGGTGGTAAAATGCTAGGAATGGTGCAGGAATCCTCTCCTCCCAGTCTCCCTCCTTCACTAGACACTGTGATATCACATAGGCCATTACAATGTTTTACTAGCATAGATATGTTGGTTAGGAGAGGGGGGAAAAGTCACACCTCTGAGCAAGACAGCCGTGCTGGCTAAAGCCCTAGTGTAGATGTGGTTATACCAGCAAAAAAGTCCATTTGCCAACATAGCTTATTTTGTTCACTGAATTGGTTTAAGTTCTGCCAGCAAAAGAACTGTCAATATTAACTGTGTCTCCATCAGCAGGTGCTGCCAATATAGATAGGCCGGTGTAACTAATCAGCAAAGCCATTCAAGTATAGATGAGGCCACAGAAGCCTGCCTTTTTTCCCATACAAAATGGAAATAGATTTAACTATCTTTAGCATAATGGATTGGACATAACAAAGAGTACATTAAGCAAGCACAGATCAACTTGTCCTCTCCAGTGTTTTGCCACTTTAACCCCTCAGTGAATTAAAATGGTCTGAACAAAATGGCAGGCTGTCATTGCCAATGATGGAATTTACTTTATGTATCTGAAATTATCATAAAAAAGCACCTACCCTGTACTGCAGGTGCCTAGGTGAATCATAAGCTTCTCAAATCTAGTTTTATTGAGCTTTTATAAAGCACTGAAGAAGTCAAATATCTGAACCAAATGATAGACTCTTTTCTTCTGAACCAATTAAAGAAAATTGCATTCCAATGACCTGCTGGAATCCACAGGACTCTTTTTAGTTTGTGCTAACGTGCTCAAATCTGTTTTTAGGGCACTGGATGAAATCATGGACTCGTTAAGTCAACAGGAGTTCTGCTAGGGGGCCAGCATTTCACCCTCCATACTTACCACTGTGAAATGATACCCGTGTCTTCTCCTAACATGCTGGACTTTTACTTCCTTTCTTGTCACCACTTATATTTTGGGCAGCCTACCACCTTTCACTCTTTTGAGCACCTGACATACCCACCAAGCCCCAATTCTTTCATAACACTTCCCTACGCCCTTTTGCTGAAAACCGTTCCACACCTGCCTGTATCTGAACTGTTGTTTATTATGCTTTCCTATATTTATGCTACTATCAACTAATCATGAAAATGTCTGATGTCCAGGCTTCAAGGGCAAGTTCTGCAGCCAGAGTTGCAAAATCATTATAAGGTTTTTGTGAATGTGTTCCAGAAAATCCATCATTTTGTGCCATTCCTGATCTCTGTCACTTTCACAATAGAAGAAAAAGGATAAAGAGTGTTTCCACCATCCCCGTCTTCAAGCTATTCCAGTCAACTATTCCACCCTTCCATAGGGATCTCTTCAAAATTATTTGTTATATATATACACACATATGTGTGTATTAAATATAGCTTCACCCCCACATGTGCCTGAAGAATGAGTGACTTTAAGACATTCCAAAACTATCTAGAATGTATTGCTTACCTTATCATTAAAACAGGATAAAAAACAGAAGTTACATTATCAAGGATTCATCATGTTCTGCCATTTGACCTAAGAAGCTGGCTTTAGAGAGGAATGTTTCAGACTGACCAACATACCGCAGCACAGTCAGAGGACTGATAGCGATTAAGTCCAACAAGAAATTTTTGAATGGTGCCATTGCAGACAGCAGTCACTGGAGGTTAAATTTGGTGTCAAGGTCAGTGAAAAGATGCCAAACCCCACCCCAGTTTTGGGTTCCATACATGTCTCATATTAGGAGGAATATATATCAGAGAGATTACATTTGTTAACATTGCAAACAAAGGTGTGATTGTAGCACAGGCATATCTAGACGAACTAGATTAAATCTATCACAAATGTGCCTAAATGTGCTACAATCACACCTTCACTTGAGGTGTAGGCATACCTTTAGATGTCCTGCAGAGTTATCCACAAGAAATTCATAGCTTTTAAAAAAATATATTGTCAAAGCACCACACTAATACTATTAATTTTCACTATGATCCTGTGAGATATTGCCCTGATTTTACAGATGGGGAAAACAGGTAGAAACGTAAGTGGTAAGTGACTTGAGTAAAGCCAAAGGAAAAGTTGTTTTCATAATCAGGTTTAAAACTCAGGAATTGTTGGTTCAGCTGCTTGTTAGTCCATTAAATCACTCTTCTAAAACAGATAGAGGAAATATTTAACAAGTCTTATTTTTCTCTATTAAACCCACCTTTTTAGCATTTTCATGTTACTATTATCGCATAACCAGAAAAGTGGTGATAAACTGGAATTCGGGGAAAACCAAGAAAAATGTTTAGGCTGGTATTGTCAAAGGGGCTTATGGGAGTTGGGTGCTCAGATCCTTGGGTTAAAAAACGGTTACCTAGCTTTCATAACTGTTGTTCTTCAAGACATGTTGCTCACGTCCATTCCAAATACGTGTGTGTACACTGCATGCAGAGTCATGGGGTTTCCCGCCCAGTGGAACCAGTCAGGTCAGTGCAGGCACCCCCTAGAGTGGTGCCTCCATGGCATTGTATATAGGGCCCTGCTTACCTGCTACATCCTCAGTTCCTTCTGGCCAGAAGGCTCTGACAGACAGGAAGGCAAGTGGGTCTTGGAATGGACATGAGAACACATCTCAGAGAACAACAGTTATAAAAGGTAGGTAGCCATTTTTTCTTCTTCGAGTGCTTGCTCATGTCAATTCCAGGAAGGTGAATCCCAGGATGACTGTAGGACGAGGGGTCAGAGCTCACAGAATCACTGATTGAAGCACAGCTCTGTCGAATGCTGCGTTGTCCCTGGCCTGCTGAGTAATAGTGTAATGCAAGGTGAACATATGGATCGATGACCAAGTTGCAGCCCTGCAGATTTCCTGTGTAGGTACCTGTGACAAGAAAGCTGCCAAGGAAGAAGCCTGGCCCTCATGGAGTGCGCTGTTAGTGTTGGGGCTGGCACCATAGCCAGGTCGAAGCAGGCCCCGATACAGGAGGTGAGCCACAATGAGATCATCTGGGACGATACCAGGAGACCCTTCATCCTATCTGCTATAGAGATGAAGAGTTGGTTCGTTTTATGAAAGGGCCTAGTCCTTTCTATATAGAAGGCTAGCGCCCTCCAACACCTAAAAAATGGAGGATTCTTCCCTTTTATTGGCATGTGGCTTCGGGAAGAACACTGGGAGGAAGAGGTCTTGGTTCATGTGGAACTGGGATACCACCTTAGGAAGAAAGGCTGGGTGGGGTCATAATTGAACCTTGAGTTTGAAAACACTATGTACGAATGGTCAAATGTCAGAGTCTTGAGCTCAGACACCCTTCTGGCTGAGGTAATCGCGACCAGCAATACCACCTTCCCCGAGAAGTAGAGAAGTGAACATCTCACTAACGGCACAAAGGGAGGTCCCATTAATCTGATGAGTACCAGGTTTAGGTCCCATACTGATATCGGATAGCAAACTTGAGGGTAGTGTCTGTCCACACCCTTGAGAAAACAGGTCACCATTGGATCAGCAAAGACTGATCATCCGTCCGCTTCCAGGTGGAATGCAGAGATCACCACCAGGTTCACCTTTATGGTTGAAACTGCCAGCCCTAGTTGTTCAAGTGCAGTAGATAGTCCAAGATGAAGAGCAGTGATGTTTGCATTGGAGGAATGCCCTTTTGCGCTGCCCACATGGAAAACCCCTTCCACTTGGCCAAGTATGTAGCCCTAGTGGCTGTCTTCCTGCTGCGGAGAACCTCCATGACTGGCCTCAAGCTAGCAAATTCCATGGGGTTCAGCCAGGAACTTCCATGCCATGAGGTGGACTCGAGGTTGGGATGCTGCAGGCAACTATAATCCTGCATGAGTAGGTCTGGCACCAATTGCAGGGCAATGACAGACAGTTCTAGCAGCATCATATACCAATGCTGCCTGGGCCAGGCTGGAGCTATCAGTATGACAGATGCCTTTTCCCTTCTGATCTTGAGCAGGACCCTGTGAACGAGCAGGAAAGGGGTGAAATGTGTAAAGCAGGTAGTGGTTCTATGGAAGGAGGAACACATTTGTGATCAAGCCCAGACAGCAGTAGGGGAAGGAGTAAAACTGTGGACACTTCCTGTTGAATTGGGTTGCGAACAGATCTACTTGGGAAATGCCCCACTGCTGTAAGATGATGTTCAGGAAGGACCACTCATGGCTGTGGAAAGATCTGCTAAGATGGTCTGCCAGCTCGTTCTGGGATCCCAGAAGGTAAGACGCCTCCAGATGTATGGAGTGAGTGATGCAGACATCCCACAGTTTGATGGCTTCCTGGCACAGGGGAAGGAGTGTGTTCCAACCTGTCTACTTATATAGAACATTGTCATGACTGACACGCATCTGCCCTCCAGATGAAGCTGGAAGATTTGGCATACCAGGCAAGCTGTTCAACTTCCTGACACTGTTGTAGAGCAACAACTCTGCCAGAGATCAAAGGCCTTGGGTCCTGAGGGTCCCTAAGCACACTCCCCCTCCCAATTCGTATGCTTCCATGAACAGAGACAATGATGGCTGGGGTCTGGAAAAGTGGACTCCCTTGCATACCAGTTGAACATTGAACCACCATTGGATGGGTTCAATGACCCAAGAGGGGAGTGAAACCACCTTGTCCAATTTGTATCCGTTTGATCGATAAGCCATGCTAGCCAAGCTTGGAGAAGTCTGAGCTGCAACCTCGCATACTGAACCACGTATTTGCAGGAGGCCATGTGACCTAGGAGTTTCAAGACATTTTGTGCTGTTGTAGTGAGAAAACAACTGAAGTCATTTACGATGGAGCACGTGTTCCCAAAGCAAGACTCCAGCAGAAGTGCCCTGGCCTGAACCGAGTCTAGAACTGCTCCTATAAACTCTATTCTCTGGGTAGGGGATAATGTTGACTTGGGCACTTTTCGCCAAAGCCCCAGCTTGTTGAAGGTCAACTGTATCAGGCTGATGTGTGCCTCTACTTATTCCTTGGAGTTGCCCTTGATAAGCCAGTCATCTAATTATGGGAACAACTGTACTTGTTTCCTTCAGAAAGCAGCAACGACCACCATACAGGTTGTAAAAACTTGAGGGGCTGCCGGAAGGACCAAGAACCTGAGGAACCTCCTGTGAGACAGGACTATCAAAACGTGAAAACGTGTCCTTCAAACTGAGGGCAGCATACCAGTCTCCCAGAACCAGGGAGGGGGTGGCGGCCAGGGAGACCATACAGAAAACGTAGTTACTTACCAGTAACTGTTGTTCTTCGAGATGTGTTGCTCAGATCCATTCCTCTTAGGTGTGTGCGCGCCCACGTGCACAGATCTGCGGAGAACTTTTCTAGCAGCCCCTGCAGGGGCCGGTCCCAGCGCCCCCTGGAGTCCCGCCCTTATGTGGCGGTACATATAGCGCGACCGGCCCCTCCCCTCCTCAGTCCCTTCTTTCTGCCGACTCCGACAGCGGGGACGGAGGGTGGGTGTGGAATGGATCTGAGCAACACATCTCGAAGAACAACAGTTACTGGTAAGTAACTACGTTTTCTCCTTCGAGTGATTGCTCAGATGCATTCCACTTAGGTGATTAGCGAGCCATACCTTGGAGGTGGGTAGGAGTCAACGGCGAGCTGCCCTCAGCACGGCCCTGCCGACTCGCGCGTCGTCCCTTGACTGCTGGACGACAGCATAGTGCGCAGCAAAGGTGTGCACCGAAGACCAGGTGGCAGCCCTGCAGATGTCATCCAGGGGGACCCTTTCCAGGAAGGCTGCTGACGCGGCCTGGGCCCTCGTCGAGTGAGCCGTCACCACTCCTGGGAGCCGGACACCTGCACGCTCGTAGCAGAGCCGGATGCAGGCGGTGATCCACTTGGCGGTGCACTGGGCGGAGACCGGGGAGCCTCTCATCCTCTCTGCCACCGCGACGAAGAGCTGCATGGTCTTTCGGAGCGGCCTCGTCCTGTCTAGGTAGAACGCCAGCGCCCTCCTCACATCGAGGGTGTGCAGTCTCCTCTCGTCCTCGGACCCGTGTGGTTTAGGAAAAAACACGGGGAGGAAAATATCTTGGTTACAATGGAACCTGGAGACTACCTTAGGCAGGAACGCTGGGTGAGGCCTAAGCTGAACCTTGTCCTTGTAGAACACGGTATAGGGGGGCTCCGAGGTTAAGGCCCTTAGCTCAGAGACCCTCCTGGCCGATGTAATGGCCACGAGAAAAGCCACCTTCCAGGAAAGGATCATCATTGGACAGGTGGCTAAGGGCTCAAAGGGGGGACCCGTTAGCCTATCTAAGACCAGGTTCAAATCCCAGGGAGGCACCGGGTCACGGACCTGCGGGTAAAGCCTCTCAACTCCCCTGAGGAACCTCACCGACATGGGGTGGGAGAACAGGGACCGTCCCCCCATCGGCTGATGGAACGCCGAGATGGCCGCCAGGTGTACCCTGAGGGAGGCCAACGCTAACCCCTGTAGCCTAAGCTGCAGCAGGTAATCCAGGACAGCCTGCACGGGGGACGTACCGGGGGTTACGCCCCGCGACTCCGCCCAGCAGGTGAACCTCCTCCACTTGGCCCTGTAGGCGAGCTGCGTGGAGGGCCTCCTGCTTCCCAACAGCACGCGTTGGACCTGCTCCGAGCAGGTTCTCTCCTCCTCCGTCAACCAGAGAGCCTCCAGGCCGTCAGGTGCAGGGAGTCGAGGTTGGGATGCAGCAGGCGACCGTGGTCCTGGGAAAGCAGGTCCGGTCTCCTCGGGAGCTCGATCGGGGGAGCGACCGACAGGTCCTGAAGCAGGCAAAACCAGTACTGCCTCGGCCACGCTGGGGCGATCAGGATGACCGCCGCTCTGTCCCTCTTGATTTTCAAGAGGACCCTGGGCAAGAGCGGGAAGGGGGGAAACACGTACAGGAGCGCCCCTGTCCATTGGAGGAGAAAAGCGTCCGAAACAGAGCCCGGCTCGCGACCCCTTAGCGAGCAAAACTGCGGGCACTTCGTGTTCCAGGCCGATGCAAACAGGTCCAGACGGGGAACACCCCACAGACGGAAAATCCTGTCCGCCACCTCCGGGTGGAGAGACCAATCGTGCTGGGGTAGAAACGACCTGCTGAGGCGGTCCGCCTCGTCGTTCCTGACCCCCGGCAGGTGAGAGGCGGTTAAACAAAAGTTGAACTTCACTGCCAAGTCCCAAAGTCGAAGCGCTTCCTGGCACAGCACCGAGGAGCGCGCCCCCCCTTGTTTGTTGATATAGTACATTGCAGTGGTATTGTCTGTTAACACCTGCACCATTCTCCCCAATAAAGAGTGGCGAAACACTTCGCAAGCTAGTCTGACTGCCCTCAGTTCCCTGACATTGATATGGAGGGCAGCCTCTCCCTGGGACCAAAGTCCCTGCGTGGTCAGACCACCGGTGATATGGGCTCCCCACCCCAGGTCTGATGCGTCCGTGATCAGCGTGACCGAGGGGGTGGGAGCCCTGAAGGGGATCCCTTCCAACACAGTCCCGGGGTCCAGCCACCAGTTCAGTGACCCCAACACCGCAGGGGGCACCGTTACCACCTTGTTCAGAGCATGCCTGCTGGGCATGTACACCTTGGACAACCAACCTTGGAGGGGCCTGAGCCTGAGGCGGGCCAACCTCACTACGTAGGTGCACGAGGCCATGTGGCCTAACAGCTGCAGGCACTGCCTGGCTGTTGTCGTAGGGCACCTCTGAAGTTGCGATATTATCGCCGTCATTGCCTCGAACCTCGAGCGTGGGAGGGAGGCTATGGCCCGCACCGAGTCTAGGTGGGCCCCTATAAAGTCTATACGCTGCACCAGACACAGCGTGGACTTCTGCTCGTTTATGAGCAGCCCCAGAGCTTGGCAGGTGGTCTGGACGAAGGAGACCGCCTCGCGAACCTGCGACTTGGTCTTGCCCCTGATCAAGCAGTCGTCCAGGTAGGGAAAAATCTGGACCCCCCTGCGCCGCAGGAAGGCCGCTACCACCGCCATACACTTGGTGAACACTCTGGGGGAGGAAGACAGGCCAAAGGGCAAGGCCGTAAATTGGTAGTGGGCACCAGCTACCATAAACCTTAGGAACCGCCGATGGGCGGGAAGGATGGAGATGTGAAAGTACGCATCCTTCAGGTCGAGGGCGGCGAACCAGTCCCCTGGGTTTAGTACGGGAATGATGGACGCTAGGGACACCATGTGGAACTTCAGCTTTCTCATGAACCTGTTGAGCCTGCGCAGGTCCAGTATAGGCCTGAGGCCTCCCTTGGCCTTGGGGACGAGGAAGTACCTGGAGTAGAATCCCGTCCCCACCTCGAGCGGCGGAACCGCTTCTACGGCTCCTTTGAGCAGGAGGGAATGAACCTCCTGAAGGAGTAATTGCTCGTGAGAGGGATCCCTGAAGAGGGACGGGGGGGGTGGGGAGTGGGGAGGAAAGGCCAGAAGCTGAAGGGCGTAGCCCCAGCGCACAATATTTAGGACCCATTGGTCCGATGTTATTTCCCGCCAGAGGCCGAGGTAAGGCCTTAGCCTGTCCTTGAAAGGCGGGGGACCACCCAGGGAACATAAGACGGTGCCACCCTCGGAGACACCGTCAAAACCGACCTTTGCCCTTAGGGTCTTGGGAGGGTCCCTTAGAAGAAGAGGCGGACGACGTTGCACGGTCGCGCCGTCCAGAGCCCCTACTCCTATACCTTCCCCTTGCGGGAGGGAAGGGTCTGGGCTGTGGCCTCGATTGCTGCCGCTGACGCTGAGGCAGCTGCTGCGGCTGTTGGCGGCTCTGCAACCTGGTCACTTGGGGCGTGTAGAGGCCCAGCGAACGCAGGGTCGCCCTGGAATCTTTAAGGGCATGCAGTTTCTCATCAGTTTTATCGGAGAACAGGGCAGCTCCATCGAAGGGCAGGTCCTGGATGGAGTGCTGCACCTCTGAGGATAAGTCCGTGGACTGTAGCCACGCTGCCCGCCGCATGGCCACGGCGGAGGCCATAGCCCTGCCTGCTGTGTCCGCAGCGTCTGAGGCCGATTGCAGCGCTGCGCCAGCCACCTTGATACCCTCCTCCAGGACAATGTTAAAGTCTGCGGCCTGGTCCGGAGGGAGGGACTCTGAAAACCTCCTCAAAGAGTCCCATAGGTTTAAATTGTATCTACCTAAGAGGGCCTGATGGTTGGCCACTCTAAACTGAAGCGCCCCCGTGGAATAGACCTTTCTCCCATACAGGTCTAACCTCCTGCCCTCCTTGTTCTTGGGAGAGGTGCTTTGGGCACCCTGCTTGTCTTTTTGATTGGCGGCATCGACCACCAAAGTACCTGCTGCAGGGTGCGCATACAGGTATTCGTGCCCTTCGGTCGGCACGTAATACTTTTTCTCGGCACCCTTAGAGGTAGGGGCAACCGAGGCGGGGGTCTGCCAGACTGCCTTAGCCAGGCGCAGAACCCTTTCGTGGACCGGGAGGGCAACCCTAGCCGGACCTTGTGACCTTGTGACCCCACACCCCCACACCTCTTCCTCTAAGACGACCTCAAGGCCAAGGTTCGAAGCCACCGCTTCATCAGCTCCTGGTGAGCTTTGAAGTCAACCAATGGGGCCCCTTGGTCCCTTACAGCCGCCTCGTCTGGTGAGGACGAATAGGATGGGTGGCGGGGTCCCGAGGAGGGGCCCTCCCCAGGGTCCTCCTCCTCTTCCTCCCCAGAGGGAAGGTCACCCTCCTGCACCAAGGGTGCTTGTTGTGTCTGGGTGACAGAGGCAGGGGCCGACGTAGTTCCCTGCCCCAACTGAGCTGCCCACTGGGCCCACATCGGCCACTGCCAGGGTGCCTGTGGCCAGCTCAGAGGCGGCACCGGTGCCGGAGGCCAAGCCGGTGCCGCAAGAGTCGATGTCGGCACCGCTGTAGGAAGAGCCGGTGCCGACTGAAACTCCGGTGCCATCTGCGGTGCCGTCTGCGGTGCCAACGGCAGTACCTGTTTCTGAAGCCGGGCTGAACCCGAGTCAGAAAGACGTCTGCGACGACGACGTCGAGCAGAAGCGCTCCGGGACCCGCCACGCGACGATCCTGAAGAGCAGCTGCGTCTACGGTGCCGACGAGGCGACTCCGAAGACGACAAGCGGTGCCGAGGGGATGATTTCCGACGCCTCTTGGATGGTGCTGGGGAGCGGTGCCGAGAACGCCGTCTCGGTGCCGAGTCGGAACTCGACGACGAAGAGGAGCGGTGTCGGGACTCGGAACGGTGCCGGGACCTAGAGCGGTGCCGGGAACGGTGCCGCAACGCGTCGTCCGAAGACGAAGATGGAGAGGAGCTTCCCAGCTCGACTCTCCGGCGTCGGGTGGTGGGCGGCCTATCCCCCGTCGGGGCCGCCCACCCTTCGGGGCCTCCCATCGCGGGTTTGCCCCGGGAAACAGGTCCTGACTCTCTCTGGCGAGAGAGTGCCGGAGGCGTGGGCAAAGCCAGCAAGGCCTGTGCCGCCTCGAACGCCTCCGCCGTCGAAGGAACCTGTGCAGGGGGTCCCCCACTCACAGGAGTCGGGGGAACCTCCCTGGTCGGTGCCGGTGCCGGGCCCGGTGCCGAAGCAGGGGCCGGCGGCACGTCGGTCAGGAGGATCACCTCTGAGCTTGACCCCGGCCACTCCTGCGGTGCGGGGGAGCGCTGCAAGCGCGGGCGGCGCTTCTTCTTGCTCGGCACCGAGGCCCCCGGTGCCGGAGGCGCACTCCGCACCGACGAGACGCTCGGTGTCGGAGTAGTCCGCGAAGGCTCGGAAGCCGGACTCAAGGCGGACTCCATTAAAAAGGTCCTAACCCTCACCTCCCTCTCCTTCTGAGTCCAAGGCTTAAAGGACCTACAGATGCTGCACCGATCGGTATGGTGCAGCTCCCCCAGGCACCGCAAGCAACGGTCATGGGGGTCGCTGGCTGGGAAGGCCTTACCGCAGCCAGCACATGGCTTGAAGCCTGGCGAGCCTGGCATGGCCGGGTCGCCGTGAGCCCGAAGGCTCCCTAAACTAACTAAAAACCCTCACTAACTGTAAACTAACTGAGTTCGGGATGAACTATTAAGCTAACTACTCACTTTAAGGAGAAATAAAGCCTGTTGAAGAGCAGGGGTAGTTCTCAACCGACCGTCACGGGCGGAAAGAAGGAACTGAGGAGGGGAAGGGCCGGTCGCGCTATATGTACCGCCGCATAAGGGTGGGACTCCAGGGGGCGCTGGGACCGGCCCCTGCAGGGGCTGCTAGAAAAGTTCTCCGCAGATCTGTGCACGTGGGCACGCACACACCTAAGTGGAATGCATCTGAGCAATCACTCGAAGGAGAACTTCAGCTTCTTCATGAATCAATTGAGGTTTCGCAGATCAAAATTAGGTCTAAGAACCCCCTTGGCCCTTGGGATTAGGAAATGTCGGTAAAATGCCTTTCCCCTTAATTCCTGAGGAACCTCCTCTACTGCTCCTGCTTTTAGGAGCTCATGCACTTCCTGTATAAGTAGTTGCTCATGAGAGGGGTCCCTAAAGTGGGGAAGGGAGTGGGGGAAGGAAAAAAATTTGATAGAATTCCCAATGCTACCATACAAAGCACTCATGCATCTGAGATGATCCGAGTCCATGCCCGGTAGAAATGGGATAGACAATTCAGGAAAGGGGGAGGAATCTGGATTTGGTCTGGTGAGTCACCTGTGCGCACCCTCAAAATGATTGCTTGGAGCTAGAAGTCTGCCATGCCAAGCCCTGACCCTGGTTAGACAGGGGTTGGGGCATCCTGCACCTGTTATTCCTGCCCCTTTCTAAACTAATCCTGTCTCTCTTGTGCAGGATAAAAATGTGGGGCAGGTTGGTGTTTGAAGAGCTTTCTCTGGGTGCTCAGTGTGTGTAGACCAAAGGATTTCAGAGTAGCCTTGGGATCCTTCAGGCTGTGGAATTTGGAGTCCGATTGCTCCAAAAACCACTCCGAGCCCTTGAATGGCAGGTCCTGGATTGTTTGTGGGACCTCTAGGGGAAGGCCCAACATTTGTAGTCATGAACGCCTTCTCATAGCAAACGCTGAAGACATTGTTCTTGTGGCTGAGTCTGACACATCAAAGACCACCTGCAACAAGGTCCTTGCCATGGCCTTGCCCTCCTTGACAATTGCCATGAACTCCTGTCTGGAGTCAGTCAGTCGGGAGCAACTTCTGGCTCCAGCAGAGGCGCTTAGGATTGGAGCCCTCAGTTTATTTAAGGGTATCACCACCTCCAGCACTGGCTTTCTCTGAATTCACTATTCCAGTTGGTTCAAACAACCAGGACATGTTCCAAAACCATTCTTCTATTTCCTCTGCTTTCAGGGAGGAAAGGGTGTGATATAGATTGGTACTTGTGTATAAAATGGACTATTGTTTAGCTCTGAGTTTCATTTGCTGGTTTATTATTTCTTTCTGAGAATGCTGCTGGTTCTCCTGTTTGTCAGTTGTACTTTGAATATATGTCAGAAGTGTCTAAGTCTTTGAAAGGTGGTTTTGTTATGTTTAAGCCAAAACAATCAACACTTACTACTTTTGCTAGGAAACCATCTCTTTTAAGGAGCAGGAGCCTGCTTTTCCTTCAAAACAAGAGCGAGACTTCCCAATGTTAGAGATGGCACCAATACTCTTCCCTTTCTTGTCACTATCTTTTTTAAAGAGACAGATGACGTATTATAGAACAGTGTTGGGCACTGAAAAAAACAGCCTGCTAATATTCACTAGCTGACTGAATTTGCTTCAGCCACGTCCACGTCCTTTATTCACTTTCCACGAACATTTGTGTGATCGCGTTTGAATCACAAATGTTCACAAAACTTTCAAAATTACATGCATGACCATTTGCATTCAATAAGAGAGTAGAAGTACCAGGTGATTGATCTCACTGACCCCTCACAATTAACCAACTCAGATACAGAGAACTATCTGTGATCAATCCACTGTGATAAAAATTCACAAAATAATCCACCCAATACTGACAAGTAAGAACTAAATTTTAAAAAGTCAAGAGTCTCATATATTTAACACATTCTGTAACCTCATTTTGCAGGAAAAGGCTAAATGCATGTAATCATTTATTATTCGTATTACAGTAGCACCAAAGGCTATCAAATATCAGGATCTCATTGTACTAAGCACTGTGGAGACATGTAACAAAAAAGACAGTCCTAATCCTAGAGAGTTACAATCTAGGTTATGACGATAACATAGGCGGATGAGACAAACTCTTATGTCAAGCAAACCACACAGAGGTCTCAAATCACTGTCTAGTCAGTTAAATAAATTCTTAAATTAAAATTCTTGCCTCATCTTTATTACAAAGTCATTTGTAAGATACATTAATTAAACTTTTATGTCTGAGTATTAAGAGAATTGGAAGCTATTTTCTGTGTGCATTCTGTTTCAGAATTCGGCAAATAATTTAATTCTTTAAATCAAATCAAATCAATCAATCATTTCATATTTTCCCAGAGGCTAGACAAGCAACTAATAGATGCCAATGGCAATGACTTCAATCTATGCCTAGATTAGCTTCTTACATCTACAGCATTCATGACATGACAGTGGATGGCCTGTTTTGATCTTTCCTCCATCAGGTGGATAGCCTTTTGAAACTAGAAATTGATTCAAATGAAAACATAAGAATGTCCATACTGGATCAGACCAATGGTCCATCTAGCACAATTCACAAAAATGCATAATGTTTATTTCATAGCAAGCGGTATGTGGATGAATGGACGGATAATTCCATCTTTCCACAGGGAAGACGTTCAACTCTCTCCCCCAAACTATTTACTTATTCACATCACAGGGCCATAAAAACTGTAAAATGCTCTGATATCTTCAAGTTGAAGAGCGCTATAGACATGCATAGTATTGCTAGAAACAGGTTAGCCAATCACTTTACCTAAGAAAGCTCACACACCTTAAACCCCTGGTTTTATTTTGGGATAGCGTGCTGTGATTCCCGAATGAGACTCAAAAAGGACAACTGAGCCGACACATGGCTGACTCATCTGGCTGGACTCTTAGTTCAAGTATGTGAAGTTAAAATATTTTGCTTGCCCCTCACTTCAGGCATTGTGGGCATTGTCACTAAACTTCACCCTTTGCCCTTTTAGCAATTTCTTCCAGGCTAGAAAACCGCTGCTTTTAATCTATCCGCAAAATGTAATATATCTGTTCTCTGACTAGTTGAATGGCTCAGGCACTGTGGGAAGTCACCTGTTGTAAGAGATCCATCTCACACATTTTCTTTATGAGGGCTTGCACTAATTTTTCCTGGGTAGTCAGCTCCCATCCTTCCCATTCCCAAAACCACTTTCACTGGTTGCATTTATCCTGTTGAATATTGAAGACATAATACCTAAGAGAACCTCAGGAGAGGCTGGATAAAATGGAATACTTAAGATCATTTAGACGGAGGGAAAGGGTTTTTTAAAACTTGGGGGAGGGAAGGGGTGTAAACCTGGGGCCCAGTTCTCTGTTGCCCTACACTCTGAATACCAGGGCAAAATGAGAATAAAATGGGTGTAAAACACCACTAAGTCAGAATGGTAGTATCCTATATCCACCTTTCACTTGTGTAAATGACTACACAAGGTGCAGGGCAACAGAGAATGAAGCGCTTAATTTTTTCCAAGTTTTTTCTATTGTTTCTACATTAGAAATCTCAGGCCTTGTTTATCCTTGCAGGACTATAGTGATGACTGGAGAACGAATGGATTTAAGACAGCAAAAGATCTGAAATCTGAGCAAAGGAGAGGGAAAGTGGCTTTTGAGAGGCCTCAGAAAACTTCCACTCCAGTTCACTACTCTTCCAAGGAGTCCTCCAGAAGGTTTGCCTGAAGTTTGTTTTCCTATGTCTTCATACTTTAGGGCTCACACTAGAAAAGTGCCAAACAAGAAAAAAAATAGTCATTTTATCCCATGCTCTGTCCATCAGATACAGCAAAACAAGATGACATTCATAGTTGAGGGCCCATGTGAGATCAAACCCTTAATGAACATGACAGCATTGCTAACTCACAATATTATGAATCTCTTGATATTTGCTTTTTTTCTTGTAGCTCCAGCAATTCCATGAGAATCTCTGCTCTCTTTTAATAAAAGAGAATTTCTAACCCTTATGGTTGCTGTAAAAGAGCCTGAAAACATGACCTCAGTGCACCCTAAAGACTCAAAATTGTAAGGACAATACCCTCCTTGCCAATACAGACATTTTAAACAAAAACCTCATGTTTTCATAGCCAGTTTCATTATTTATTTTGGGCCAGACTCAGGATTTTTTCAGTGTGTTGAATTGGCAATACTTTATAAACACAGGGATCTAATTGTATAATTAAAATGATTCTTGGAACTAAATTGTTCCCCATTCAGATTCTAAAATTATGTCAAGTGAAACCTTCAGTTAGCTCTATCAACAGGAGTAACAGAAATTAGTCTACGAAACTGTCGTATGTAAACAATCCCTAACCTCAATGGACCATAGTAATTTTTAAAAAAGCTTTGCAAGAGAAACAGTTATTTGAGACACTTAAATACTAAAGTATCCACAAATAGCGAATTGGGGAGGAAAAACTGCAATAGTACAGATGGAACATTTCATGAAACTAAACCTTAATTAGTTTTGAAATATTTAGCAAAAATGGATTCACACTGTCTTCATTACATAAGTTAATTTCCTTTTCTGTGAGCGATACAGCAAGAAGTTTGAAGTTAGAAAAAGTCAAGGTAAGTGATGGTGAGTACATAACATTATAAATACCAGTGACCATCCCCTTTGTGACAGATGAAAGACCACATAAATTAGATATTATATGGTATCTTGGAGAGTAAAAACTAAATAAAATACATACATACACCACCTTCATTTAGCAACTAGCAGATGCATAATTATGTAGATTCAACAGAAGGAAATCCTTTTTAAAGAAAATTCTTGGGCAAGTTTTTTATTTTGAATAATCTAAATTGATTAAAGTTCATGCTCTGAAGTAATTCTTACCATCAGTAGTGGCAGCTGAAATACATCTGAATATAAATTATTAGTGAGCTAATGAAATCCCTGAAGAGTACATATATTCTGTAGCCAGAGTGTAAATTAAATAGCCACCGTAAATATTTTACCACAGGGTCAAACAAATGGTATCTTTGTGGCTCCAAGATTTCAGGACATCTTTATGATGAATGTGGAACAGCTGGAATATATCTATCTGTATCTATCAATCTCTCTCTCTCTCAAAGGTAACAATTGTGCTTCCATGGCAGACTCAGCTGCTGTGAAAATAAACCCAAAGGGTAAAGATTGTTTTTGTAGCATAGGTCCAACCACATACAACAGTTTGAGGCAGCTCTGCAGTTATTTACTTTTTGGCTTTCCTGCTCCAATCTTTTTAAAATGAAGGTGCAAAAAATGAAACTGTGTGTCATGAACTTCGTTTTAGGAAGTGAATCTGTACTCAGTATTTACCAAT
Source organism: Mesoclemmys tuberculata (assembly GCA_007922155.1). NCBI lineage: Eukaryota > Metazoa > Chordata > Testudines > Chelidae > Mesoclemmys > Mesoclemmys tuberculata. The sequence goes on from ML675603.1 coordinate 50,294,079, forward strand.
GGAAATGACTTTTTGCAGACTTCTTCCATACTACCTTTGACAGTTGATGCAAAAGTATTCCTCTGGCAGATACTTACAAATTATTCAGCTTCTATTGCTACTAGGTAAAGCAGCAGTGAATAGTGGGTTTTCAGACCTGAAGTGATGTGTTTGTCTACTGATAGGAAGGTTATTTTGAAACAAACCAATTACAGACTCCACAAAAAATATTGTTAATACTTTATTAGTGTAATATTTTTTCAGCTTTTCTATTGGACAGAGCATAATGCAAACTCCAAACAAAAATTTAGAGTCCTTTGCCGGTCAGTAAAAATGACCATGACATTCTGATTCATGTTCATTCTTCATTAAACAAAAAAGGGAAGGGAAATATCATTAGAACAGTTAGGCATACAGCTGACACTTACTGTAGAATGATATGCACAAGTCATTTATAACAGCTATATTTGTAAGATGTGCTCTTTAGATTTCCCTTGTACTATACGAGCCATGCTCAGTTGAGCAAAGTTCACTGATAACAAGAGAGATTACAAGGAGTGTCAAACAAGACTTTTAAAACAAGTCCTTAAATAAACCAATGCAACAACAACAGAACGTAAATTGTTGGATTAAGGAGACAGCTTAACCTAGACCACAAAATATTAAAAATTCATTTATTTTACAATAATTCAAATACACAAGTTAAATGAAAATATTGCACAAAATTAAAATTTAGATTGTGGAATTAATTTATTATTTTTTACTTTTTAAAAAATTTGGTACATATTCTGGTAGCATTAAAGTTAACTGTTTTGTTCTAGCAAACATCAGCAACACAAGCTTAGGATGAACCAAATGAAATGTTTGACTGTTCATTTTCTCTTAAAAACAATTAAGGCTAAAATAAGTGCATTTGTTGGACAATGGCACAATTATTTTCAGCAGCCAGTCACAGCATACAAATGCTAGGAGATAGACCTAGCCAATTAAGTGCCATATTTTAACATTCAATTTTGGGGCCTTTACAGGGTAACAGATCACATGGATTGGCAGGGTTGATTATTTTAAATGGTCAACATGTAAACCATTTAAAATACACAAACATTGATAAAAAAATTATTTACCATTGATGGTTCCTGCCTACAGTTAACAAACCACATTCCGAAATAAAACAGTAGAAGACAAACCTTTATACATAGAGAGAGTAGTAAATGCATTAAGTGTAATCACTTTATTAAACATGGTACATAATGTACAGCTCATGTTCCTACAGACTTTTTTTTAAATATATGTACCAAGTAATTGTAAAATCTCCTACAAACTGAGCATGAGCATTTTTAGTCCAGCAGTCTAACATGGGTGCCCGTAGAGAAGATGCACCACAGGTTTCACAGACTACCATATTATCTTTCTGATTTCAAAGTACTATATATAATTATTAACTTAAGTGATATACAAATTTAACTCAAGAATAGAATTTGGTATGGCCATACCACCTTCCCATAGCTGATGTACTGTGTGGCCCACCAAATACAAATTCTGCATGATATTCTGTCCTTTAAATGTCAAGTATGCTGATACATACTGACATAGGGATAAGATTTAGATTGGCATGTAAGCAACAGGAATTTCAGACATGGCCATATCGATTACCTTATATAAGAACGTGAGGGAAAATGGTTAATTCCAACAGCACTTAATTACCATGTTTCTTTAGAACCTGGTGAAATATACACAGATGGGGCAGTGGGAAGTAAATTTTCCACATGTTCTAATGGAGTGTGTATGGTTCCCATCCTTTGCCCTATAGGTGGTGCTCAAGATAGAAGGGAAATCCAAAAAGGAGGATGCAAACTCTGTGATATACTACAGCCAAACAAATGTAATTAATCATTACTTTATTCTTGATTAGACATTAATTTTTATGGAAATAAATGGATATACTTGGGGCGGGGCCTTTGTGTAGAACAGGTTTATTAAAATTTTATGTTATGCAAAAAATAAAAAAGATCATTATTAAAAATATTGTAGTTATGTTTCCTTTTTTTATTTTCATATATACACTGTGATGCATTCAGGAATTTCCAAATGTTTCCATATGACAGTTCAATGAAGTCTAGAGGAATCTTGTGTAGGTGAGGCACCAAGAAATTCTAACAACTTTTCATGTGAAGGGTATATAGTTAAAGTTATCCTAGGGCTATTTTAAATGAAGTACAGTACAGTGGGCTTTTAAAAACAATTCTAAAAGTTTTACTGGGAAAAGTTGTGTGTAACTTGCTTTTCACTGCAAATTTCTACTCTTTTAACGTGGTGTCTACTGTGCTTGGAACATGTATCCCCTTCCTTCTGTAACTGCCAATCTACTTGAGATATGCATCAAAGAAGATACCAATTGCACACTTTCAACAAAAAAATTATATGCCCCTTTTCCATTTAAACTGCATGCAAACTGTATGTTGTGCCATAAGAACAGAATATGGCTCTTAAATCTACAAATTAATCAGAATAAAGGGTCTATTTTCTACTGAAACTCTGCCTTACACCACTTGAATAACAAAACCAAACAAGATATAATGTTAGTTTATTTTGAAAAATAAATGAAGGTGAAGTTAATTGTGGTGTAAAAGCCACATTATCTCAACCTTTTCTCAGTGAATGTACTTTTTGGAACATACTGTAACTTCTTTTTTTTTCCAGAACCAGCTGTTCCAAAGACTTCTATTCCTGTTAGCTCAGCCTTTACACAAATATTGATCAAGACCCACAAGGCCTCAAGAATTATAACACAAAACAAATCCCACCTGATTCTCTCACATTGCACAATCTCCCAGTGATGAACTAGCCAAATCCCTCATTGTCACTGTAGTTGTGCTTTGCTTAGTGCTAAGCAAATACACTTTTCATTGCTGGCAGTCATCAATTCAGTCAGGAATGGAAGAAACTGACACTCCTTACATAACTGGCCAATATTCTTCTCAGTGTTGCATGAAGATGCACCAAATCATTTAAGACACACAAACCTCCTTGTGGTAGTGGTTGTAATATAAGTGAGGCTGAGACGATCCACAGGTCTTATGGATGTATTAATAATCTAATATGTGACACTAAAAGACTGGTGCAGAAATAACAGCACATGAGTTTTAAGTCCCATAGAATATGCCCATGCCATTAGTCCTGGACAAACAAACACCAGTTTAATAGTTTGGAGTGTCACCTTTTCTGTAAGGAAGGCTCTTGAGTAGATTGTAGTCTCTGCTTGTATCTCTGCATCTGCTCTGATCGTGAATGTAGTTTGCTGAAGAGCTCATGAAATTTATATTGTGGAAATAAGTTTTCCAGGAAGCCCTCCAGAAAGACATATACCATTCTCTTATTTAGTTGAGTGTGCTGAAACATTTCAAAGACTCGAAGAATGCCTTTCCGTGTTGTCTCAGCACCTATGATGTGCTTCAGTTCATCTAAACAAACGGCAAGATATATAGTTATAAAGTAGTTGTCTCTTGTTATCTACATATAATCTACAGCATGTCCATGACTCAAAAATAAATTCTTTAATTAAATTTAATATTGAGCTGGTTTAAAGAGAAATCTTAAAATGTCAGACTAAACCAAAATATTCAATTGTATCATAATCAGTTAAAAATATGGATTTAAATAGACAGTTAGTTACTCCATGGATATTAATTTCAATTTTTTAGCTCCTTTCCCTTTTAAATAAAGATTGGGACCCCTCACTCCAACTTTAGTAACAATATAAAATCCAATAATGTGCAATACTAGTAAAAATATTTTAAAAAGTCAAAGCTCACTCACCTGGCATTATCTCCAGAAGTTTGGTTTTCCCTGCCACTCTTGTTCGCATTCTAATAGCTTTGTCTCTGCGTGGAACAGTTTCTGCTAAAATGCCATTGGGCCAAAAGGCATCTCTGTAACAAAAACCAAAATAAACCCTTCAAAACAAGTTAAAATGCCCGGTTTGTAGGGTTTTTTTTAAAATCCTCTGCTCTACCTCACAGCATGTGAACAAACTGAATTCATTCAGAGATTATGCTGACGTGCAAAAATGTTTAATACTCAAAATCCTTTTGGTAATGACTGGAGGTGTGTCTCAGAATGGTTAGAATAAGGCATAGTTTCTCAACCTGTGGTATGCGTACCCCTGTACGCGAGACACAGGCAGGGGTACCAGGGAAAACTGAGTGAAGGGGAGGCAGGCGGCAGTTGCCGACTTCTGGGGAAGCTGGGCGGCAGCAGCCCACTTCCCATCTGGTCCCTGCTCCCAGCTGGGAAGTGCGTGGCAGCCGCAGGCTCTTGGGGGAGATCGGTGACAGCACCCGCTTCCCGCCAGGTCCCAGCTCTGAGATGGGAGGTGGGTGGCAGCCGCTGGCTTCTGAGGGAGGCGGGCAGCAGCCCCCCACTTCCCGCCTGGTCATAGCTCCAAGGTGGGAGCCTGATGGCAGCCTCTTGAGTCTCACGAGCTGGGCGGTAGCTCTGAGCCGAGGGACAGCCTCCAGCGCCCCTGGTTGAAGACAGGCAGCAGCCGCCTGCCCACATCCCTGGGTCCCAGTTGGTGCGGAAGCCTCCTCTGCCCCAGCTTGGATTGGGTGGCAGTCACCCACCCCCCAGGCTGACAGGCAAGCGGCAGCCCCCTCCCTGGCTCAAAGCCCAGTGCCCAGAAAACTCTAGCTGAGCAGTGAAATTGACAACTAGGACAGCCCCACATTTTACCAGTTACTCACTTTTCCTGTCTCTCTCACTCTCGCCCTCTTTCCATGTCTCTGTCTCACCCCTTCCTCCTCTCAAATCTATAGCAAAAAAATTTGGCCCAGCGCTTTATTTCTCCTAGTTTTGGCCAACAACACCTCTAGCCCAGATACATATTTGAGTTGTGCACCCCTGGTGTAAAGGTTGTCACCCTACCCGCACTACATATCACATCTGTCATGTCACGGCCTTATATACTCAGCCCTTCTTCCAACATATGGCTTCCATTAGTCTGTAAATACAGAATCCCGTTGCATATTGAGTGCTGGGGTACTTATTAAAATTTTCAGAAGTTAGGGGGTATTTGCTACTTAAAAGGTTGAGAAACACTGGAATAAGGAAATAAGCATTTCTTGCTTCTCAATTTCTTCTCTTCAAAAGAAACATAACTCAGCTATGTTACTAACAATTGTATACTACTTTATGCATTCCAGTATGGGAGTTTGTTGGTTGAGCCTCTTGGGAAAATTTACACATCCACACCCACCCCTTTCCTGCCAGAACCCTCTAAATACAGCTGGAATTATTAGCTATAAGTAACTTGTCCACAAAATCACTTTCTATCAATAAGTTTCTCTCTCTTTTAATAAGAATCAGAACAATGTGAAATCACATTTTGAGCTCTTACATTGCTGGCAAAGCAGTTTCAGTTTGGTACATAACCCCAGTCATACACATAAAACATGGATTACAGTCTGGAGATCTATTCTACCTTTGGAGAAACTATGAAATTCACTCAGTAATTCCAATGAGAGATGAAATCTCTGCATCATTTTCACATGCAGTCTTGTCCATAGTGGGTTAGATTTATACAGACTGGAAGAGTGTCCAGAAGACTAATGGTGACAGACTCTTTGTTATTAGGTCTTAGTACTATCCTTTGTATCTTTAGGTATTTCTCTCTTCAGATGAAAATACTTGTCACATGTCCACCTTCTATGCTAAACAGGCAATCTTTCTGAACATTGATATCATGTTTCTGAAGAGCTCATGCTACATATTGTGGCAAGCTGCCAACTTCCCCCTGGTGCGTCTTGCGCTTTACCTCTGCCCCATGTGGTCAGGGCGCCACCAGGTACCTCGTCTCCCTTAACTGTAGCGAAGCGCTGCTTCCTGACCAGGAGAGAACCTTCTCCTGCTGCTCCCCCAGACCTTCTGGAAGCTTTTCTTGCAGGTGTTCCCTTCCCTTCCTTTAGGGAAAGCAGGGTTTAAATACCCTTGGCCCCACCCTTCATTGGGCCCAGGTGTCTTTAATTGCCCTGCTGTGCTTTCCCCTCTGCCTGCATGGCAAGGGTTTTTAACCCTTTGGGGCCCTCATACCAGCCCCGGCACACCCTTTTAAAGCCATCTGGCCTGACTTTATCACAATATCTTACAACTATCTAAGCTTGTTCTTGAAGCATTCACTAGGACAGCATTCTAAAAGTGAGGTAGTACAAACAGATTTCTTTAGCTCATAAATTTTTTAATAACTGATTACTCGAGGGGCTGAAAACACCAAAAGGAAGTTCAAATGTTACGTATGTATAGGCAAATATTAATAATAACCTGTGGCAAGGATTTAACTGCAGTAATTGTTGCTGCTTGCTCTATAATATATTATACACAAGCCACTTCACTCATCAGTGGAGTGAAACTTAACTACTGTTTACAAGTACACAACAATACAGCAGCAGTTTGAACAGGCAGTGAATAACGTATTCCTTTCCCAAAAAAGAAAATTAAAAGAGAGACTAGCCACAGAATCGTCTCTCTCTTCAAGTAATGAGTAATTTATATATCAAAATCTTTACAAATCAGGAAAACTACCTATCTGAATCTTGTACAGAGACAGAATTTCTAGTGTGAAGCAGAGCAGGGAGCACATACTGTCTCGGACAGCTTAAACTGTTTCCAATACTGAGGTAGGGCAACAATCTTCAGGTATCAGTTGGCCTACATAGGTATAAGATTACACACTTCACCTTTTAGCAGTTTTAATAAAAAAGGTAGATACAAAACATACCTGAAGCGTTTCACTGCATCTGCTACTTGCTCAGGAGATGTCATCCAGTCAACATGATCAACTATTTTTCTAAAATCAAAGTAAGACGAATCAGTGATCTTTCTCATTTTAGTTTTCAAAGAGGATCAGGAAGTAGAGTGCTTTAAGTAAAGAGTGCTTTAAAGTAGCTAAAACTTCAAATAATATGCAACAAGAAAAAACAAAAAGGTGTATCCTTTTCACCATTCCACAAATAGATTACATCAAGTTATCACACAAAGAAGCCTACTGTAAATTCTCAGTCTCATTTGAGGTTTAAATTCACCCACTTTCCTTCCTCATTTTGAGTACTTCTGAAGTTAAATGTTTACCCCAACAGAAGTAGGAAAGAAAAAGGATGAAGAAGGGTGGAAAACAGGAGAAGCCTACAACCCAGATTGTCATTAGGTAATTTACCCTCTTTCCCATCCAGCAAACAAAACATTAGATAATTACATCACACTGATGTAGAAAGACAGCAATTAAAGAATTTTCAATTTTCAGCCACTGAATCATATGCAACTTTGTTTGCTAGACTGATGATACCTAGATTTGATGATTATCAAATTTCTGTTTCCCACATAGGTATGTATAGACTGCAATCAAGTCACCCCGTAACTTTCTCCTTGATAAGCTAAACAGATTGAGCTCCTTGAATTTAATCAACATGAAGGCATGTTTTCTAAGCCTTTAATCATTCTCGTGGCCCTTCTCTGAATCCTCTTGAAATTTATCAACTTCCTTCTTGAATTGTGGACACCACAACTGGGCATGCTATTCCAGCAGTGATCACCAGTGCCAAATACAGAGGTAAAAACCTCTCTACTCCTACTCGAGATTCCTCTGTTTATGCATCCAAGGATAGTATTAGTCCTTTTGGCCACAGCATTGCACTGGGTGCTCATGTTCAGCTGATTATCCATTATAACCCACAAATCTCCTTCAGAGTCACTGCTTCCCAGGATAGAGTCCCCATTATATAGGTATGGCCTACATTCTTTTGTTTCTAGATGTATACATTTACATTTAGCTGCAGCAACACACACATTGTTTGCTAGTGCCCAGCTTACCAAACACCTAGATTGCCTTGTCTCAGCGACTCATCCTCTTCATTATTACCACATCCCCCAATTTTTGTGTCAACAAACTATCAGTGAGGCTTTTGTTTTGTTCAAGATCATTGATAAAAATGGTAAATCGCATAAGACCAAGAACCACATCTGTTCGATGATGATTACGATTACATTTTGAGACCTTTCAATTAGTCAGCTTTCAATTAATTTAATTTGTGCTTTATTAACTTTGTATTGTTCTAGTTTTTTAATCAAATTGTGAAGGACACCAAGTCAAATGCTTTCCAGCAATCTATTATATCAGCCAAACTTGTAATCTCTTAAAAAAAAAAAAAAAAAAGATATCGAGTTAGTTTGATGAGATCTATTTTCCATTAACCTATGTTGATTTACATTATGTTATCCTCCTCCTAATTCTTTATTCAATCAAATCTCATATGAGCGGATTCATTATCTTGCCCAGGATGACATCAGACGGACAGGCCTATAAATGGTCATCCATTTCTAAATATTGCCACAACATTATCTTTCTTCCAGTCTTCTGGGACTTCCCCAGTATTCCAATACTTATTGAAAATCAATATTTATAGTCCAGGAAGTTCTTCAGCCAGCTGTTTAAAAACTCTTACATGAAAGTAATCTGTACTTCTTTATTTATAAAAAGGGTCTAAATTAGTAACTGCTGTTTAACATCCTCCTGAGATAGTAGTGGAATGGGAAGTGTGTTATCATCATCATAAGGTATGACTACATCTGGCTTGTTTCCATAACAGAAATATTTCTTGAACAATTCTGACTCCTCTCCTTATTAATGATAATTCTCCCATTTCCATCGAGTAATTGACCAATACCATTGTTAGGATATATTTGTTACTAATATACTTAAACTCTTTCTTACTGTCCTTAACTCTGGTGGCCATAGATATCTCCTTGTGTCCTTTTGCTTACCTTATCAATCTTCTGCAATTCCCAGCTTCTGATTTATTTTTATTACTATCAACTTCCCCTTTCTTCCATTTGTTATATATTCTTTTATAATGTTTTATAGCTGCCTTCACTTCCCCTCTAACCCAGGTTGGCTTTTACTCAATACAACCTTCTTTTCTGATTGTAGGATTGTGGCTTTTGAAGTGTTCTTAAACAATTCACAATCTTTCATTTTTTCTGGTTAAATTTGTCCTCCTAGCTGATTTTATTGGAAAATAAAAAATTATTTTCCAATTTGTAAAACTGGCCCTTTAAAGTCCTCTCTGCATGTGTGCGTGCATTTTTTTTTTTTTTATTGGTCTGGAGTTTATTCTGTTTGCACATTAGAAATGTGATCAACTCAATCACTTATACTTAAGCCACCATTAATTTTTAGTTCTGCAATCAGTTCTTTATTTGTCAAGACAAAAAGTCTATTACAGAATCCCTCCAGGTTGGATGTAACACTTCCTGAGTTAGGAAATTATCGTCTACAGTATTTAGAAATTCTAAGGATGTTTTATTTTAGTGCAGGCAGCATAAGACTGTGTCACTCAAACTGAAGTCTCCTATGATCATGCAGCTTTTTTTCCTATGTATTACAGACAGGACACCGAAACAGGTAATGGGAGTTAGAGTGTCCCTCACCACTCCTCTTCTTTTGCCCATTCAGTCCTTTTTAAATAGATTATATTTACTGCTTTTAACATTCCGGTCATGTGAATCATCCTACCAGGTTTCAATAATACCAACCAGATTGAATTTATGCTCATAAATGAGCAATTTCCAATTCCTCTTATTAGGTATCCAGGCTGATGTCCAGGCAATTAAAGAATTTCTTTTATCGTACCCTTTGGTTCCCTGATTAATTTTATTCTCAGCATCTCAATTTTGTACTAAATGAGTGCTCATATCTACTCCCTTTCTTCTTCTTTACCACACTTCTGAGTTCACTGAAGTCATCTTATATCCTGCGGCACAGTGTCATTATTGCTGATATGAACCATCAGTAATGGATCCTTGCCAGTCGACTTCAAAAGCCTAACCAATCTAAGGCCCGGTCTACACTTACCTTTGCAATTTGGCGGCAGTCGACAGGAGATACGCAAGTGACGTAAATCACTTGTGTATCTCCCGTCGACTTACCGGCGTCTCCTCTGCGTGCCTTCCACACTGTGCTGCGCCGACGGGAACAGTGCTCCCTTCAATGCAGCGCTACGCCACTTACCGAGGTGATTTTCCTGCATCGCTTCCTGGATCGACTGAGCACATCTATACAGACCGCTCAGATGATCCAGAGCAATCGATTTGATCAGTGTGGACCCAGCCTTAGAGTGATGTTTCCTGTCTTGGAAACAACACACCTTCCTGTTGTCTGCCTCCACCTTGCACAATGTTCTTTCAGTTCTTCCAAGTACTGAATCCCCAAAAGGATAGTCTGTTTTCCTTGGATGATTGGAGATCTCTGTGGGTAACCTTGATTTTCTTACAGATTTGTATCCATGTGTGCCCTGTATACCTCTCCGTTTCCTTGGACCAGCTGGACTTTGAGAGATATCTTCCCGAGTTTCTATATTGAGGATCTGGAATCAATTGGAAACTTCCAGCTGTACAGAATTCCTCCTGATCCTCTTCTGCCTGGTGGCCACAGTCTGCAGTCCTTATCTGTTTCCAGCCATGTAGAATGCCACCTTGATCACTTGCCTCTGGTGGTTATGAACTGCTGAACTTCCTCTCTGACTTCCCCTCTTTAGAATTCCACAGAGGCCAGCTCTCTTTTCTTCCTTGTGCATGGGATACTGATGTTCCTTGAACCTGGCTGCCTAGGAACTAACTTGTCAGCTTCTCTGATTCTCAATAGCATCTCTACTTCACCTTCCAATCCAAGAATCTTTTCTTCCAGAAGAGCCACCAACTTGCACTTCATACAGAGGAAGTCCCTTCAGGCAGGAAAGAAGATATGGCATGTCTGTTGCTGGTCACCGCCACTGTTCCATTGCTGGCCATTGTGGAATCACATGTACTGCTGGACCTAGAAGCAAAGCTTCTCAGTCTCTCTCTCCAAACTCCTTCTGAACCTCTTCTGTTGTCTACCCCCCCCTTTTTATTATTAAAACAGTTCTCAAGTTTGCCTATCAAGTGACTTTTTATGTCAAATCTCCCTGCTTAGCAGCTCAACACCAGGGAGCAACTAACCACTCAGACATCAAAGCAGGGCTGATCAAAGGTCCAAGGGTCAAAGCCACACAGCCTTATTAAGGCACCAACAAACTGAACCTGAATCAGCTGCTTACTCAGGGGCCCCGGCCCATCTACAAGCTCATATGCAGAGAACAAACATGCTGAAATGGAAAAACTAATGCAGAAAGTTCCCAGATCATACTTATTAGAGCTGAGTGGGAAATAGTTTTGCTATCCCACAAAAACTGGACATATCAAAACATTTTCCCATACCAAATCAGTCAAAATCTCACTTCCATGAATGGAAAAAAATCATAAAACATTTTCATTTTGAGTGAATCAAAATATTTTGTTTCTATAATTTCTAAATATTTTGTTTTGACTTCAACCGTTTAATTTTTTCCCCTTTAATTATATTAAATTTCTAAATGAACAGCTGTTTCAAATGGGAAAACTGGAATTTTTCATTTTGAAAGCATCAAAACGAAATGTTGACAATTATGATTTATTTTTCCAAAAAATTTTTTGAGTCCAAGTTTGTCAAAACCACTCCTTTCTTTGACAAATCGGCATTTTCCAACAAAAAAAGTTTTGTTGACATCAGTTCGACTACATACAGTATAACTATAGACAATTTGTATATTGTAGGGCTTCAGTTTTATGGCCATTTGATTAACTTAACTGTTTAATAGTGCAAGAAGTAATAAATCTTATAAAGAGTCACACACTATATAAAGTTCACCAAAAGCTTATACAATGTTGGCAATAGTTGGTATTTATAGAAGTATTAATTCATTATATTAATATCTGCAAGAGTTTACTACATTCTAGGAAATTACACATTTTTAGAGAAGTTTAACTAGGACACATTCCATGTCTTATGCAACAGAAACTAAAAGTGACCATTTTTAAAAAGACTATTTCCATGTCATTCCAGCTTTATAAACAGAGATCATTAATCTTAGAAAGAAAAAATTGTATTCATGCAGTGAACTTGCATTTGCAGATGCACAATCGTTAGAACATTGCAACTAAGTGATAAAAGATAATTTTGTAGACATGATTCATAAACTCTCAGAGCTATTGAGTATGAATAAAAAAGCTGGTACCTATTGATTGTGTCTTCATATGTTGCTCTAATAAGCTGTTGAAGTAGATTTTTTATATTTCTTCTTAACCACTGATTTTTCTCCTTTAAATCAAAGACTTCATCCATAAGGAGCAGCATTACTCTAAGAGGAGTATTGTCTTCCACCTAGATACATGGATTAAAAGGTAAAGTATAAACAGAAAATGAGTAGACTTGTATTCCAACTCAGGCAATTAAGGTATCATCTACTACCTTCATTAAAGTTAAGCATTTTAGTGCTTCTGCTACTGCCCTACATGCACTGTCTTTCTGAAAGAAGTCAATAATTGAAAGAGTGCTATGATCTGAAATCTTTTCCCCATGATGGAATCATTTCTGGTTTTTATTTTTAAATTAAACTAGGCTTAAGTATGGCTCTTTTAAAAATATGGCCCAAAACAGAATCTGCTGCATTATTGAGGCCAGGATGGTAGAGTTCTGAACCAGATACACAAGGTGGTGGCACTACTATTTGGAGGAGTTTCTTCTTCTTCTTCTTCTTCAGGGAGCAACAGCACTCCCAAGACTGAAGATGATGGGAAACTCAAAGTGGCTTTCTTCTGGGCACCCTTTCTTTTGAATGCAGCAGTAGCAACACTGGTTCTGAAAGGAAGGGGCCTGATTGCAGACAATTCTTCCATCGCTACAGAACCCAAACTCTTATTCATTGAGGTCCATCTGAGCCTGATGCAGAAGTAAGCTGTCAGTGTCAGGTCAGGACCTGTGTTTTTAACTTAGTGGTGAGGAGAATGAAAATTCTGTTTTCAAATGCTTTACTATGCTTCTGTAGTAAAAATTGTGATTTTTATTTTGAAAAGTTTGTATAGATATTCTACAGTTTCACTATATTTACAGAGATATTGTAAAAAAAAGAAAAAAGAATGTATAGCTTCAAATACTAGAAATTTAAATTAAGAGCCTATTGTGCAATTGCAGTAACTGTCAGTTTATATTGATTTTTAATATATATTCATTATGTTTTCAACTTTTATCTTTGCATTTCATATTAATATCCATCATCATAGTGTCTTGACCACATCAAAAGGAAATATCTGATAACAAATGTTCCTTTATAGGATGAGCAGTAGGGTCTGTTATCAATGCGTTTTATGTAACAGATGCTAAAATATTAGTTTACAAGACTAACGAATACTATTACATAAATAATCTTATTTTTATCAAATACATTTACATGTAAGATCATAACTTATCTAGAACAGCCATTTCAATGTGTGAAATCAATTCATACCAGATTGAGAATCAGCCAGAAGGGTGGGTATTAAAAATCAAATACAATCCACACAAAAATATTAACTGAGTTTCTTGCAGGCTTTTTTTTTTTTTTTTTTTTTTTTTTTTTTGCCAATTAGTATTGTTTTAAGAAACCTGTACCCACTAGAACATAAGAAGACTAAGAAAACTTACTGAGCCATCTGTAAATCTCTGATTTAAAGGGTGAATTCACTTTGCTTCAGGTAGAGATTTCAAACTGAACATACTATTGTTGGATTTAAATATCTTATAGTGTGGCTTTGCTCTGAAAAGTGTCTAAAAATGGAAGCTTCTTCGTTAACTGATATTACTGTATTACTAAATTTTATTCTTGTTAAAGTCAATTGCAGAGTCAATACAGCTATATGAAAGTTAGCTAGCCTACAGCTTTGAGCATGTCTTCACTACAAACTTAAGTCAACGTATGTTTGTTCAACTTACAGCCACCAGAGTAGGCTCTCGCCTTCCTGCCCCCAGCTGGGGGTCCCGCCTTTAAGGGCTTCTCACCTCCCTGTATGGGGACCCCGGTGGGCACAGCCAGGCTCCAGCTTCCTATCTTTCTTGTCAATTTCACGGCTCCAACATGTGAAATTAACAAGATAGCCAACAGCCATTGTAAGTAAAATGTTTTTACATAGAGACTGTATCACCCTAGCTACACCAACATAAGCCTAACACCCTTAAGGAGCACCTAACTCCCTAAAGATCCCTTTAAAATCCCAGCCTAAGTCTATATTTAGTCACTTAAAGAACAAGATTTCCAAAAGTGCTCAAGACTCAGCATGAATTACTGAAGTTGGGCACTCAAAATCTGGCCACATATTTGGGAGCCTTAATATAGATTTTGAAGCCTAATTTTAAGCATCACTTTTTGAAAATCTTGGTCTTAGTTCACATTCAGTTAGTGAGGTATAGACCAACTAAATCTTCCTTACAGTATTGATTCTCCGTAATGCTAACAGAAGAGAAATGCAGTAAAGTTGTATTAACTAAAGGTTTAACTATGAATTTCCAATGAATTTTGTTGAATTCAGGAAAAGTTCTAAATGTAACATCTTGAAATATGATGCAAAATTCAAATTTCCAAGCACTATTCTTTAAAAATGAACTTTTTAGACTAGGTATGTGCTAGTATCTTTTCTGAAAAGTTGAACTGCAAAAAAAGGAGGTACAACAGTTCAAAATTCTGCCCAATTTAGTGCTGAAAACTGTATACGTACTTTTTGTATTATTTTGTTTTGTTTTGTCTGAGCTCAGTGTCTCATAATATAAGAATGTCAAAAGTAAGCCTCTGAAATAAACAAAACCTACAGATAAACAATTGCTTTAGATTAAATCATTGAAAAACGAAAGAACTGAAGCCTATGTTACTTGAGCAAAAAGGCATTTACTGCCCTGGTAGCAGTTATGCACAGGAAGACAAACTGGAATGCTTTGATGTGACAAATAAAAATGTGAAGTGTAGAACAGGTGCAGATATATGACCATGACAAATCTGCATATAATCACTAGTAATCTTATGGTCCTTTAGTCCTAGTTACGGATAAAAGATTTTTTTCAACTATGTTTCACACATATGATCAGTGTATCAATCAGAACACTGGGAAAATACCATAGCTTATGAGAACATCAAGAGCTTAACATTTTAAACTTCACTATCATGTTTCTAATTTTTTTCCCCTTTATGTACTTCAGGGTCTATATAGTGAACATTTATTGTTTAGGAATTTCTTTTTTTTAAGTTTTCTTTAAAACAATTCTCTTTGATCACCAACACTGAGTATGTTTGCTAGTTTTAAAGATGTTAGAATCAGATTTAGCTGAATACTATTAACACTGCAACCCTGTTCTATCTTTGACAATAGTTACAGAAGTAATAGTAGGTAGGTTATATTTACCACACTACCATGCAAACTATTTAGTGTTAAAACAGCTTCTAAAAGTTTTAGAATGAAATATATAAATTTTATTTCAGAAGTTTCTTTTTTTTTTAAACTTTAAAGTGCTATTTCCAATGTTCACTCCTGTGTAATTTCTATGCTAATAAATAGTATAGCATAGATTGAGCAAGCATATAATACAATATGAAACAAAACAAACATTCTTACTTTAAAATTAAGTTGCTAAACAAATCTGAAAAAGAAGTCAGACTCACGTCATCAAGCTGTGCTGCGACACGACAGTGTTCAGGATCTGAATCAGTTTTCTGCATTAAAGGAGGCACCTATACTTAAAAAGAGACATGATTATGAGAAAAAAGTTACAGGTCTCAAGGAAACCTCTAATGATAGAACCAATTTCAAAATATGATTTGAGATAATATTCATAACTGACTTACTATCAAGCATTTTGATCAGAAGTTAGTTACATACCAAGATATATCAATGTGTATACTGAACTATCTTCTAGTACAGCTTGAAATGTGTTTCCCAAAACTTGCAATATCCTCAAGAAAAAAAATCCACATGCATATTTATATTAAAAATAATCATAAGAACCGTTAAACTAGAAGAAACTGATGGATTGTCTAATTCTATATCCTCTCTCGGATAGTGGCTAATGCTTCAGAGAAAGGTGTAAAACCCATCAACCCATACCACAGAGCCAAGAGTGGATATGTCTTCCCGATCTCAGCTTATCCCCTGATCTCTGGCCTGAAGCATGAGATTCATAATTCTAGATCTCTCTTAGTATATAACTGCAGCTGTTATTCATACAATTGGGAAGCTTTTCTAAAAGGGAGGCTCATGGTGAGTCAAGGCCCAATCTTTGTTTTTTTACAAGTAATAGTTCTCTCAAGAAACATACTGGAGTCATTGTGGATAGTTCTCCGCAAACTTCTACTCAATGTGCATAGGCAGTCAAAAAAGCTAACAGAATGTTAGGAATCATAAGGAAAGGTACAGATAAGACAGAAAATACCATAATGACTTTAAATAAATCCATGGTACCTCCATACCTTGAATATTGCATAAAGTTTCAATGGTTGCCCCATCTCATAAAAGATATATTTAAATTGAAGAAGGTACAGGGAAGGGCAACAGCTTCCATATGAGAGATTAAAGAACAGTGAATATTCCTATTAGAAAAAAGAAGATTAAGGGGTGGGATATGATAGGGGTCAACAGAACCATGAATGGTGTGGAAAATGTAAATAAGGAAGTGTTATTTAACTGTTCACATAACACAAGAACACCCAATGAAATTAATAGGCAGCAGGTTTAAAACAAACAAAAGTAAGAACTTCTTTATACAATGAATAGTCAATCCATGGAACTTGTTGCCAGGGGATGTTGTGGAGTCCAAAAGTATAACTGAGTTCAACAAATAATTAGATAAATTCATGGAGGATAGGTCCCATCAATGACTATTATCCAAGATAGTCAGGGATGCAATCCCATGCATGGCTTTAAACCTTCTCTGCCAGAAGCTGGGACTGGATGACAGGATGGATGACCTCTGAAGCATCTGGCACTGGCCACTGTCAGAAGACCAGCTACTGGGCTAGAAAGACCATTGGTCTGATGCAGTATGACCATTTTTATGTTCTTGTAATCTTGAGAAATTAGATCTGGGTCCAATGCAACTCTGCCACCAAAAGGGACAGGAGATCCAGTGCTACCTTGGCCACGTTGGGGAAATAAGAATGACTCAGACATGGTCCATGCTGATTTTTAGTAGAACCCTGAGAAAGAATGGAATTGATGGGAAATAGTAAAGGAGGTCGTCATCCATGGCATAAAGAACGCATCTATTAGAGAACCCAGACTGTGACTTTGTAGGGACCAAAACTGCTGGCATTTACTGTTGTATCTCAATGCAAACAGATCGACTAGGGAATCCCCCAAAGTTGGAAAATGGACCTGACTACATCTGGATGAAGGTCTGTGAGAGCGAGCAGGTTTTTTCCCCTTTATATGGGGTAGGCTAGCCAGCTAGCCCTCAACTCCTTGACATTTATGTGAAGAGTCGGGTGTTTTGTGGACCTAATCCCTGTGACTGAAGGCAATCCGGATGAGCCTCCCAGCTGAGGGCAGACATATCCATTACTAGCATTATTGATGGTTAAGGAGGGTCAAATGGAACACCTATGCAAATTTGGCAGGGTTTGTCCACCAGTCTAGAGAGTCTAAAATGTAAGCAGGCACTATTAACACAGTGTTCAGATGGTGATGGCTCAGTAAAAGTACTGAGGCTAGCCAACCTTGTAGGATCTGGAGACACAATCTGACATACCAGACTATATATATATGAAAGAGACCGTATGTTCCAGATGCCTCACAGAATTCTATACAGTTGTGATTGGGTAAGCCTTGAGATCTAAAATGACAGATTGAATTGTCTCACACCTTGATCCAGAAAGGAAAGTTCTGGCTTGAGTACAATCCAGTACTGCTTCTATAAATTCTATTCTCTGAGCTAATGAGATCTACTTTTCTGAGTTAATCAACAGACCTAATGACTTGAAAGCTTACTGGATGCGAGATACACTGGACAGTACCTGAACTGTGGAATGGCCTCTCTCAAACCAGTTGTCCAAGTAGCGACAGACATGTACTCCTAACCTTCTCAGAAAGGCAGCTACCATTTTGTAAAAACCTTGGAAGCTGCCTACAAGCCAAAGGGCAACACTGAAAACTGGTAATGAGATTGATTTACCCAGAATCTTAGATACTTCCTGTGGCCTTCTTAAATCACTACATGGAAATAGCTATCATTTAAGTCGAGGGTGGCATACAGGGAGAGGATACTGGATAGTGGAAGCCAGCATGACCAAGCAAAACTTTATCGTTTTTAGATATCTGTCTGCTTTGATGTGGGAGGGAGAAAGGAGAACGTCTGCAAGAGCGCCTTGATGGGTTCTAAAATTGCCTCGTTTATTGGCAACAACATCTGGGATAGAGCAGCAGAGAAATATCAATGAGGCTGTGAGAAGATTCCCTCACCTCTTCTACTTGAATATCCAAGCCTGAGGGCCCCCTTTTTAAACACGCTTGTTGAGCTCTGTAGTCATCAGGAGGAGGCAAAGGCACCCCCAAGGAAAAACTGTTTCATCTGGATAGGAAGAGGATGAAGCCAGGACAAGGGGAGGCAGTTGATCTTCCTTTGTTAATTGTCCCACTGGATGCTCATGAACACCTTCTTCCTGCTTGGTACCAGGCTTGGGATCAGGAGGTGCTCAACTCACGGACTCCTCACTTCTAGCTAAGGGAAACTGAATGCTACTAATACACTGAGGATCTGGAAAAAGGGGGAAACCCTCATTCCAGAATGGCCACAGAAAAGGGGCTGGAACACAATATCATGCAAGCCATATATCCATGTCAGCACCAGATGCAGGGTCTCACCTCAGGGGAATAAGGTGTAGAAGGGGATTGGCAAGACACACTGTGCGCCTGGGAAACACAGGAGCCAACCTCAAGTCTGAAGAATTGCCTTCTCCTGATTATAGAGGAACCATTCCAGCCAGTGAGAGAGAGTCCTGGGAAAAGAAGCCATCATTGCTGGGTTCTCTTCCGACAATACTGGAGGACAGAGCTCCAGGACCCTGGAGATTAACCGAATACTGTGCCCTGCACTGGTGCCAAGTGGTCTACAAGTACTGGAGGGATGATCTCCTACACCACTGGGGACAATGGCACCAATTAGCTTAGCAAGTCCCTTGCAGCTTGAAACATCTCTGGCATGGATAGTACCGGAATAGTCTGTGACCAGTGTGCAAGAGATTTAGACAGTGCCACAACCATGAAGGGACTGATTCAGGCCTCAGATTCGACAGTGCCTGCCCCAGCACAGGAGTCAACAGGTTGACATAGCCAATGAACAAGTGGAGGAGTGTTTCATTTCCAACTGCATTCTACCAACTCTGTCCCCTTTCCTGGCAGACTTCATAGCTGGAGACCTGCCTCTCCCAGCAGAGTCCTTGAAAGACTTCTGTTTCTTCCAGGGCACAGTGATTCAGTCTGTACCAGAGGCACACTTCCCTCATATTTGGAACTGCTTGGTACCCTCTCTGACCAAGAAGGTTCTGAAAGTGGTCTCAGAACAGCCTCCATCAAAAGAAAATTCAGCATGGCCACTCTATCTTTCTTGGACCTAGGCATGAAGTCCTTTCAAATCCAACACTTATTCCTAATAGGATACTCATCCAAGCACTTCAAACAACTAGAGTGTGGATTGCTCACAGGCTTGGATTTCGAGCATGCCAGGCAAGATGCTTCCAAAGACATTCCTTGGTTCTCATAATGGAACTCCAAACTTGGGGAATTGAGAAAAAACTAAGGGTAGTCTTCTCTGACAGCTCCACGGATCAATTAAGCAGGTAGTAAAGGGTGTCCCCCTCAATGCAGCGCCGTGAAGATGCTGCGCTATGTGTACTTAAGCACACTGCTGGGCGATCCAGTCAACCTCCAGCAGCAGTATAGACCAGGCCCCACAGATGCTAAAACTCACTCAACAGAGACTAGCTAATCCTAATAACAATACAAATATGTAACTACCGTGTTTCTCCGAAAATAAGACAGGGTCTTATATTATTTTTTGCTCTGAAAGATGGGTTAGGGCTTATTTTCAGGGGATGTCTTATTTTTTTCCATGAACAACAAAGTGTATGGGGACCTTTACTTGTGAACGGCTTGTAAACTGTAACTAGGGCTTATTTTTGGAGTAGGGCTTATATTTCAAGCATACTCTAAAAATCCTGAAAAATCATGCTAGGGCTTATTTTTGGGGAAACAGGGTATATACATGAAAAAAACATGCTGAGAGTACTTGCTGAAGCAAGATAAACAGATTTCAACATCTGTCACAGGTGGTAAGAATGAAAGGTGGAGGGCACGTCATCAGCACGCAGCAGCAGAAAGGCACTCAACCGGCACCAAGATGTACCACTAAGGGGAAAATTTCCAACAACTGTTTGGGGTGCAAACACACCAAGAATGGAATGTACACATGTAGTTATTTGAAGAAGAAAGTGGAGCACCCACTCCTTTCTTATAACCTTGGATATCTGGTATACAGGGGGTGGGTGAGATCAGGAAAGAAGTCCGAATTATCCAAAGATATAAGCTAGACAGGGAGGAAAAAAAAAAGAGTCCTGACTGGACCAATCCCAGGAAGCTGGCAATGAAATCACTGTTGAGTTCTCCCACTTCTAGTGCAGGATCAGATGGACAGAATACTTTCCTCTACTCCCACCTTTCAGTTGTCAGGGCAGCCACTTTGAGGAAGAAAAATAACGTGCATGCCTGATGAGAAAATCATCAAGAGAGGGTGGTGTACAAAAGAACAACAGCTTCTTCTCCCCTCCCTCCCAGCAACACCAAAGACTTGGTGGGAAAGACAGCAGAGCAATAGCTTAGATGGCACTGGCAGGCAGCTATCATAAAGCCCTGCAGCAGAAGCAGGAATGCCAGCACTGGACTTAGCTACTTATCAACGATCCCTTGTCTGCTTTCAGTATCTGTGGAGCCTAGGGTTTCTTCACCTCGTCTGATCCTCAGCTGCAAGATGTAGGGCAGAAAAAGGCACAGCATCACCCTTTATGGTCCTGTAGATTATCTGAGGATACTGCTTCTATCTGAAGCAATACCACCTTCTCGCTCCCTCTCTTAAAACAGCAAATGCTCCTTCCTTGCTAAGGGACTTCATTAGAAATTTTAGCAGGTAGCGGAGTGGGGGAAAGTCTTCCTAGAAACAGGAAGCAAGAAAGAGTGAACCTGGGCCATCTAAAAATTGGTTTGGATCTTTAAAAGCACCTTTATTTTCCTTAACTCTATTTTGGAGAGTGACAGTAAAAAATGGGATTCTGGTTGCACTTTGGGTTTACTCCTTTTTCAAATGTTGCTTTGTTGTTGGCTTAAATAAATCATGGAGCAATACATAAATTATTGCACAATATTTCCATCAGTTTGAAATGTGTTGCCTTTTAATTTTACCTAGTGCCCTCTTTTTCTTGGATTTTAAAAGTAAATAGGTGTCTGATAGTCTCTGTATCATTCATTACCTTGTATTTTGCTTTTATTTGCAACTCCTCTTACTCTTCAACTTTCCAAAGTAAATAGAACCCCTGCATAATAGTTCTCTCTCTGTTTATAGCCTTTTCTATTCAATAGAGTA
Source organism: Mesoclemmys tuberculata (assembly GCA_007922155.1). Lineage (NCBI taxonomy): Eukaryota > Metazoa > Chordata > Testudines > Chelidae > Mesoclemmys > Mesoclemmys tuberculata. Next base: position 50,315,587 of record ML675603.1, read on the forward strand.
CTTAACATTTACTTTTAGATAAGGGGACCCAAACCTGAATGTCATCTCCTGTTCGACTCTACTATATATTACCTCAATAATACATTCTTACCTTGAAAAATGATTGCTTTATGTCTTGTCCCAATCTTTCTGACATTTTGCCCATGTTGTCTGACATTTTAGTCATCCCCTCTGCCAGGCTGTCAGGCAGGGACTTGACTGCATTGGAAACATTTCTCATAGAGTTACGCAGTGGGTTTACAAATGTGTCCATCTGAAGGGGAAAACATTTACCACAATTGCATAACCTACGGAGTACACTAGTACAATCATCCAGTATGAAAAAAGTCACACTATTCTAGAGAATAGAATCTATAATACAACCCTCATTAAGAACATTAAAAAATCCATTGATACAAGCACTGTATTAAAGTATTTTTACTTCTGTATTTTCACTCAGACATACTGGAAACAATATTTAATGTGGATGAAAATTAATTGGCTATCAACACTTAAAATTTGGGAACAACGTGTTAAATACAGAGTAAGGAACTTTACATGCTGGAATCAGACATGAGGCATGTTTTACTGAAAGGTCTTCAAGGTTCTGTCCCAAAACTAATTTTATTTGTTTAAATGAATTCTGCATTTATTTTTTTACAATAAAGTACATTTTGAAACTTTTGGGAAATCTATACACAGTTGTTTGATATCTTTGTGTCATATCTTAATATATGGAAAAATTTCCTTGTGTGCATATCTGAATCATACTTTATGGTAACACACAGAAATGTTGCTTAAAGTGCTGAAGTTTGTTTCCCAGAGTTCAGAGAAACATTTTAGCTTCATTTTCATCTATATATTACAGATTCCATTTTCTCACATTCCCAGTCTAGCTGCATACACCTATCTAATTCTTATTTACTGTTCCTTCAATTTCAGTTTCATGTCTTCACTCATAGCACTCCCTTATGCTTGGGAAGGGTTTTCCATTTTTTCCCCCCACTAATTGTCCTCTCTCTCCTGCAATTACACTTCTTTCAGAAGAGCTTCCTTCCTTGTTTTCATCTCATAACCTACCTGAATCACTGTCCCATGTGTTGTCTATACAGCATCATGCTGAGCATGTTAGATGTAACATATCACCATTAGGCCACGTTTATTGAAATTATTTTTAATATAATATTTCATGGAGACTACTTATGATTTTTCAATGTACTCTTTTTTAAAGTACAGTGCAAGTTAACAAAGCACATAATTTAGTATAATAGACTACAAAAGGAAAAGATAAAATTATGAAGGATCCAATACATTTGGAAAGGAGAATACCAAATCATCATTCTTTTCTGGTCATTACATAAAGCCGGATAAATTCAGAATGTTTTCAACTGTAAGGTCAGAAATTTTTAATGAACACAATTTAAATAATTAAAACTTTGCAAATAGTTTAAGGTGTTGGTTATCCAGGTCACTGGAAATTTGGGAATTTCAATAAGGACCTAATTTGCAAAAGCAGCTGCCCATGCAAAATGAGCAACTGTAAAGCCAAGTGCCTATTTGCAGAGACACCCATTTCACAAACACAACTGAATTTTGGCAGGCTTAATAGTGGATGCACAACTTTGGTGTTTAGCTCCATGTGTTCTCTGCTGGCTGAATGTAAAAAAGCAGTAACAACAGCCTCAAAGGGACAAGCATTACATCTTTTGGGCTGGAAAGTAGAAGTCTTGATAGCAACAGCATGTGTTGAGTTGGAGGTGGGTAGGAGATTGGAATGGTAAAGGGAGGACAGGAATCTCTGACAAGACGTTAACTTGTCAACAATAGAATTAAAAAGCCTTTTGTTGCATATTCAATACCCACTTATTTCTTTGGAAATTTGGCTTCCTTGACTTACAAATAAAGAGATTTTTAAAAATGGCTAAATTCTTAATTCTATACTGCTCTTAATTCCTGATGTATTCTTCTGACAAAATACATCACTAATACAATGCAAATTCAAAAATTGCTTGAACATGAAATAAAACACTGGTTTATAACTGTCTGCAGCCAGTTACTGATATGTTCAATTCATTTAATAAACCAAGGCACCTAATGCATCACTAAAATCTGCTAAATATGAAATGCCATTTTTACCTTCCGAGCAAAATCTCCTTTTCCTTTACTGTAGGCTTTATTCTCCAGGAAGTCATACACACAATGGGCTAAAGCTGGGGAAGCTTTCATTATTTCAGGATTTAACAACAACTAAGAAATAAAAGTTTACAATTAATCTTTCAATTTCTTCCAAAATAGAAAAAAGTCATATTTCATTTCATATGATAAAGGTTTTTAATAATGTATGTATTGCCCAAATTTATATATTTGTACAAAGAAGTGGCAGTTTTCAATGTATTTTCTTCATTCTCTCTCTCTAAACATTTCTTCAAGGTTATTATTCTAGAGAGAGAAATAAGGAGTTCATACTTAATTTCAAACATTTTTAAGAAGGATCTATCAGTCCTACACTATATGTAAAAGGTATCTTTTTGGCTACCTTGAAACTAGTTTCTAAAACCATTAGTCACTTTGTAATCAACACTTAGAAAAAATATTGAATTCAAGTAAGGTACCACACATATTACAAATGCAGGCTGTTACACAATCTAAACAATTTTTAGATTTCATAGCATTTTGTTTATTCTCACTCCCTCATAGAATTTTACTTCGAAACAAAGTAACTTCCCAAACAACTCTCCCCTGCTGATTGGAAGAGTGTACTTCAGCGTTAAGTAGTTTAGAAACCAATCTTATCAGTGAGTCACTTCGAAATTAGACAGCCGAATTCAGCAACAGAATAATGAAAGAAAAGAGTGGTTACTCTAACGCTATTTTGTTAAATGACCAAAAAACAGGAATATTATTTCAGCCAAGTTGAGTACAATTACCAAGACTACATCTTCGCTGCAGCTGGAGGTCTGATTTGCAGCTTGTGTAGACATACCTACGCTATAATAAAGGTAGCAAGGCCACTAAAAATAGCAGTGAGGAGAGAGTGGCGTGGACTTCCGTGCAGCCTGAACAAGCTAGTATACAGTGTGCGGCCTGCGTTATGTCCTCACTGCTATTTTTAGCAAGATAGCTAAATTAAAGATAGAACAGGTACATCCACACAAGCTACAAATCACAACCCCAGCTGCAGTGTAGATGTAGCCAAAGTCAGAAAGTTGAGCTGGGAGTGGGGAAAATGAGGAACGATGCTGAGCTAATAGTGAGAGGGGAATCTATTAACTAGAATAAAGTTTCAGTGTTCTACTTATGGTGTAACAGGAGGAATACTCTTTCTTAAGTAGTAAACCACTTTCCCTCACTGGGATAAACTACTTTCAGCCCCTTTGTTAATAACCCAATTTCCAGTTGGATTAACATTTTATAAAACTGTGCATATGTGTATCTCACACTTCAATTATTTAAATTCTGGACACTGAAACACAAGTTATCCAAGTTAAAGTTAGCATTTACCTTTAGCTGCGACATTTACAACATACTTGTTTTGTTTCAAATCAGGGTATTTTATTAAGACAATATCATGGTGATTGAATTAACACATTTATTGAAATGTACTGAATATCTGATGGAAAACCATTAGTTCAGGCAGACAGCCATACATATAAAGGAAAATTTGTAACTAAACTAGTTAAGAACTTACTTGCAAATATGCATTTAAATCCTTTTTCCTCTTCTCTAAAAATTCTCTGTCCATGTTGTTAAATGTCTTTTTGCCAGGAAGCTTCAATATACTTGCTAGGTTTTCAAACTAGAAAAAAACAAAACAAAAAATGTTAGCATATTTTTTTAATTGTGATGTCTTGTCATGGAACCATAGGCTGGAAGGCCAGAAGGGCCCATTATGATATCTGTTCTGATCTCCTGCATAACACCAGCCAAAGAAACTCACTCAATTTCTGCATCAAGCCCATAACTCATGAAATTTCCAGAAGGCATCCTTGCGGACCACAGGAAAACTGCAATTAAGGTGTACTGCACATTCTCTGAAAGATGCCAAGGACAAACTTGAATGCTCATAAAATGGGTCTGCTTGTGTTCTATGGCCACAGCAGGTCAGCTTGAAACACCCACTTATTTTTAAATTAGAGCTGTACAAAATATAAACATAGAATAGATCATGAAATCTGCTAAAACTAAGCTTGGGTTTAAGATTTAATATTTTGTGAATTGGGCAGGAGGAGCTAAAAGAGCATTTGCACATTGGGAGAGTCCACAAACCCCTTTAAAACATTCTCCTGCCTCTCTTCAAGTCAGCCAGCTTGCTGCCATTCTCCACAAATCCTCAGAGGTCCTGCTTACCATTGTATCTTCTGGGGAAGTGGTCTCCGTTCCTGCTACTGTTGATTCCATTCTGTAACTGTGTGGATCTATGCCATGGTCTTTTGGGATATCACATGGCTGACTGCATACTGTATCTTTGGGGGAACAACACCAGCTAGAGAAGTGAATCACCCCTTAGACCTGAAAGAGGCCACTGTCACATTAAACCCAGAGCAAGATAAGCACACCATAATACACTAGCAAAGGAATCCGCAGTTTCTCTAGCATTCACATGCTAGGAAATCAAGTCTCAATTGTTAGCATGTGGATTCTGGGAATCAGAGTTATCCTTAGTTATCACAAGCCATTATGCGCCCTTGGGCTTAGGACAGCAGTACCTATTGATGAGGCTGAAGCGCTTGTCTATCGCATTGCTTTATATAGGCAAGGTTTTTTTCAGGCTGTTTCAGCCTCTCTCCAGTGAGACCTTGAGCTTTAGGAAGAGAGAGTGCCTTTCCATGACAATACCTTAGAATATTCAAGGTTGTGAAAAGAGACCCTGAAGACTCAGGGACAGTGATCTTTATGCTTAGCAAACCCAGATTTTCCACTAGAAACCTGGGACTCTGAAGGGATAAGTGGGATTTAGTTAAGAACCACCTCTGGGATAGAGGGAAGGACTGTTCCCAAGATGTGTGAGTTAGAGTCCAATCAAACAGGGTTCATTTCCAGCTCCTGCAAACTGAACTCCCAGGTTTAGTCTGTGAAGACCACTGAACCGCGTAAGGCTCCCACAACTCTAAATTAATTACAATCTGCAGAATGCACTGTGTAAAACCAAAAGAGAAAATGGTTCCAAGCCTAGTTCACTCTACAAAAAAATATGTCACAGAGGAAGACTACTAGCTAGACAGACAAAAAATATCCTGCTAAAACAAGACTAATTAGAAGTTCTAGAAGTGGAGAATAGGCTATTGAGTATGGGTAGCTGGTTTCAATGGCACTTTTCAGAATTTATTAAAATATGAACTTTTAGAAATTGGAAGCAAATCTATAGTATTTTCAAGATGCAGCACCAAGGTCAGAAAACAGAAAATTCTAACAGAAGTGCAATAAAAAAAAAATCATTAAGTAAATATCTGTACTATCTGATAGTCTGACAAATTGTTTTAAATGAATATCAGAACTTTAAGCACTTCTTTAAAACAAAGACATATTTATAAATTTGTATCTCATGTACAGCAATTTTCCAATTCACCACGTCTTTACGTTTCAAACAGACACCTAAACTATCATCACAAAAAAGTCAGTCATTACCAGCCAAAGCAAAGTTCAAGACCATGATCAAGTGCTGAGTTTCTGCAATCCTGTAAACTGCAGCGCTAATCTTCAGTTTCAACACCCCTATTGATCTAAGATGATATTTCTATTAATGCACCCAGAGAAGCTTGCTTCAGTAGCAAGAGAATTTTGAGCTCCCTCTTCCTGCCTTACACAGCCACCCACTACAGATCCTCTGCCCCTTGCTTCTAGGGGTGGTGTAGCTCAATCTGAAACCAATGCCACAAGCCAGCTTTGTGAAATTTTGAGAAAAATAAGTTATCAAACATCACAACCTTCCTTCACGACAGCACAAATACTTATGACCCATTTCTGGGCTCTTTTTATAATAAAATATTGGGCCTAATTCAAAGCTACAACAGGAAAGCATAAAGTAACCCTGCCTGAATCAGCTAAGACCACTGCACTACAGAGGAGATTCATTATCTCAGGAAAAGCTTTACTTCTTCCCCATCACTCCCCCTCAACTCTGGACGTTATTTGTTTTTAAAGACTCTCTTAATAACATGGTGGCTCTTTCTGTTAAAAATTAAAAAAAAAAAAGGCAAATGCCACAGGACTTGGTTTCCCATGGGTCAAAGCCGTGCTTGAGAATTCATAAGCCACTGGCTAGGACTCCCTGATCTAGCACTGATTAGCCCCTGCACAAGTTAGAGAACCTGAGGGGCTGCTTTAACTTATGCCACTGTTACAAAGCCCTTTAAGAACCTTACCCCAGTGTAGGAGGATAGATGTAATAGAACTCTGGTTCAAACACCACTATAGCATATTCTCATATTGCAGAGCACAGGAGATACAGCAATATCATTGGTTCTAACAGGCTACTTACCACACAGTGGCATCTAAGGTTTGGTCTACACTTACCTCAGCAATTTGGAGGCAGTCGACGGGAGTTACACAATGTATGAAAAGCCCGTGGACTTCTGTGCTTCTCTTCTGCGTGCCATCTTCACTGCACTGCACTGACAGGAGCTGTGTTCCTGTCAACACAGCACTACGCCACTCGAGGAGGTGATTTTAGTACGTCGACTTCTCGATCAACTGAGCGGGTCTTCACTGACCGCTCAGTCAATCCAGATAAGTCAATCTGACAGCAGCGACTTTGCTGCTGTCAGTGTAGACATAGCTTAAGATACCTAATTTTTTTCCAATGGCTATAATAGGAAAATCTCACTATATGGTAATACTTGGCAATTTTACTTTTTAGATCTGTACATTCAAGATTTTAGATCTTGCGAATACCAACTGGTCATACCTAATTAACAAGATTGAAAACTGGATTCCAAAGAAAGGCCACAGTATGCAAATATTTATAGTTTACAGAATTAGAATATAATCAGGTTAATGAAATACTCTGTGAAAGAGCAAGATTTGTTAACTAACTTAAATACACAATAGCAATGAACAGTGGTTTACTGTCCTGTACACACTTCTATAATTACATTTTATTGGTATTTATCTGTAGCTTCCAGAGAAACTCATTTTAAAAAATAAGGATTTATCCTAAGAAGTCAATATTGTTGCTATAAACTGTAGTCTGGACTATGGGGTCTAGAGGCTAATACAAAACCCACTGAAGTGAATGGAAAGGCTCCTACTGACTGCAAAGGGCTTTTAATGTGTGTCTATATGTACAAATTATTCTTTTTTAAATATATTTTATCATCGTGGGGTCAACATCAACTGCACATCTTTAGCAACTGCTGTAAGAGACCTACAGCTGTTTCAGCTTCATGGATTCCAGGGTGTGGTATGTCTGCTTTTTTTTTTTAAAATAATATTGCATAGGTATGAAGAATTAATCGTGCAGACAGGAAGGGGTAAAAAATTGATATGCTGAAACTGTATTATTCAATATCCCCTGCTAGTTAGTGAGTCAGAATTGTCCAACTCTGATCATAGGTTTTATAACCTAAAAAATATTTAATCTATGTGCATGTACAAAATATTAAATATAATTTTTGTGTACAGTATATGTACATGCATATATATATATGCTTACTTTTCAAGAAGTTGGCCACTTCCACTTTAAAATGTTATTTTGATCCTATAACGTTGACCTAGCCACAGAGAACTCCGAGTATTCAAACATATTTAAATTTCTGTTACCAAAAAATAGAGTAAATGTATGCTATAGACCAAGAGTTTTGAATAGTTAAAGAGTTTATATAGTCAATAATCTCAACTGCTACTAAGATGTGGTTCAAAAGCATCTGACTCTTTTAAAAGCATTGTGTTGTTAACCCTTGTTCATGTCAGCAGGTTCTACTTTGTACCAGCTGGTGCATTACAAGTCTTTGCATTTTTTCTCTCATTTTATGGGGGGTTAAGAGTATGAGAAATACAAGCAAAGCAATAAAAGGCAGATTGTCTAGTAGTATATAGAACTGCCAACAGCTGTCCCCTTCCTAGACCTCACAGATCCTTAGCATTTCACTTAAAAACCTAAATGGCCCATTTCCCAAGCTCAGTTTTTATTTCTTAAGCTCTGTGACAAATACAACAAATGAACTAAACCACTGTTCCACACTGACTACACTTCCAATGTGAACATCACTTAATTTTTTATAAAAAGATTATTAAAACATGTTGACCAAATAATTCTGAAGATAATCTTTTTTTTTTTTAATTATTATATATAACTGCATTTTCTTATGGTTAGTGTTAAGAAGGATTTGCACCGAGCCTTATTTGCATATTACTTGACAAACACTTGTTCTGTCTGACAAGCTAGGGAAATAGTGTACATGCTGCAGAATAACAGTTTTGCAATTTGTTGCCAACATATATTGAGGACTGCGATCAACTGCTTTCCCTATTCACTGAAGGCAGGACAAGAAGAAATAGACTTAATCTGCAGCAAGAAAGATTTTGGTTAGATATTAGGAAAACCTTTTGAAGCATAAGGATAGTTAAGCTCTGGAATATGTAGCTTCCAAGGGAGGCTGCGGGATCCCCATCCTTAGAAGTTTTTAAGACCAGGTTGGGTAAACCCGTCGGACAGTCTTGACCCTGTCGGAGCACAGGGATCTGGACTTGAAGATTTCTTGAGGTCCCTTCCAGCCTTACAATTCTATCATTTTATGATACTGTAAGAACAGGGATAAAAACAAACTGGACTTTGAATTTAATATACAAAAATACAATCCTTCATTTGTGTTCTTTGTTTGTACAGCAACTAGCACAACAGAATCCTGACCTATGACTTAGGCCCTCTAGTAATCCAAATAATAATAATATAATAATCCTAAACTGACCTAACTGTGTAAATCCTAACACAGCATGTACATGTTACCAAAACCAAAGCAGACACCTCTGCCCTTGCTAGACTGATTTTACCCCCAGGTATGAACAGCACTGATTTAGACCACTCTTATGTTGTTTATTCTGATTATCTTTAATGCACTGTCTTGACAGGCATAAAAGGGTACATTTTTATCACGCCAGATCAGTAGGGTTAATGAATTTTTTCTATAATATTAAATTAAGATGCAGGCTAGCCACATTAGCTGGCTGTGTTTTAGCTTAGGGGGAGACTACAGGGTAGAACTACGGTTGTTGGCCTTATTTGTAATATCCACACCTTAGAATGCATGAATCTCTTTTTAGTGTGACCTTAACTCTGAATTTCTGGGTTTGTAACATATGCAATCCAGTTAATTACAGCATCCCTGTAAAGCTTTTTGCCCTTAAGTGACGAATACTCTTAACTTCAACTCCATTTTAACATAGCTTTTTGTCTTGACATTGCCTTACTTTTAAAAAATCATTATAAGTTCCATATATGAACATTAAACAAAGAAACAGAATGCTACTCATTAATATTTCTTATGATCTGAACATATGCACTAACAATCTTAATTTTTTTTCTGTTTCCAACCTGGTTTATAGAGCTGTTAGTGAAACTGGAGCTGTGTGAAAGAAGGGCTGGGGGAGCCTGGTCCCTGAATTGTAATATTTATGCAACTTTCTGGGTTCACCAATGTTTTTGCCTGAATTCCCCCAACAGTGATGCCCCTATACACAGTATAACAGAGGCAGCAGTGCCATGAGAGCCTGTCTAGGCATTTAGTCACAGAATCTTTAAAAAGCAGTCCACTTGAGCCAACTAATCTACAAATGAGAACTCAACCCATGGCCAGTCTCCTTCATACCACAGTTCTATTGCATGCAAATTAACTTCAGAGGAAGGGTGACGATTGGCTGAGTTACCTATGATGTCACACATACTTAGTTACCCAAGTTAATTTAAGCTTCTCTATAGCTTTTATAATCACTGCAATTACATACAACTGTTGCTAATTTTGCTTAATTATTATTTAATTTTTTCTAATATTGTCTATGCCCAAGTTAATTTTGGGTAAATAAATTTTAACTATGCAGAAAATTTAAAGAATCAATGTTATTCTGTTATTAAGATCAGGTGGGATAAAAAAGATAGACATGCTAAATTTTTGAAGGACACAGTTTTTAATAAACTTTAACTCAAACTAATCATTTTGTCATTTTAAAGAAAATTCAGAAAGCATGTGGATTCAGAGTAGCTGCAGTAAGTTTGGGGATGATATACCATATTTTTCATACAAAACAAAATATTGAATCCCTGATTAAATACAAAAGTGAACCCAACCTTCGCTATGGAGTCAACAACAATACCTCCATAATAAGAGCATCATTGATGGGCAGTTCACATATCATTAATTATTTCCTTCTGAAGACTCCTCAACAAAGCCAGGCCCTCCTCAGAGGAGCTGCCCCATCACAGGCAGCCAGGGCATACTCCCAGCCCCTCCGTCCCTACACTGGGCACCAGCAAGGAGCTGCGGGGACAAGAGCCCAACACCCCCCCCTGCTGTTGGGCATCCCCCGCCACCCCCACAGCGGTGGAAGAGCAGGGAACAGGCCCACAGACCCCCTCCCTCGCCCCCAAGGGATGCTGACAACACTGCTGCCACTGCCGGGGGCGGGAGAAGGGGAAGAGCAGGAAACGGACCCAGAGACCCTCCCCTCTGCAGGGTGCTGCCCCCGCTGCTGCAGCCACTGACAGGGGAGGAGTAGGGGAGAGCGGGACATGCTGCCACTGATGGGGGGTAATGGGGGAGAGTGGGCGCTGCCGCCAACAGGGGAGGGGGGCGTTAATGTAAGTAGGCTCCCGGGGCACCAGACACCCATGGTACGCCACTGGATTAAGGCCACACAAGTGAAAGTATATTAACATCAACTTTTAGTACCCAATTCTAAAACAATGCTATAGCTGCTTAAACACTACCACGCCTTTCAAAGATATACTCATAAGATTCAACAGTCTCTATAGGATCAGTTACCTGTTCAGTTATCCTCATGTGGAAGTCATGGAAGTCACTGTAGCGACGATAGGTTTTCCATATCTCTTCACTGGTTGGATTTCGCCGATGTACAGTGATAGCATACAATGCATATGTCTTGCCATGGTCATTGCATACTCCTGCCACAGCATAGGGGTCACAGTCAGCATAGACTAGTAATTTAAAATAAAAAACGAAGAGGGAAGAGAAACACAAACAAGGAGGAAGACGAAAGGACACAAGAGACATGAAATGGAAACATCTGAAATGACAGACTTGGAGACAAAAATGGATGTACAAGCAGAAGAATAAACCCTCCTGTAACAGAAGTTCTCTGTAAGTGACATCCTCCAGAGACTCCCATATTGTGTAAGCATGAAAATTTAGCTTAGAAGGAAGTTATATAAATTTACTGATGTTTGAAGTAAAAAAAATAAAAAAACCATGCCTCAGGGAGCATATAAGGGGCCAGGTCTTCCAGCACTGTATACATTTTTGATTGACAAAAACATTTTAGCCTAGAGGATTTCAGGGAATGGGTGAAGGAGTCTACTGTAAATCAAGAAAGAGTACTAGTCAGCACTCATACTCAGGTAGTTTCTTCTCTCTAAACATATACGTCTTTCTTTTGCCTCTGCAGATTTCTTCTTTTGGGAGGCATGCAGAGTTAAAATGCTACCAAGCAAAACATTTTAAAACATTGAATAGTAACATCACTTGTAATTAGTTAAATGAAAATTAAAACACAACTAATAGATTATAATCCAGAAAATAAGTGCCATCAGTTAATTTGAGATTCTATTAAAGTTAAGGCCTGCACTTATTCAAGAAATAAGAAATTTAAGAAATGTATGCACACCCATGTAAAGAGATGCAACTCGATCCGTGTAGACTATCCCTTAATTTTTCTTTAAATGTTAATGAGTAATGAGCGTGACTAATCTGAGAGGTAACCACTCCTTTATTTTTCTTTTATTAAAGATTATTGTAATTGTTTACAGAGAGGATACAGATATCAATATATTTTTGAAATTTAGGTTCTCTCTGACTAAAGGTGGGTCTATACTGACAGTGGCAAATTCGCCACCATCAGATAGATGTCTCTGGATTGACTGAGCGGTCTGTGTAGACCCGCTCAGTTGATCCAGAAATCGACAGAGGAAAACCACACCAATAAGTGGTGTAACGCTGCGTCGACAGGAATGCTGTTCCCGTCGGTGCAGCTCAGTGTGGATGGCGCGTGGAACAGATGCAGCAGAGTCAACGGCAGATAAGCAAGTGTTTTACGTCACTTGAGTATCTCCCATCGACTGCCAACAAATCCAGAAAGTAAGTGTAGGCCAGGCCTAATAAATTCAGAAAACTGGTTATAACTCCAATAACTTTTGTACCTTTCCTTCCCCCATCCCTTTTCTACCAATAGATTTGTAGAGTCTAACACCAGACAGAAACATTAGATCATCTAGTCTGACCTCCTGTATATCACAGGCCATTAAATTTTACCCAGTTATGCTTGTATTGAATCCAGTAACTTATGAACCCACTGAGAGAGTCCAAAACGTTACATATATAGCTATAGAATTCCCAAGTAAAATCATTAGCAGGTATTTACAGTTTAAATCCATATCAATCAGTGGTAAAACCCCACAACATTAAGAAAGCCTAGAAACAGTTTCAAGTTTATACTTAAACACAGAGTACAGAGAATGCCATGTTATGCGGTCAACGGAACTTTGAGTTGGCCCATCTATTGTCATGCCTGAAAGCATGAAAAGCCTCTAAGGTGGCATTCTTAGCCTCTAAAACTCATAGCTTCCTTGAATCAATGACTCCAAAAACTGAAGAACACATGTTAACTGACAACTTTACTCAGCTGTGTGCTTAAAAATATTCTATCATTCCAAATGATACATCTTTACATCACACTAGCCCTGCTTATTTCCCATTATATACAACCCACAGAAAAAACTTATGCTTGTGAGATTTTTTTTAAGGAGACCACATTGGGGATAATTGTTCAAGAAGCATTATGGCATCTATTTTCTATAGGCAAGGATAACTCACTCTCCATTTGGAAAAATAGATAACTTTATGTAGGTCAAGAAAATTGGGCGCTCTAGACACGTGGGGGGAGTGAATATATTAAACAAGGAAGATCCAGATTCAAAGACTTTTAACTGAGAACATTCTGTCTCTGTGCCATAAAACAATAACTAGAAATTATCAGTTTGTCTCTCCATAGGATTTCAACCACTAAGTTAAAACACACAGAGAGAAGTAGTCCTAAAATTAAAGGTCACAACCAACGACTTTCTGACTTTTCTGGAAAAAATCACAGTTCACACATGATCAATAGAAACTTGTTAGAACTCGAAAGCTAATGTGTACGATTTCATGGGCGCCAAGCATGCTCCATCCCTCATAGCCCTGGCAGGCCCAGTGGACTGCACATGCATCATTCCGATAGAATACCAGAGTATGCACCATCCAGGAAACATAGGGGCTGTGCAAGACTTACCTTGCAATTACTCCTTCTAGCTGCCAGGAGTCACTGTGGCACTGAGCATGGGAACTAAGAGAAGGAAGATTGTCTTTCCTGTGCTCTCAATGAAGGGTGGGAGATGTGTGTGTGTGAGAGAGAGAAAGATAGGGCAGGAACTGCCCTGGAGACAGGAGCTGGAGACAGAGAGAAGCTGGGTAATGAGGAGGGAGAGACAGGAGCAAAAGGTCTATTACCACTAGAGAATGCTCCCATGCAGAACCTGGACATGAACGTACTATTCCTGAGTCTCAACATTTTTTTTTTGGCTGTCAAGCAAACAGCTGTGAAATCCATTAGCCAATTGTGCATCTTCAGCTCACTTTAGTGACAGGTACACATATAAGATAACTGCATTCTACTGCTACCAGTTACTCCATTACCCCAACTGTTAGAGGATAGTGTGGTGGATCTAAAGATACCAACATTGCCGGAGGCCTATATGAGTGTCCATGTTTCCACATGATGACATTTCTTTTTATAATTTTTAAACTCAGGAAATTAGACAAAAAAAATCTATGTAAGAAGAATGTTCAGGTTGCAAAAAGTCAAGCACTCAAAAGCTATGAAATATCAGAATTAAAATTAACCATGTAACTTTAATTTGGCCTCTTTGTGTATAGGTGTAATTAAAAACTATCAATATATGATCACATACTATTATTTCACAGAACTGCTGCATCATTCAATTAACCAAAAGGATGTGCTTACTGAGTGAGAAACTATTCAGTGTTTTCTTTTATCCTCATCATTCAGTGGGTGGCCCTATGCATTACTTACTGCACATTATCCAAATCCTTCTCTGAATATAGAAATATTAATTTCCTCATGGGAAATTCTTTTATCATAGTGTCTTAAAAATATGAATTTATTTTCACAACTCTGTAAAGTGAAGAGGTATTATTCCAATTTTACACACAGGGAACTGAGGCAGAAAGATTAAAGCCAATACTGTCAGAAGTGTCAACTAATTTTGGGTGCCCTATTTAACATTTATAGAAATTCATCCATTTAGGACAGAGATTCTGTTGACCTCAGTTGCAGTTATGGGTACTCAGCACTTCAGCAAGGAAATAATGAAACCATATCTGTCAGCATGATAGGCAGGGATATCAAAGCACCAGTGGCCTAACCATTGTCTAGTTTTATGGAGGCATTACTGCAAAGGAGAGTTTGAAGAAGGATAATGAGTTAGCTTTGTGGATGCTCTTCCCAAGCATGAAGGAGGAAGAAAGCATCAAGGTGCTTGTTTGAAAATTTAAACAGTGGGTGATGGAGGTTGGCATTGTGGGCTGCTTAAAGGTGGTAGTTGAAATCTCCAGAGTGAACAAGAGATGACAGGTATCATAGAAGATTAGGGTTGGAAGGGGCTCAGGAAGTCATATAGTCCAACTTCCTTCTCAAAGCAGGACCAACCCCAACTAATCCATCCCAGTCAGGGTTTTGTCCAACCGGGCCTTAAAAACCTCTAAGAATGGAGATTCCACCACCTCCCTAGGTAACCCATTCCAATGCTTCACCACCTTCCTATTGAAAAAGATTTTCCTAATATCCAACCTAGATCTCCCACATTACAGCTTGAAATCACTGCTCCTTGTTCTGTCATCAGCCACCACTGAGAACAGCCCAATTCCATCCTCTTTAGCACCCTCCTCCCCCTTCAGATAATCACAGTTTGCTTTCAAATCCCCCCTTACTCTTTTCTTTGGCAAAATAAACAAACCCAGTTACCTCAGCCTCTCCTCATAAGTCAGGTGCCACGACCCCCTATTCATTTTTGTTGCCCTCTACTGGACTCTCTCCAATCTCATCCTTTCTGTAGTGGGGGGACCAAAACTGGACACAATACTCCAGGTTCACTAGTGACGAATAAAGGGGAATAATCACTTTCTTCGATCTGCTGGCAATGCTTCTACTAATGCAGCCCAACAAGCCTTTAGCCTTCCTGGCAATATGGGCACACGGTAGACTCATAACCAGCTTCTTGTCCACTGTAACCCCCAGGTCCTTTTCTGCAAAACTGCTGCCTAGCCAGTTGGTCCCCAGTCTGTAGCAGTGCATGGGATTCTTCCATCCTAAGTGCAGGACTCTGCACTTGTCCTTAATGAACCTCATCAGATTTATTTTGGCCCAAACCTCCAATTTATCTAGGTCATTCTGAATCCTATCCCTACCCTCCAGCTAACTACCATTCCCTGCAATTTAATGTTATCTGCAAACTTGCTGAAGGTGCAATCCACCCCATCTCTAGATCATTCATGAAGATGATGAACAAAACAGGCCCCAGGACAGACAACTGGGGCATCCTGCTTGATACTGGCTGCCCATGAGACTTTGAGCCATTGATCATACCCATTGAGCCTGATGATCTGGCCAGCTTTCTTTATTTATCTTATAATCTGTTCATCCAAAACATACTTCTTTAACTTGCTGATAAGAATATTGTGGGAGACCATATCAAAAGCTTTGCTAAAGTCATTTCATCGTAGAAGGTAATTAGGTTGGTCAGGCATGACTTGCCCTTGGTGAATCCATGCTGACTGTTCCTGACCATCTTTCTTTCCTCCACATACTTCAAAATGAATTCCTTGAGGACCTGTTCCATGATTTTTCCAGGGTCTGAGGTGAGGCTGACAGGTCTGTAGATGCCCAGATCCTCCTCTTTCCCTTTTTTTAAAGATGGGCACTATATTTGCCTTTTTCCACTTGACCAGGACATCCCCCAATCGCCACGAGTTTTCTAAGATAATGGCCAATGGCTCTGCAATCACATCAGCCAACTCCCTCAGCAAGATGGGGATAGGCTCAAAAGGGCTTTGAAAGTAAAGACAAGATTTGTATAAGTATTTATTTAGGTGTTGCTTCACTTAGTGTTGGCAACACCTAACTGACTGAGGAGCCCAAGTCTCATTTTTGAAAAGTGAATTAGGCTCGTTAGACAGTAAGGTGTTGCTCTACTCAGCATTGCAATGACTAAATACCATTAAAAATTTGGGCTAAATAGCTAGCACAGGGATGCAAAGGGAAGTATGACATAGCCAATGCAACAGGCTAGGAGAATTATCTTTGCATCAGCATTCTGAATGGATATGAACAGAAGAACCCTACAGACTACAGCCACATTCACTACACAAACCTGATACATTCCCATAGCACAGTCTGTCTTGTGCACTGAATAAGACAGAATTCCTGGAGGTGGGGTGAAGGAATAGTACATGGTCATGTAATTAAAAGCTGTATTACAAGGGTGGCCAAACTTACTGACTCTCAGAGTCACATACAACAATTTTCAAAAGTTTAAGAGCCTGGGCGCACCTGCCGAGCCTCTAGGCTTAAGCCCTGTGGCATGGTGGTGGGGCTCGGGGCATGGCAGACACGGCTCATGGGGCAGAAGCACTAAGCCCCACCACCACCCTGCCGCAGGACAGAAGCCTTGAGGCCTCATGTGCCTCTCATGGGGCAGAAGCCTCTAGCCCCATCACACACCATAGGGACAAAGCCCTGAGCGCTGACAAATGTGCCCTGTAAAGCTGAAGCCCTGAGGCCCTCCTCCGCTGGGCAGAAACCTCTAGTCCCCATCCCAGCTGCATGGCAGAAGTCCTGAACTATCCACCACAATCTGGTAGGTGGAGAATGGTGGTAGGAGGGCTTTGGGGGCACCACAAGCCTCACTTTAACTGTAAAAGAGCTGCATGTGGCTCCTGAGCCACAGTGTGGCCACCCCTGCTATATTATAATGCATATTCACAGGGAAGACAAATTAAGGCTGAACAAACTCTGATTTCTGGGGCTTCCTAACTTTTGAGTGCTTGACTTTACATTAAAGAGCTGTAAACACTGCAATTTTTATAATCAAGATATTGATATTTCACATCAAGCAGCATCTGCAAAGTTTATTAAATGGCAAAAAAATTAGTCAAGAGTTAAGCTTCCCCAGTAATAGCTCACTGCACTTCCAGAATGTCAAATTCAGAATAACTCAAGCTTTTGAAAACTAGGATATACAGAGTTAATAAATACCCATGAAATCCTAACTCTACTTTCTTTGAGTGATGCACTGAAACACCCATAACACATACCCACATTCTACCTTTTCACTGTAATGGCCTGGCCAAACCTCACTTGCCCTACATTAAAACAGAGCCTACAAACCCTTTACATTTGCACACAGGATACTACCTAAACGTATACTTTCCCCTAACCATAGACTGCTGTCATATCCCATCTCACTACTGATAATACCCATAGCAAGAAGACCCCAGTGCCCTGCTACTGACACAACCTATACAATTATGTAATGAAATTATGCAGACCTCCTCCTATCACAAACACATCTCTACCTACCTGCCCTACCTAGTGCCTCTACCATTCAGTATAGCTATATCTAAAACACAGAAAGCAGCTGGAGTGCAATGCGGATAATTTTCAGCAGCTCTTGCCAATTCCAGAGGGGCAAAGTTAAACTTGCATAGGTCGGTACCTTAACTTTGGATTTCCCAGGTTTCAGAAGTTTGACTTTTGCTGACCTTGACATTCTGGAAGGGCACGAGCTATCACCCAGCAACCTTATCTCTGTGTTAACCATGTTTTCTGTCATTTAATTTCTTAGTCTTTTAAAAAGAAAGAAATTTTTGTTGGTAGGAGTTAGTGGTAATTTAAGCAGTTGTAGCTCACACCAAAGTTTGCAGCTGACATGCTACTGTGGCTAGGTAATAATAAAAAGACTTAGCTTTAGTATAGTGTCTTTCATCAGTAAGTTATTAAGAACTTTGCATCATTATCCTCATTTTACAGATGGAAAACTAAGGTACAGAGGTGAAGTGACTTGCCCCAGATCATCCAGTAGGTCAGTGACAAAGCTAGTAATAGCCCCAGTCTACACAGTTGCGATGTGATCGCTTATTGGTCCTCCCCTATCATTTACAGTTTGAGTGGAACAGAGATAATGGTCATGCTTTTGAAACGTGTAGATAACAGGATGAGGGAGAGAAATCTTATCCATGGTCTATGTCCTAACACCTTGATAGTTTTCTTACACGGTGCTTACAATAACTTTAAGTAACAGAGAAGACTTGTGTGTCTCCTTCTATACCTCCTTCCCCACCATACACCTCCCCCTAATTCCAGTTCACCTTTCCCTTTCCACTCATTAAGCCATTAGCTGGAACTCTAGAAGCTATAAATAGGTAAGAAGTTCCTCCTTGCTGTCTCCTGCCCTATACTTCTGTGTATACACATTACAGGCAGCAGTTTACTGGAGGGCCACACGTTACCTTGGCTATGGAGCCTGAACTGCACACTGAGCTGAGCTCCTCACTCCCACTACTCACCCTATCTAGGACACTCCTGCCATTGCTTCAGCCTGGCTTCCCCAACCATGTGCCAGGCTCACCTAGTCCACCCCTCCTCCACACACTCTAGCCAGCCCTCCCAACCCCATATAGAGTGGCTGTGTATCTTCACTATTAATTTTCTGTAATTCAGATTTTTAAATCTGCATTACCTTCAGCTCTTCCTTCCCAAATACTTGCTTACATAGGGCAAGGAGAGAGGCTTCAAGATCAGCTGAGGGACAGAACCAACAAGATCCCAGCTCACAGTGAGGGGCAGGGAGAACTGCGCAGACACCCCAAAAGGAGCAGGGTCTCCTAGATCCCAGAACACTCATTAGGCAGGGAGAATGGCTCAGATCCCTGCAGAAAGCTAGGGCTGCCTCAGATCCCAGCACACTAACAGAAGTGGAGAACTTATGACGGATACCAATACCTCCACCCCTAAACCACCAACTTCCTCTGCTACCCCTCATATTCTCCAGTTCCTCTCACTCTCCCTAATCCACACCTCTGTACCTAAACCCTCAACTTTTTCTTTCCCCATCACCCATTTTCATTTATCCTCCTCCCCATAATAGCCCCATCCCCTGCTGCAGATCCAACCCCCTACTCTTGCACCTCTTATAATCCCTCTTAAACGGGGCTCATATGTGGGAGGACTAGGAGGAGGGGATCAGAGCCTCTCTACAGGGGCTAGGGCCTCCAAAATCGTGGTACACTCACAATGGCAGTGAAAGAGGCTCAGACTACTCCAAGAGGTACTGACCACCAGATCCTGGCATACATGGGAGGAGAATGTCAGGCTGACAGGTGCCCCAGGCCTATTTTCCCCCAGCCACTCACATTCCCACTTCCCAGTGTCCAAACCCCTCTGCTTCCACGCCACCTAACCTCCTCCCCATAATCCTGCTCTCCTTTTTGCACTCCAAATCCCTTTCCCCCATTCCCAAAAACTCTTCCATCCCTAATCTCTTTCCCCTGCCAGTGAATATTTGCATGTGTCTTTTATTTTTATTTCAAAAACAGACTCAGAGCTTTCTGAATATCCCACTGTAGTCTGACTACATTTCCTCAAAACAAGCAAAAACCTTTGACAGAGCCAGAAGTCTCCTTTTTTAATTTCAGATTTCTGTCAATGGTTGGATTTGAACACACAATGGCTGAATGCTTTCCAGGTTTGATGATTGGAGTATTCCTCCTTGAGCCATTCAGTTCCTGTGACTCAGACATTAATAAGCTAATTAGCTTCACGCTCACTCTCTCTCTGCATGTGCAGAGTAACCTTTGTGAAGTGCCGCCAAGCACTTATATAGCTGACATGTCTAAGAACCAAACTCTTTGGATAATAATGTTGTACTTTGATTTTCCCCAAAGGGCTAGTGGGGGGTGTCATTCTGACTAGATTGGAGGGGCCCTTGAGCTACGATTACTCCCTTCTACACCAGTCTTGTGCTGGGGGTGTCACACTGGTTAGATGGGGGAGGGTGACATTCCTTATATTGTTTGACATCAGTATGTCAAAATCATAGTAATCTATTTGAGATATGCCATGTCAGGTAATGTTAGAAAGGCTACAATGTGCTAAGTAAGATAATGTTTATGTTCATGTGTTATATGTGTGAGGGAAGTTATGGACATCTTTGATATACCTGTATTTCAAACTATGCTGTATAAGGCACACCCCGGACAGAGAGACAGCAGGACAACAGCCCACTTAATGGCCCATCAAGACCTATACAGAAGCAAAAGACCCAGGAAGAAACTAAAGGCATACCTGAAGAGTTACCAGGATTGCCCCATGTGACTCTGGACTCCATTTTAGTTCTTGTAAGGGCCTACAGGCCGCATGGCCAGAGACAGAAGGTATATAAGATCAAGCCACAGAAACCATGTTGCCTTTGTTCCTGTCCAGCTGCAGACACACACCTACCCACCTCTGGATCAATTCATTTTGCAACTGAACCAAAGGACTTAGACCCATCCAGGTACTGGATGTATATCAGAGGGACTATACAAGCCTGCAACTCCACAATTGTTCTAGAAACCTGAGGTATATGGACTTTCAAATCATTTGTATGTATCTGATTATTTTAATCCTTTAACATTTCTCTTATTGTTTTTCTTTTTATAATAAACCTTTAGTTTTAGTTACTAAAGGATTGGCTGGCAGCGTGATATTTTGGTTAAGATCCAAACTTATAGTGATCTGGTACTGTGGCTGATCCTTTGGGATCAAAGGGAATCTTCTTAGTAAAGAGCATAGAGTTTAAGTAACTGATCTCTTTACCAGACCTAGTGTCAGTTTGGGAGCCAGAGACTGAAATGCAGTAAAAGGGGCTGTGTGTATCTGTACAGTGACTTCTTGATAACCAGTGCGGTGGAATCAGAAGCACCGTTTGTGGCTGGTTGGGAAGTCTGATTTCAGTGTCACCCACCAGTGCTGGGAGAATCTGCTCTCCTTTTACAGTCTGCCCTGACCTTGGCATTATCAGTTGGCTATCCTGGGCATGGACGGGTCACAGGGGATATGCACTCTGATGGAATAATTCAAATATTTGGGAACCCGGTGGTATGATCTGAGCCCTGGTTTCTCTCTATCGGTGCACAGAAAGTCATCACCAGAAGATGCCCACTTTAAGAAAAGCCATTTTTCCAGAAGCTATCTCTTAGAAACTCCCTGTTCAAATGGCCTCCAAATTGGATCACTGATCTATCCCAGTGCCCCCATGAGGCAAACAAAATCTCAAAGCAATGTGAGTAACTGCAGGGATTTGAGAGCACTTAGAAAAGTCAAGATGTAAATAGAAAGAGATACTTAATGTTAGCTATAGTGGAGCTGGTGTTCCGCTATAATAAAGGGGGAGTTTCCCTAAAGTCTACGTAGGTTTTTCTGTGTGCTTCCCAACCAAATAACACCATCTAGAAGGCATACAAAAATCTACACGTCATCTCTGGTTTTGAAGATATTACATTGCAAAATTTTCTGTATCCATATAGTGAAACCATAAAATGCACTGAGGGAATGGTTGTCTGCAATTATGCCCAAGAAAGAATAAAATACTAAGTTTCCCCAATAGCACCGTGATACCAGGCCAAAAAAAAAATCAAATATTAACATTAATATTGTAAAAAGTTCAAATGAAGTACCAATGAGTGTCTTACTGTTGTAGCATAATGTGAACAGAAGATCGGATACCACTCAACAGCAATCCTATTGAACAGCTACATTTTAATTGTAACAAGCAATTAAAATTTCATTAATTTTTGCAAAACCATTCTTAACATTCACTGCAGCATAAGATTTAGTCCTTCTATAGCTGTAAAGTTCTGGCTCACCTAATCTTTACAGCAAGATAGCCAAAGATGTTATAATGTAGATGAAAATAGTTGAGAATAGGGTTTGCTTGACTGAAAAAGGAACAACTACTAGAAGTGGATAAATTCAATTTTAAAATAAATTCAACTTGAGGATAATATGGTATTGCACATTAGTGAACTAAAATCAATGGATACTTTTCTAATTATTATTAGTAGAAAGACTTTGAAATATATCGTATGCTGCAGAACTAAGTTTCCAATTTTATTGCCTTAGGTGCTCAGACTATAATTACAATATGAATCTGATGAGGCTCTGGATTAGAACTATTTCATCATCAGCAAACCTGAAAACAAATGTGTAAACTACAGAAAGGAAAGAGAAAGGATTTGGATTTAAGAGGAGCCTATTATTAGTTTACTAACATTAGTATTAATTAAATAAAAAAAGTATTAAATGGTGGAACATATGAAAGCTCAAAAATGGTAGGGGACAGCAGAGAAATAAGCCATCACAACAATAAAATCACTTACCAGTATCTGAAATGTATGCATGTAGTTGTGTTGACTCATCAGAAGAGACGTTTGAAAGGTCATCTAAGGACTAGAGGGAAGAAAAAGATCATAGGTACACCCCCTCTTATAGGAAGGAGATTTTTGTTTATTCACCTACTCATTTAATTTTCAAGGTTTTAATTCACAAGTGCTGAATGGAACAGTTTTGTAAACAGCAATACTATTACATTTATAAATATTTCCAGTATCAGATGAGTACAATTTCTGTTTTGACATTAAAAGTTGCTATCTCAGAAGTTTTATTTCCACCTCTTTGTAAAACCTTCATTTTTAATTTTTTTTTTTTAATATATTTTTACAATTTGATGAGCACCACTAACTTATCTGTCACACCTTCATCTGTTTGCTTGATTTCAGCAAAAAAGTTAGCACAGATTTAGGTTTTCATCTCATCTACATGCACCTTCTTTTTATAGAACATTTGCAAATAAAAAAAATATTATAGATATAGTAGATGTCAAGTAGGTGTCATAGTAGATGTCAAGAGTTAATAAATGTTATATACTATTGCTTCACATGATTGCACCACTCTGTTTTCTATCAAAATAGGTAAAAGGTATTACACAAAAGTTGATGAACTGGATGAAAGAACTACATCCTTTTAATTAAACTAAGAGTAGACAGTTTCAAAAAATTTCCTCAGCAAGAGATTTTTGCCCTTATGTCAGATGTAGGAGTACATTATCAGCTGGGTTGATGCCTTGTCTCTGAGTTCACAATTTATGTCCCCCAACAATACCTATGTGCGCTGGAATGTGCACTCCATACTGGCCTGACAAGAGCTGGGTGGGGCCAGATGGTTCAAGCTACTAATTAGGCTGCACCTGGGTAGGAACAGGCAGGGCTTGTAGAAAGCCAGGTAGCTAGCAAGAGGGTAAAGGGAAGTGGCTAAAAAGGATAGTCACTCCCTGGAAAGGGGGAGGAGTGTTTGAGATTGCAGGAAGGCAGGCTGCACAGACTCCCAGAGAGGAGGGGGTAGAGAAGCAGGTGAACCCAGGGGGAAGCTAGTGAGATAGGAAAATGCCCGCAGCAAGGTCAAAGGCAGTGTAGGCCTAAATGGCATGTTATAGAGTTCCTGGGCTGGAACCCAGTGTAGAAGATGGGCCTGGGTTCTCTTACCAGCCACTGGGTAGTGGCTCAGGGTGCTAGAGACATCAGCTGAACAGATGGTCTGGAAAGACTAATTTCCCCAGAAGGGGAGGGACTTAGTGACCTCGCCGGAAGGCCAAGCTTTGGACCGGAAGTGACAGCATGGAGAGCGAGAGAGGCCACATAAAGAGAAGATGAGGAGTGGAGAGACTGCTGGGGATGGTGCAGCATGAGGCAGAGCTAATGCCCAGAGCAATCAGCAGGAGGTACCAGAAGCAAAGAGGGAACCCTGTCACACCATGTTTTGAGGGCTTTTCTTTAAGAACACATTTTACAGATGTTAAATATTAGTAATTACAAAGTTAATTAACTTATGTGTTTGTATAGACTTCTAATGACCTAGATTTGTGGCTGCAATTATCTAAAAGTGCAAAAAGTATGGGTACAAATGTGCTCACAAAAAAGGGAGAATGAAGCTTTAGAAATCTGAAGTTTTAATCTTATTCTTTTTTTTAGAAATAGGGAAGAGAGAAACAATACGTTAAAGGCATTTACGTGTATGGGATCCTTGCCTCCTTTGCACCTTATGTTCAGATTTTCAGAGTTTGGAAATCCCGAACTAATAAATGTGCACATTAGGTGTGCATGTGTAAGTGCATATTATTCATCTATACCTGAGGTTGGCAACCTGTGGTACGCGTGCCAAAGGTGGCATGCATGATGATTTTGAGCTGCACACTGCTCTCATCTTCCAGCCCCACCCCTCTCCCACATGGGCCCAGCGGTGCCTTGCCCCAGCCAGAGTTGGTGCAAAGCAGGCGAGGAAGGCTGCCTAGCCCCTGCACACCTGGGGTCCCCGCGGCTCCCTAGCTGCACCCAGCACAGGGCCAGGAGGCTGAGGGGCTGGGTTGGTGCACCACAGACCTGACTAGGAGCCGTATGGCGGCCGCTTCCCCCCCAGCTGCTTTGTGCCAGCTCCAGCCAGCACACCACTGAGCCTATGTGGGAGAGGCGCGTGGCCCTGCTTGGGGCTGGGAGTAGCACGGCTTTGGCCAGCAGGGCACCGTTGGGCCCACCTGGAAGAGGGGCAGCTGCCGGGGATATCAGCAGTTGGCGGCTCCTCAGAGGAGGGCCTGGCCAGCATCCCTCTCAGGTACACCACTGCTGCATGGGAGAGGAGAGGGAGAGCAGGAAATGGGCCTGCAGACACACATCTGGCCAGGGCGCTGGGCTCATGGCATGTGGGAGGCAGGTGGGGGGGTGGGCGGGAACTTGGAACCCCCCTTCCAAAAGGTTGCCAACCCCTGATCTATACAAACTAGTCACCAGTTAAACTTCAGAACAGCAATGTTTACGTTCACAACAGTATGTGCCTAGCTTTGAAACCTGATTCAGTTCCATTAAGCTAATATTTGTGCAATTTTTAAAGGCATAATAGCATATATTTCTTTATTGCTGAAAGAGATATGATATGAAAAACAGTGTAAATTCTCATTTAGATAATATCTGTTTAAGAATTTGCAAAATAGTGTATGTACTGCAATGGTTCTGTACATCATATATCTCAAATCAGACTATATTTCAATATATTAGATAAGCTTAATCTATAATATAAATCAACTACAAAAAGTTAAGATACATCAGTATTTTATTTTAAAAAAATCTTAAAACAAAATATATTTTCATACCTTATGTTTAACTATCTAGAAGCTAAAATAATTGATTTAAAAAAATAAGTTCTTGGGCTGAAATTGTCCTCCAAATAACCTTAAAATACATTCTTATGACCAAGTTATAAAATGCTAAAAATGCAGTTTTATAATGGAAACGCTAGCAATCACAACTTGACTGGCCATGTTGATTAATTATGGTAAACTGAACACATTATGGTTTCTTTATGAGCAGATTTAACACTTACCACAACAGGTAAGAAGGGTGTGGGGTGGAGGGGAGGTTATTTTTTTTTTATTACAGATATTAGGACATTTAAAATTATAAGTCATTTTACATAAAAACTTTTTACATAAATTACATCTAGAGAAGCACAAATTAATCCAAACCCAAAAAACTATTTTGCCACCAAGACAGTTAGTATATTGCCATGAGCTACAAAATATTGCAAGTCAGTGACCTTAGAAGTAACATTTTTCCTATTCATCAACAGTTCTGCTTTATGTAACTAAGTGACACAAGGGAGCTGTATTATTTGAGTGGGCATTTAGTTCCGGCATGGAGATCAGCCAGAAAAAAAAAAAAAATCTACCAGTATTCAAATACCTATACAAGCATTACAAATTCAGAATAGCATTAAATGTTACAAACCACAGAAAGTAAAAAGTTCCTCCAGATATACAAACGTTTCCTATAATAGCACCCCCACTACTAACATGTCCCTTACACTTTATGAGCACTTTCACAATAAGGTTGTGAAGTGTAGTAATCAAAGAGAAAATGATTGATATTTCAAAAGTTGACTACAGAATGCACACACATGTAGATAACACAAAATTGTGTGGTTATCAAGGTTTTATACCTAATTTAGTTTGGGATGGCCACCTTACTTATGGTTGGGGAAGCTATGATTAAATTATGCAGGTAAGCATGAAGACTAATACATCCACCACCTTATACTCCATCACGTATTCAGGATTTGCCAATATTAAGAATTATTATTATTATTATTATTAACAGAAAACTTCAGGAAATGTTTGATTTTTTTTTTTAAAGAATCAATTTTGAAATCACAATTTTGTGAAATTTAACGAACCACACTGTACATGCTACAGTAAGATTACTTTAGCTGAACTATTTTTCTCTAGTTTTTATTTTATGTATTTGATGGCACTGTGTATAGCCCATTTCCTTTTAACAATTGATTAGTCAGTTTCCCCTGTTTTTGTGCACATTTCATACAACAAGAGAGAAGAAAAGAAAGAAAATATGATTGTAAAACCACAAAAATTGGCAGGGGAACTCCAAGATATGTGAAAAAACACAAATAACTTTCAATTCATTTTTAAAAATGTATTAGCTTTCAAATAAATTGTGGGGACTATAGTTTGTATCCCTCTGCCAATACAGCCAGGTAACTTAGTTACCATGAATCACACTGTAGTAGGGGGACTCCGAAAGTGTCAAAGAATCCCCTAAAAACAACCTAGAACATTTTCTAAACATGAAAAAGTCTGGGTTTTTTGGACTTGAAGGGCTGAGCCCCAATGTTTAAAATTCCCATCTCTTTACTTCAGAGCAGAGAGATGGGGAATACAGCTGAATCTTCTTGTCTTGGGCCTCAGCCAGGTGTAATTTAGGGGAACACACTGAGGGGAAAAGGAGGAAGTAATACTTGGGCAGGCGGATTTTTTTTAAATGGCTGTGGATTAAAGGTGTGGAATGTACTTAGGGATTTGGAATGTTAAAATAAGTCCTGTTGGAAAAAATTAGTGGGAAAATGGCAGAGAAGGTGCTCAAAAGTGTATGATAAATTTGTTTATCATATGACTATTACCTTCATATATGTGGGAACACAATACTTGTTGTAATGTTTATGTATTACATAAACTACAGAGGAGTCAGATAATTGAACGGTTCTGATTAACTATTGCAAAGCTTTTATTCTAAAAGTAAATTATTAAATCTGCAAGATTGATATTTATGTATTTTGAACTATAATTATTTGTATATCTAACATAAAAAAGAATCAAGAATTTAATTTACAAATTTCTAAATTTGTTCATATCTTGTAAGCTAATACTAGTAACCTTATAATTTTATAGGTGAATTATTTTTTAAAAATTATTCCTTTTAGATTTGCATGGTTTCAAGGTGCTCCATTAAGGTAAGAAGTATTTTATTTTCACCCAAGCTCATATCTGTTTAATAAATCATTTAGGAATTAACGTACTTTTTTGCATAAATTAAAATAATTGTAGATGAATGTATCCCATTTCCATGACAAACAGAATAATAAATTCTTCATTTTTAAAATAATAGGGAAAGGGCTGAAAAGTAAATCTGTATCCTGCGGCTAAATGAACAGTTTTAGGTTTGCTTAATCAGCTCAGCAGGAAGGTGGGCTTGTGTTTTCGGAAAAGCAACTGCAGTAAAATCAAACCCCTCATGTCTATAGACTTTAAACTATTTTATAAGACTTCTATAATGTTGAAAAAAGCCCAAGGCACTTACCAAATTTATGCTGCTTGTAGGGGACCCATTAAAAGATTCTGCAGGGAAAAAAAATCAATTTAGAATTCAGAAAATGCTTTCTAGAGAGTTGCTGCATCTAAGAGTCATTTACTAGAAAAATAATCATGTCACCTGAAACACAACAAAACACTAAAGAAAAATGAAGAACTTGTGGCACACACCCAATTCCAAGTCTCTAAGCTCCTAAAGGCTCCAGTCAAAACATCTAAGTGAAAATGAGTGTGCACCTGCACCTAGAAAAGAAGAGTGTATTCATACACTAGAGAACAATTAATTTGTGATTTTAGGCTCATAGTATCAGTTTAAACTGTCTACTAATGTAGCCATCAAAGGTGCTCAAGAGTTAAAGTGAAAATATGAAAGTAACCTTAAGTTTGATTAAAATCTCTATATAGTTTACAGTAACTATTGAATTTAGTCTCAAATATAACATACTAACTGCTCGGGACAACAGAGCTGCCTTTCTTTTTTTCAAATGTTTACTAATTTGCATAAAAACACTTCCTGGCCCCTTTCAGCTGAAGAATCAACCACTAGAGCAGGGGTTGGCAACCCGCGGCTCCGGAGCCACATGCGGCTCTTCAGCCGCGGTAAGCCGTGGCTCCGGAGCCGCATGCAGCTCTTCAGCCGCAGTAAGCTATGTTTTGCGGCTCCAGACTATGGCTCTTTTGATAATAAAGGTTGCCGACCCCTGCACTAGAGTCTCCAAGTATTCCATACTCCATCCTATCACACATCAAATCCTGGCCGCTTTTAAAATATAAACACTAAGAATCATTCCCTTGTTTGTTATAACCAATCTGATTTCAAGGAAAAGTCAGCATTCTGGTGGCTACTTTCATTCTATGACACTAACAGTTCTGCTCAGCAGAGATACTGAGGAGCATGAGATATGGGAAGCTTTTGTGGTACCTATGGATAAGGAGCAACACAAGCAGTGCTCATTGCAACTCCAAGAAGCACTACGAAGCAGCACCACTATACTGAAGACTTGGATGCAGAGGGAAAGAAATTGACTGACTACTTCTCTGGTGCATCTATCCAGGTTCTTTTTATACAGTCCTTATTACTGTAGTATCTGAGGGCCTTGCAAGAATTAATGGACATTATCCTCACAACAGCATAGTGAGATAGGAAGGTATTCCTCTTATTTTGAAGATGGGAAACTGAGGATCAGGGTCCCACTGAGTGAGTAAGACTAGAGCATGTCTCTACAAATAGCGCATGACAAGCTGTGGTGTAAAACAACCTTGCACTAGGTCTGCAGCATGCTAACTGTCCATACTAACGACACATTAAAAGTTCCATTTGAAATGGGAGCAGATCAAATAGCAGCAGGCTAGTACATGGTAGATTAACACACTAGTTTCTCACACACTAATTGTTTGTGAAGTCAAGCCCTCAGTGACTTACCCAAGTTCTCAAAAGGAAGTCTGAGCCAAATCTTGGTCTCACAAGTCCCAGTTCAGTCCCCTATCCATTAGGCCGTAATTCCTACAAGGATAGCATGGAGCAAGGAAACAGGGCTCAGCAGCCTTTCGAGCAACAGTACTCTGCGATAAGGGATAAGGCTACTTTTTCAAGTCCCCAATTTTCCTGACCTGTTCCACCCGACCCCCCATCCTTCCATAGGATGACAAACCCATGTCAACACCCCAGGCACACCATACAGCAGCAGAGGATGTTACAGGCAGGTGTGGGGCTGAGGGGGAAGCTGGGGTTTATAGGGGGAGTAGGATACAAAGAGGGGGTCTGGGATGGAGATGCAGAGAGAATCTCTGCTCAAATACCCTGTAGCTCCTCAGGGCAGGTCTACACTAACAGTGCTGCACCAGCACAGCTGCCCTGCTATAGTACTTCACTGAAGATGCTACTGTGCTGATATGAGAGCTTCTCCCATTGGCGCAGTTAATCTACCCTCTGTGAGCGGCGATAGCTATGTCGATGGGAAAAGCCCTCCAGTTGACATAACACTGTCTACATTGGGGGCTAGATCAGTATAACTGCGCCATGCAGGGGTGTGAATTTTTCATACCCTTCAGCAACATAGTTATATTGATGTAAGTTTGTAGTGTAGAGCTGGCCTCCGAATGCAACTCCTCTTCCTCTTTGTCCTTTCCCTGTCACTAATATAAAGCTCCACTTCTTTCAATCCATATATTAAGTCTAATTTCCCCCATTCCTTACTTACCTGCCATCCTCTCTCCCCGCCCACACACTCACCATCACACCCTCTCTACAGCCACCATTTGGCATGTGCATTTGTGGCTAGTATATGTCAGAAGGGCAAACAATTATATAATGGAGGTAAATACTCAAATACACTTGGACTTCTGTGGTGTTTCGTTGTAATGATATATGTTTGAAAGTTGAATTAACTTGCTTTTTACTTGGTGTAAAGATTGTATTTGCTTAAAGTTCCTCAATACACATCCCGTCAACAAATTTTTTTGTTTGGGGCTAGCATATGCACAAAGGAAGTTACACACTAATGTCTGCAAAGAAATTTTAGCTCTTCTTTACTGTTATCCTTGCCTCATCATATTAGGTCAAAAAGCCACCCAGTTGGTACCATGAGAAAGCCATGAATTATGAAATAACTGGACAGTCTGCTAGCAGCAAAAACTAAATATGGAATGTGATTTAATGAATGCCAGAACAATAACAGAACATCAGTTAAAGGGAATTTCTGTAATCTAATCATCATTATATAGCTTACAATAAACAAAGATTTTAAAATAAGGCATTTTAATCTGGAACCATAGAAAAAATATAAACAGGATATTGTCCAATTTCTCTCACTAATGGAACTAAGGTATGGTAATAAATTTTTTATCATTGATTTTTATTAATACAACATAATGAAATATCTAAATAAATAGTATAATATGCGAGCAAAACTGAATCCAATATCAAATTTGGAGACAACTTTGTTCCTTGTTTATATGGCATTGGTGAGACATCACCTAGAATACTACATTAATTCATGGAACATTTCAATAAGAGAAATGTAGACAAACTGAAGTGTGGTTAGATGTAAAGGGTATGTCAAATAATTTGGGAATGAAAAAAAAAAGTTGGCTGACTATCCCTGGGTTGTGTTTGAGTGACATAGCCTTCTCAAAGGTAGTAGGGAAAACCACGTCAACTTTGCTATTGAAAACTGGACAAACATAGGAGAATATATTGTAGTGAAAAACTATTTTGGCAGAAGTATAAATGATAAATCAAGTATATCTCATCTTCTATTTATTCTTGTATAGAATAAATTGGAGACCTATTGCTACAAAACACCACTAGAGGGCAGAAAAGTACACAACAATTTATATCTTTCCTCTTCAGCTGTTTCTATACTTTGTGTATATGTATATATATTTTAGCAACTAGATTATTTTTTCACCGTAGCAAAATCCTCCATTATATTGATGAGGTTAAAACGTAATGCAGTAAGTTTAGTTATCCTCAACCCCTGCATCACTTTATATAAATCATAAGAGAAACATGGGGCTAAATTTGTATAATCAAAAAAAGACAACTCAGGACATAGGATCATAGCCTGAGATAAAAATATAAAATAAAAAAGGGAACTATTCCCAGGCCAAATAATACAGAGATGAGGAACAATGACCTGATACTAAAAAGGGAAAGTTTTTAACTAGTTATTGAGTTAGGAGCTTTAGTCCTCATTAGAATATAGCACTTCCTGTTTAGAAGTGACTATAGTAGTGATCATTTTAAAATTTTTAAGAGTCTTCAGAAAACTCCACATCTCATGCATTTTCATAACACAACACATTTTATACACACAAATAAGTGGTACAACGACGTGTGTGTACTCATGTGCACGGTATCCACATTTTCATAAAATGAACCATATAGCCTAATATGTCAGGACACAATGATATCACTGTAGAAGCTGAATACATTTGAAAGTGAATTGGCAAACTTCATCACCAACCCGACATGCAACGTATTTGGAGAAAACCTGAGTTAAAGTTAGATATTTATTTTATCCTGTGCCTCTTGTGGGCAAGCCTTCATCCAGCTTTATAGAAAGTCAGTGACATCAGGAATCTAAATGTAAAATCTCAAGCTTGAGTTCATCACAATAATCATTTAAAAAGATAGCTATTTAAATACATACCAATAACTCGATTACAATTTATCTATAAGTCTGTTATCTGTGATATACTGTAAACATTAAATTTAATAAAATTAATCTAAATAATGTTTAACATCAGTTAATAAAAAGTTAAATAAAATGTGTAACTCAGAGCTCCACATATGAGAGAACATAGCAGAATGGAATGTGGGAAGGTGCTACAGCAAATCAATATTCATTTATGATTTGAAAAGTCAGATTGAAAATTCTGGGTGCATGACTGCTTAATATTTAAGTGGAAATACAAAGCTAATAGAGAAAAGCTATAGTTCATGACCTCACCTCCTTCCCCATCATCTGATCCTCTGAAACTAGGATCCTTCAGCATATCCAGTTCAGCTAACATGCGCACATATAGGGCATTTTGTTTGAATGAAGGGTAAAATCTTTCATCCCGCAGCATCAATTCATACACCTTATTGAATTAAAATACCAAGATTACCAAAGCTGATAGTCAAAATAAGTTTCTAAATATGTAAAGGTTTTATTAAATTCTACTCAACAAATTATTTATGTGCACACCACATCTCTCCCTCACACACCCCCAATTTTGGGGTTTCTTTAAACCCTGCTGCTATATTATACAAATGCTTTGGTTCACGAAGCACAGTTAATATACTTACTTTTAAAACAAGGTTTGATATTACTGGTTCTAGTAATATTTCCCTTTGAAAGTATAGAGAATATCTGCTCAGACAATATCTGGTACCAGAACAAAAGTTTAAAAATATGTTGTGTGTGTGTGTATATATTTTTCCCCTTGTTTCATGAAGCGCAGTTAACCTTTTCACATCTCATAATAGGCCCTTAATAATTTAACAGTATTTCTTGAAGTTATCCATTGCAATACCAATAAATTTAGATTTTAGACATTCTTGCAACAACAACAAACATTTGCCTACATTTCCAAGCACAGGCAAAACAATCTACTCACCCGCCTTTACCCTGATATTAAAAGTAGTGGGATTTAAACACATTTAAATATGGTCCTGAATAAGGATGCTTTCCTAAACCAGGACTTTAACACAGATATCAATACCACCCTAATTATAACAATGCTCAAAAAATGCTTTCATATGTACATTCCCCCCTACCCACTTTTAAAACGAACCAGTTATGTGGCTTGTGTACTAGAACTGTAAGAACAGCATAGGATGATTAATTTGAAACTGAGACACTTTGGAGTACCTTTCATTTTTTAATGAAAATAGAAGAAAAAAACTTTGGTTGTTGCCAATAAATCCTGTAGAAGGGGGGATGGATAAACATCAATGATTTAATTTTTTTAATTAAATAGGTTTTTTATTTAAATTAAATACAGCTTTATTTAATCAAATACATTTATTCAAAATTAATTTTGAAGTTGACAGCCTATATTAAATTTATTATAATATATAAAAATTATTTAAATTAAATATAACAAATAATATTAAGCACATTTGCCATCCAGTTTTAAGGAAAGTCAAACCCCTGAACAGGTGGAAGTCCCTGGCTAAGCACCTGTAGCCAGCATTTATTGAAATGCTAAAACAGCAGTAGCTTCTTCTACAGGAGCAAAAGGAATATTTTCTTCATTTAAGATTATTCAACTACTTCAGTTCAATGACTAATTCATTCAAAGTTAAGAAACCAATTGGAATTTGAAAAAGCAGGAAGGCTTGTTTTTCTCTGCTAATAAACACTAGATGTGAGAGGACAGCTTCTAGTTCTAAAATCTCGAAGGACGTGGTGACAAAAAACAGTCAGTTCAATTCACTAACTACAAATAATACTTCCTTTCATACATCAGTTTTTGATGAAGTTTTATGCAACAAGCATATTTAAAGTAATTTTATTTAATTCAACATATTAAAATGCCGTTTTGAACAAAAATCACAGGGGAAAAAAATCAATTTATTAATAAAAATACATCATCCAGCATTTTATAACAAAAGAAAAAAGTAAAAATTAAGAAGTTGAATAAATGTAAATCAAGCTTATATAACTACTTAAATAAATGAGTATAGGATATAGTGTATCTTCCTTGTTAGTACCACCAAATTTAGTGTAAAGGCTGTGTTAAATTGCAAGTCCACATGTTTTAATGGTTACCGCCAATAAGAATCAAGTTTTTTGTTGTTTTTTTTTTTTTTTTTTTTTTTTTTTAAGGAAAATAACTAAAAAGTACAAATTCAAAACATGATTAACATCAACCATTTAAATCAAGGATTCCCGCTTGTGATTTAAATCATGATTAAATTCCGTGATTTAAATTATTTTGATTTAAAAATCCACCTTGTTGTTATGAGTCTCAACAATTCCTATTAAGAGTGAATATGTTATACCTTTCTCTGAATGTCATCAAAGATTTCAGGTGTTGGGTCCTCGTGGTTCAATGTTTCTGCCAGTTTTGCTACCGAGGAGTCATCAATATTAACTCTGGGAGATGCCTGTCACAGAGATCTAAATCAATGTGTGCATTGTTTAACTTAAAAAAAAATACTCCATTTGAAAAAATTAAACCCCAGCCTTAAATACTCAAGACAAAATAGGGCTATAAATAACAAACACAAAGTAATGACGCTGCAACAGTTACTGAAATGAAACCTAAAAATGCCCTGTGGCATTTACTCCTTGATGCATGCATACAACTGCTATTCAAAGTTAATAAGAATTATATGAATCAAGGAGAGAACAGACTGTTCAAATTCCTCTCAATATCTTCATTTTTGTTTCTTGAAATTTTCTGAAATATTATCCAGTATTAAATGTGGAGAATCACCTCAAGAATACATGTGAATGCTTTAAAATGTTTTTAGTAAAAATTAAACTATAACTAAGGCATAATTTAAAAACAATTAAAATAAATTTGTTTTCATGTTTTTGAAGTGAATTTGCTGTTTGTGAAATACCCCAGTTGGGTTTTACAGGAAACTGAAGTCTTCTTAATAATTACTGTACAACATGGTCAACAAGAATATAAATTTTTTTAAGAATATAAATATATCCCACAGGGAAAAGGTGCCTCACCCCTGAAGAGACACAGGGGAAAGACTAACAGTCTTCGAGTCAATTCAATCATTGATTTCTACAGACTGCCAAGAAGTTTCTAACTATGACAGAGGGTTTTTTTTTTTTTTTTGGTGTGTATCCAACCTGGACTACAAATACTTATCCATATAGCCCACCAATCAGCTCCAAAAGGCAAAAATGTCTGGTCACCACCAACTTGGCAAGTATTTAACACAAGTAACTAGAAGTGAGACTCATTATGAAGCTGATGGAAAAAATATGCTAATGAAAAAACATTACACAATGTTGAAGACATCTGTGGAAGACAGGTTTAGTGAATTTTTTTGAGCACAGTGGAAGAGGTTAATCACCTTGTGCACTATTCAAGATATGTTCAAGATACCCCTCCCACCCCCCCATGGGTGCCCCACTTTAGGTTCACGTGTCTCTCGAACCCTTGGACATTTTCTGTTAGCAGTGCCTGCTCAACCCACACACGTGCTCTATACAACCTCTTGCTGCATTCTGAGGGATATAGATGGCTGTGCAGGTGAACTACCTGCAGTTCCTTCTCTATCCGAATGTCCAACAAGAACAGTCCAAAGTAGAAGGGAAGGAGGATGGGTTGTTGAGCACTCATAGGGTCAATCATCTCAAAGAATCAGTTATTGTACAAGGACGATAACCTTTTCTTCTTCAAGTAGCTTACGTATGGGTGCTCCATTTCACATGATTCCCAAGCTGTATCCTCACAGGAAAGAAGAGGGAGGTTTGGAATCAAGTCCAAGACTGAAGACAGTAGAACAGAACCACATGCTGTGTCAGATCTGACGGCCTGGACCAAGGCATAGTGTTTAGAAAAGGTATGCACTGAAGCTCTGCAGTAGGTCTGCATATCAGAAACGGAAATTATTTTGAGTAAGGTTGTGGAAGTTGCTTGTGGTCTTTCTTTGATGGAGATAAAGTCTAGGTCATTTCTAGGTCCCATCCAGATAAAAAGTCAATGCCCAGCCTACATCTAATGGATGAAGGAAAGTCTCCACTGAGATTTATGTGGTTTAGGAAAAAATACCAGTAGACAAATAGATTGATTAAGAAGGAAATCAAACAGCATCTTAGATAAGAACTCTGGATGCGATCATAGGGATATCTGGTCCTTGAAAACTATGAGTGAATAGTCTATCATCAAGGTTCCAATTTCTCCAACCCTGCACGCTGATGTGATAGTTTCTAGAAAGGATGTCTTCATAGATAAGTGAAGCAAGGAGTAAGTTGCCATAAGTTAAAACAGATGCTCAATAAAGGTATCTAAGTACCAGGCTGAGATCAAGTCAGTAAACCTTAGTCTGATGGTAAAGATTCCCAGATCCTCAGTAAATAAAGAACACGGGATGAACAAAAATTGAAAACCCCTTGAGTAACGAATGAAATGCTGCTATCGCAGCAAGCTGAACCTTAATAAAGCTAACTGATAAATCCATCAGATAATCCAAGATGGTTGAGAGCCTAAAAAAATTCAGGCACAAGGCAGTGACAGTGACATCAATGGCTGAAGCTTTTCCATTTCTGAAGGTAAGTAATTCAAGTTGTCTCCCTTCTAATGTTTAGTAATACTTGTTCTACTCCTATTGAACAGCTGGATTCTATTCGCATGAACCACCTAGGAGCCATGCTTGGAGATGGAGGACCCCTAGATTGGGGAGAAGCACATGTCCTGGGAGAGGAAATAGGGGACAGTTGGAAGCTTGAGTGCCAGCTGGACACACTAAATGGAAATAGGCATCCTGTAGGTCAAGGGCTGAAAACCAGTCTCCGGCTTCTAGAGAAAGGATTACAGCTGTCAGAGTTACCATGAGGAATTTTTGAGACCACAAATATGTTCAGTTGTCTTAGATCTAAGATCAGTCTCTTTCCTTCTTTGCCATAAGAAAATACAATGCGTGAAACCCATTCCCTTTTTGAGGAGATGTTACCGGTTGTAGTAATCCTAAACAAAGAAAAGAAATGTACTTCTTGACTCAGTATAGTCTTGTGAGAAGAGTCCCTGAAGAGGGATGTGGAAAGCGGGTCAGGAGAAGGGATATGAAGTGGATGGTACCGCCCAGGGATAGCCAAACTTACTGACCCCCCACAAACTCCTCTCCCTGCTGGGAAGAATCTTCTAGCCCCACCATCCTGCTGCAGGGCAGAAGCTCCAAGCTCTCCACTCTAGTCTGGTAAGTGGAGAAGGGGTGGAGGGGGCACACAACACAGAAGGCTCCACGAGCTGCACTTTAACTGTAAAAGAGCCGCATGAGGCTCTCGAGCCACAGTGGTATAGCCCAATGTTATAACCTCCATGACCCACTTGTCTGTTATAATATACCATCAGGCCAACTAGAAATGGGAAATGCAGTCTCCAAAAGTAGGG
Source organism: Mesoclemmys tuberculata (assembly GCA_007922155.1). NCBI lineage: Eukaryota > Metazoa > Chordata > Testudines > Chelidae > Mesoclemmys > Mesoclemmys tuberculata. Next base: position 50,353,160 of record ML675603.1, read on the forward strand.
AGATGGGCAAAAGGTTGCAGTTTGCCAACTAGAGGTGAGGGAGGAGTCAAGCCCTCTACCAACCCATCAAAACTCATTTATAGTTCTCAAGAAGAGCTTCTGACCATCAAATGGGAGGTCCTCAATGTTATTCTGAACCCCACTTGAGAATCCCAACAACTGGAGCCATGACGCACAGTGCATGACAACTGCTGTGGAGACATATGGTCCATGGCATCCAAGGACGCTAGGAGAGAGGTTCTGGCTAATGACTGACCCTCCTTAATGATGGCCTGCAAGTATTCTCTATGCTCCTGTGGAAGATGTTCAATAAATGATGCAAACTTGTTTTAATTCATGCAGTCAAACTTGGCTATGATCGCCTGCGAGTTTGCAATCTGTGCAGTTTGCAGTTCACCCATGTAGTCCTGTAGACCCTTGGAACAAACACAGTACGAGATTGTATAGAGCACCTGCGAGGGCCAAACAGACATTGCTAATCGAAAATCTCCCATCAAAGGCTTTAGAGGGGCGTAAGTAGAATATTGAGATCAATATGTCAGTTAAGTTTCCCAATACAACTATGCTAAGTCTCTCTTACATTCAAATCTGCATCATGTTACCGTTACAGTACTTGACCTGAGGTGGTGTCTGTCAAATTGTGCCAAACTGGCTGGTGGATATTTAGACAGATAGTCACAGAGGGAAAGCAAATCACTTAACTTGGAAGCTAGGCCACTTTTAAATGTAGGTTTGAACAGATGGAAGGCTTTACTCCATAGATGAGCCCTCTCTCCTCCCTGGAAAGACACATTTCTGCTTTCGTAGGTTTTCAATTTGTTTTTCTTCATCTGTGTTAACCAACTTTTCAGTATCTTATATGCACTGCATTTTACAGGACACGCAGTCATCAGTGTTGCCATTGTCCTTTTATAGAACAGTTAGCAGGAACTATTCACCCTAAGCTCGATACAAGTGAAATCCTTCAGGTATCAACTGCAAAACATCTGTGTTCTTGTAATAGTTTTTCACCAAATCTACTTCACAGGAAATTAGCTGCTATCACCTTCTAATTGTTCTAAACTCAACTATGAGTTCTGACACTGCAGTGTATGTTTATTTTAAAATAAAATTCCACAAATAGTTACTTAATCAAAATTTAATAAATTATTTCAAAAGAGAATATTCCTACCTTCTCTGATAAATACTGCTCATAAATTCCAACTGCAGCTGCTCTTAATAGGCCTTTGGTTTGATTAATCTGATGTTTTCCATCTCTCTGCCGGCTTAGTAATACCTCCAGTTGTTGCTGTGCTGTAACCCTGTACCCTTCCACTGTCATCCAGAAAAAGAGATGTGCTTGGCCTCCAGTCTGCTGCATGTAATCTACAAAATCAATCATCATTATTGTAATTTTACCTGTTAGGATAAAAAAGACATCTTAAAAACTCACACATCCTCATGTAAAAAACTACTAATCAGAAACATTAACTAAATTAGGAATAATCTTCAGGATTTGATAATGGTTTTGGATAAAGATATAACATTGATACTAACAAAGCCACTGTCATCCTCTCTCCCCCACCTTACCCAAAAATACTAGCATACACAGAAGACTTTATTAACCAGCAAAGTCTGAAAGAAAGTCTAAAATTAGAGCGGTGTTTTATATTGAACCATGCACTCATCACATCTGAATGGCAGCCACAAAGGGCTGGGTACAGCATGGTAGAAGTCAAGAGAAAATTGAGGCTAGGGCAGTACTGGGTCACTTCAGAGAAGTCTCAACTTTTATTTAATCCTTGAAAATGTCAGGGCTAAACTGAATAAATTGACATCATGTGAAACTTGTAAATGAACTTCACTCTATTAATTTTGTGATTTGCTGCAGAATCCAACGAAGGCGGACAGATCACTATTCTTACATATGAATACATTCTAGAGATAGTAACATTTGAAAACTTTCAAAAACATTTTTAAACAAAGGACATTTTTGAAGTCTTAAAGTCCTGCAATCCTCCAAATTCAGAGAGAGTATATACTACCAGATGTAGTCTCATTGACTTCATTACGACTACCTAGAGTATGAAGCAATGTGGTCATAATTTAAAAAATTAGTTCAATTTAAGAGAAATTACCAGTTCCAGTATATTCCCTACTTAAAAGGGAAGGAATCTCTTAGACAGGTAGAATCTTTCAAAATAAACTTAGATGACACCACTATGAACATTTACTGAATCAACCTTGGGGCTAGATCACTATGTCTGAAAGCTCTTTCAAACTGATTTCAACATACAGTATGAAGTTTAGAATATCAGTTTAACCTAGACTTATTATGGCAAAGACTAAGTTTCAATTCCCTCTAACAAAGATCATGTAGTTATGGAGTGAGACAAATGTGTATTAGCTCATATGCAGGTTCTTACCTCAGAAAAACGTATTTCTAAAGTTAGCATTTGCTTACCCATAAAAAACTGTAGTGCAACATTGTCTACCAGAATGTTGTCCAGAGGGACTGTGCAAAGTTTTCCAAAGTTTGCTGCCAGTTTCACAGTATCTATTTCCTGTAAAATACAGGATACAGCATTGATAAGTTACCATATTATTTTGATATTTTTTAAATTACAACCAAAATGTGTTCATATTACATAAACAGATGTACTTGAACTATAGCAAGTTGTTTGTGGTTTGCTTGTTTTTTTAAAACAGTAGTTTACAGGATCACTGCTATCCCCACAATTTTTTGTTTATGTACCTACTGGTAGCAGTGTTTGTTAACAGCATGGATGATTTATGCCCTCTGGGGAATTGGACTCTATCCCTGCCCCTGCCACAGAGTTCCTGTTGGCAAGTCTTTTAAACTTAACTGCTCACAAGTGTCCAATAAGTGCGTAGATCAGAAAATGTTCATCACAATCTTCTGAAATATTTTCTAAAGAAATTAGTACAACCATCTTAAAAATGACCTGATACCACCTCAAATTCTGCAGTCAATTCATCATCACTTCACAATATACAATATTATATAGATCTGTCTGCAATGATATCTGACTTTCATTAGTTTTTCTTTTTTGTTTGCCTTACAGTAGTGCCAAGAGTCCGAGTTTTGGAACAGCACCCTATGTTGTACAATAAGTACAAACCACATCATCTTTATGCCACATCCAGGCTGAAAGCTCAGTTGATGTTGTCCCAAGAAACTGGACAAAATCAGATATACTAAAGTAAGAATGCCAGGAGCTTCTTAAACTTCACAAAAAGTAGAGCTAGAGACTGGATAGCAACTGAAGACGCTGTTAGAACAAGCAAGTGTGATGATGACTTTTTGACACACAGGTACTTCCAACCAGTGCAAAATACCACTGGTAAGTCTAAACAAATAACTGGCACTCTGAACAACAAAACGTAGTTAAAAAAAGAGCACTATCATCAATAAGTAGGCAGCAACTTTATGAACTCCTACAGCTGAAAACAGGGACTTGCTCTAAATTATTCCAGACTGAGCTGCTTGCTGCAGGAACTTCCTAGATGACATAGAGACGCTAATCCCAGGAGTCTGAACTCATATCAGAGAAACCTGTTTTCTCTTAATTCTGAACTTCATTGGTCAGCTATAAAGCTTACTTCAGTTCTTTCCTACCTAAGATTTTTAAATGTTTGAAAATAATTGAAATGTGCAATAGCAATATTTAGCATAATAGCTATACATTTAGAACTACCGCACTAGATAACTTGTCTAACAGAAGTTCTGGTAGGTGAATTTCCCATATAATATTGAAAGTGAAGGTACAACTGCAGCTACGTAGTTATTTAGTATACAGTGCAATATATTCAGTATATATTGTGATAAAGCCAGGCTGGACGGCTTTAAAAGGGTGTGCTGGGGCAGGTATGAGGGCCCAAAAGGGTTAAAAACCCTCTGCTTGGCAGGTAGAAGAGAAAGCACAGCAGGGCAATTAAAGGCACCTGGACCCAATGAAGGGCGGGGCCAGGGGTATTTAAAGCCTGCCTTCCCTAGAGGAGGGGGAGAGAACAAATGCAGGGGAAGCTGCGAGAAGGTGTGGAGCAGCTGGAGGAGAGGTTTCCCTCCCAGGCCAGGAGACAGGGCTCCTCTAAAGCCAGGGGAGATGAAGTAGCTGGGGGCACCCTAGCCCATAAGCAGAGATAAAGCGCAAGACGCACCAGGAGAGGCTGCCAGTTTGCCACAATATACTGAACAGTATAAATTCAAGGGCTATAGCCACACTTTTTGCTTAATGAACTAGAGTGATAGAGACAATCTAGTAAGCCTTTGACAATTTCACATCATTTACAATTAAAACATACATCAGAAAGAGTATTAACAGAAAAATAGTACTTACTTTTCCTGAATGCAACCTCTGTATTCTTGAATCACATACTTTAACAACATATAATAAGCTGTTGATTTGATTTTTTATAGTATTGATATCTGAAAACAAAATATCACATGAACTAAGACTAAAGAAGACTGAAGTAGAAACAAACTCGTGATTAAATAATTGACTTAAAGTATATTATCAATTTTAATATTTTTTTAAAGGTACACATGATGGGTTTTTCTTGATTTGTTCTTTCTGCAAGGACACCTACCAAACTGGATATTACTGTCAATATCTATAGTGAAATTTTTCTTTTTTTCCAATTTAATTTCTATTGGAAGAACTAAATCTTCCAATTTAAAAGTCCTTTCCAATCCAATCTTCTAAATCTAAAGATCTAAAACTAAATCTTCTAATCCAAAAGTCTCTTTTTCCTTCCCTTTCAGTTACTTAATAAAGTGAGAGTAATCCATAATTAATAGGTGAAGCACTATATTGAAAGTCAGAACCAGTCAGGCAGGTTTCAACCAGGACCATTTGACTTTTATTAAAAGATTAATTTTATTAAAACAAAACCTACCAAGACATGTAATTACGGTTAGATACCATGATGATGGCCAGCACAGAAAGGGGAATGAATACAAATGGAAGCAATCAGTCGCTGATCTTGCACATAAGATCAAACTCAGGTTTGAATCTTCCACAGAACATTTTTAATAGCACGCATAATTAACACTATTTAATAAAATAAGAGTTCACATTTTAACACTTCCTGCAATTGAAAAAAAAAATTTTGCTGTTAGCTTTAGCCTATTTTACTTCTTCATAAAAATAAAAATACTTACCATCTCCTGCTGTATCTAAGGATCGAAGATACTGCAGTTCTTCTCCAGCCTTATCTCTTACTGCTTCCAGCTCCCCTACATTGTCACTTAATTTAATAACATTCATGAAGGCCTCATAGTTACAATTGGAATCACGAATCTGAAATAGAAAATTTACAACCAAAAATTATGCAGAAGAGAAACATCTATCCATAGCATATGCCTCTTTATGGTGAATTGGAATGAGACAATTAAAGAAACATTTTAGCACATACTATACAGTGCCATCACTTTAAATCCATCACAGTTCACAGAAGACACGAAAATCAAACTGCTCTCTTGGGATTATGCTGTCTATAGAGAAATAAATCCTTGTGGCAGTTTAAACTATTAAACTAAATTTTCAATTAGGAAATTCTATTTGAACCTGTAGACTTTTATAATTAAAAGCTAAATTTTTAAAGAAATTGTAAGGACACTCTGTTCAGAAGAAACAAAGACCAGATTGTGGGGGCCCACAGTAATTGTGTGCCTGTCAGATTTAAAGCAAGTTTGTTGTTTTGTTATCACATACAGATCCACACTTGTGTCTTCTGAATTGTTTCTGACTCCATGAATGATACAAAGACCCTTTGGCATTTAAGGGTTTCCCCACATTCTATCAAGAAAAAAAGATCAGAAAAAGGCATAAATGGTCCCACCGACATCCAAGACATATTTCACCTCAGAAGATCTATAAATTCTGAAAGTTTAAGATCTCACATTTAAAACCCCTTCTTAGATATTACAGATCTAAAGGGTCTCTCCTTACATGGTAAAACAGAGGGTGAGATACTGAGAACTGGCAACGCAGGGGAAAGTGAATTAACGCATCTTTAAGTCATCTTTGTGCCTTCCTGATTCTGGGCTGTTGCAGGAGCCAGAACAGCCTACACAGCATAACTCAGGGGTGCCAAACTTTTAGCAGTCCGTCTCCAGCTTTTCATATGTAACAGCACTACCCAGTTCTACAGTGCTATGTTCTGCCTTTCACTTAACACACACATTCTACGTCCACCTACCCTCTAAAAGGCTGCAGCTCTCTTCCTCAGTTCATGTATCAGGAAAATTCTCCCATGACTAGATCCAGGAATTTTACAGTCTATTTATACTGCTCTGGCCCTTTCTTGTGCAGTAAAAGGGCAGAGCAGAGTGTGAGAATCTCACTCAGAAACTGGGCACTAACTCTCACAAAAACAAACATGTAATGAAAAAACTGCCTTCCCCCGACTCTAATCCTGAAGAACATTCTTAATTTCAGCAAACTTTAACCATTAGGGTTTAATTTTCTATGCTGGGCTTCTGACTCAGGCTGAAGTTTTTGGAAAGTTTCAGCTAAAATGGTCCAGCCATTTCTGAGAATGATGGTGGAGGAGATGCATTGTTTTGTCCATATTAAAGAATTCTGGTGACATTTTCTTTACTTGCTTTGGAGCAGGAACTTGAAATTAGCAGAGGCAGTCTTTGTCTGGGATGTAAATTTGATTGTGTGTGAAAATCTGCCTAAATTTGACCAAGTTTGAGCATATTCAATAGAGACAACTTAGATTTAAGCAACTAAATTTCCGAACGGTTACATCTACTCTGGACAGACTCTAGCCTGGGGCTAAACAGGGCTTTCCCTGAGCTGCTGTGACAGGCTTAGATCTAGACATCTGAAGGGAGTTCAGGGAGACTGTCTTCCCTGTGCTGTCAAAGATCCCCCTGCTGGCCCCAGCACAAAGAAGCTGCCTGATAAAAAAGTGGAGGGGACAAGACCCAGACTGCAGGACAATGACAAGGAGCGCCACACGCCTGTTCTATAAATTCAAATAAGTAGCATTAATCCAAGGATGTTATTTATAGTATCACAATGCCGAGGTGCCAGTCATGGACTAGGAAGACCCCATCAGGAGAAGTACAAACAGAACAAAAACACAACCCCTGCTGCAAAGAGCTTACAACCTACGTGTAAGACTAACGACAACAGATGGAGAGACAGAGAGAGAGAGAGAGAACAGAGGAGTACAAGGAAACAATGAGACAATATTGATCAGCACCATAAGCAGTGGTCTCAGCCCACCAGCAGCCTAAATGTGAGGTCCCACAGGGTTCTTGATGCTATACTATTTAGCATTTTTATATATTGCCAGGAAAAAAATAAAATCATCACTGATAAAGTTTGCAGGTGACACAAAAATGGGGGGAGTTGTAAATAATGAAGAGAACTGGTCACTAATGCAGAGCAATCTTGATTGCTTGTTAACCTGGACACAAGCAAACAATGTGTATTTTCATACAGCTAAATGTAAATGTATACATCTGGGAACATCTGCTCTACTTGCAGGATGGGGAACTATGTTCTGGAAAGGAGTGCTGTTGAAAAAATGTGGTATCGTGGTGGATAAAAGGCTGAACATGAACTCCCGGTGTGATGCTGTGGCCAATAGAATTAATACAGTTCTGGGATGCATTAACAGTAGAATCTCGAGTAGGAATTGAGAGTACCATGGATTTATATAGTGGCATTATGATATTTTCGGTCTTATTACCTATCCCTTTTCTAAGGATTCCTAACATTCTGTTAGCTTTTTTGACTGATACTGCACACTGAGCAGATATTTTTCACAGTACTATCCACAATGACTCCAAGATCTCTTTCTTGAGTGATAACAGCTACTTTAGACTCCAACATTTTGCATGTACATCTGGGACTATGTTTTCCAATATGCATTCCTTTGCATTTATCAACATTGAACTTCATTTGCCATTTTGTTGCCCAGTAACCCAGTTTTGTGAGATTCCTTTGTAACTCTTCACAGTCAGCTTTGGACGCAACTATCTTGGGTAATTTTGTATCATCTGCAAACTTAGCATCCTCATTGTTTATTCCTTTTCCACATCATTTATGATGTTGAACAGCAGTGGTCTCAGTACAGATCTTTGGGGGACCCCGCTATTTACCTCTCTACACTGTGAAAAATGCCAATTTATTCCTACTCTTTATTTTCTACCTTTTAACCAGTTACTGATCTATGAGAGAACCTTCCCTCTTATTCCATGACTACTTAGTGTAAACATGCAGTGGTGTTGTAGTCATGTTTGTCCCAGAATATTAGAGACACAAGGTGAGTGAGGTAGTATCTTTTAATAACTTTGCTTAAGAGCCTTTGATGAGGGATCTTGTCAAAAGGTTTCTACAAGTCCAAGTGCATCCTATCAGCTGGATCACTTTTGTCCACAAGTCTGTTGACACCCTCAAAGAGTTCTTATAGATTGGTGAGGCATGATTTCCCTTTAAAAAAGGGACTTTTTTTTGTTGACTCTTCCCCAACATGCTGCGTTCATCTGTATATCTGATCATTCTGTTCTTTACTATAATTTCAACCAATTTCCTACTACTTAAGTTAGGTTTACCCGCCTGTAATTGCTTAGCTCTACTCTGGAGCCTTTTTAAAAAGTCACTGCTACATTAGCTATCATCCAGTCACCCAATACAGAGACTGATTTAAGTGACACGTTACATACCACAGTTAGTAGTTCTGCAATTTCATATGTGAGGTCCTTCTGGTCCTGGTGATTTATTACTGTTTAATTTATCAATTTGTTCCAAAACCACTCTGGATGATACATCAATCTGAGACAGCTCCTCAGATATGTCACCAAAACTAAACGGCTCAAGTGTGGCAATCTCCCTCACATCTTCTGCAGTGAAGGCTGATGAAAAGTATTCATTTAACTTCTCCACAAGACCTTGTCTTCGAGTGCTCCTTCAGCACCTTAATTGACCAGTGGCGACTGTTTGGCAGGCTTTCTGCTTCTGATATACTTAAACTTTTTGCTGTTAGCTTTTGTTTCTTCTATTATTCTTAAAGCCCTTGGAAAAGTACATCATTTGGAGGCATGCTATGAAAAATCACTAATAATGTTGCTGAATTCATCTTTATCATGGCATTATGACTTACTTGTTACTGTTTTAACTTCCATGAAAGGCTAAAACGATTCCCAACTTTCTTATAAATATGGTTTTCCACCAACCCAAATCAGTCATTCCATTAAAAATGTACTGAGAACATTCAAGTTGCAGTTAAACACTTAAAAGTCAGGAAATGAAAGTATAAGGTGGCATTTTCACTTTATCTCTGCCCTTTTGTGCATATTTTAGGTGACCTCTCTACTGAGAGCCTTAGGAACTATGCAGTTAAAAGCTTTAACCTTACAGCAAGATGTGTGTTAAATCTTACATACAGTCACAACAAAATGTTTCACTGTGTTATGCACAAGTGCAGGTTTCCTAGCTGTGCATCATGATTAGAAAACTACTATGCAAGTGCAAAGTATGATATCAGATGTATCATGTCTCTTCTAACCCAAAACTAAACTTTTGATGCAACTCTTACATGCATTTTTCAATTAAGGCATTTCCGTAACAAATATTGACTACTGCAGAAACAGACCTCTCAAAACACTGCAAGAATTTAATTTTTATGATTTTATAGTGAAGACAAATTATTTCCCCCTTAATTTTATTGTACTCAAATACAAATGATTTGTACTCAAACATTTTTAAAAAGTTCACCTGCAGGTAGAGAGAAAGTTTAGAAACTATCATTCTGAAAGAACAAAGTTTGGGAAAGTTATAAAGCCACCAAAGCATGGAATTAGAATGGGAATTCTTATGCAACATTAACTATAGCATCCCTGCCAATTCTACTGTATTGCAAATTGTATTTCCAATCCACCAACCATGCTTATAAAGCATAGGAGAAGAAAATAAGAATGTGCTTACAGATGAATATTCTGGAAATACTACTGAAGCACTAAAAAGCTTACCATACATATGACATACTGATTAATATAATCAGGATCACTGAGCTGGTTTATTAATGGAAGAAGAATTCCTCGGGCGAGGATTTCCTGAAAAATGAAATATAATACAATTGAAATCTGTCCTCTATATCTAAAATGTGACAAATGGTTTACTCAAAAAAAAATTCAAATTTTACTATGAATTCAACATAAAACTTATATTTCAGTAACAAGTCAAACTTCAAGCAGATTAAGACCAAACTTAAAAACAAAGAATGAAACAAAGAATGAAAGAGGTAATTAGATTTATTTCTCAGAACTTATTCCCCACACCAAAATTCCTTTGATAAATAAAGAATGTTAGCTCTCATAGGGTATGTCTTCACTGAAGGCAGCATATTCACCGTCAGATCGATTTACCCAGATTGATCGAACGGGAGTGAAAACCCATTAAATCGATCTGGAAGTCGATTCAATAAATCCACCTCCAAAAAAAACATAGTGCTGCCTCAATGGGTATGCATTTCCTGTCAGCGCAGCACAGTGGAGATGGCGTGCAGAAGAGAATTTAGGAAGTTGATGCAAGTTATGCAAGCTACTCTATGTAAGCGTAGACCAGACCTTAGTCTGCTATGTGTCCGGTACAGAAACTTAGTCACCTGATCTCAAGGAAGAGAGCCTTCCTTGGCAGATAGATATCAGTGATAGGAACCATAGAGAAGTGTGACAAAATGAAACACTGATCTTTATAAGATTTTAAGAACTGTAGAATTAATTGGACAAGAATACAAAGGTGACCACAGAAAAAACGCTTACCCTTTATAGTACCTGCAATCTCAGTTATTTCTCATTTTAAGTATATCAGAGTTATAGTATCACAAAAATCACTGTGTGGTATCAATAGGTAAATCTGAGTTTTTAACAGTGACCATTGCACATCCAAAATCTATTCATATCTCTAATTAATGTCATCTAGAATTGTTCACCAATGTCACATAAAAAGTCACCACCTCTGTATGAAAACATGTATCTAACCCATTATGTTGAAAAGTATCATCCAGCATTAATATAATAGCTGATGATCACATTTCATACAACACACAAAATAAGTGATCAAGATCTAATTCTCTTTTATAATATATATGACTGGAAGTCTTAGGGTAAAATATAAATCCTAAATTTACCCTGACAAAATATCGCATGATCTTGTTCTGGAAGTCTCCAGGAGGTAGCAATAAATACAGTAACACCTCACACAGATCCCTTAGGAATCCTAGGAAAAAAACAAAAAAAAAATATCAATACAATATAGAGAAGTGACGACACTATATGCTCCTTTCCTGTATTCTCAGATAGCGCAAAACAGAAACAAAATGAGACAAAAAAGTTTTCTAAAAGCTTTAGTTTATGCACTAAATTTGAAAGCATTAAATATAATTTTCAATGATTTTCAGACAAGTTTATTTTTCTAGTTTATATAAACATATGTAACTGTCTTAAAATCTTACAATGCAGTAAATTCCTGATGGAATCATAGACAGTAATCTAAACAGTAAACAACATTATATTATATATATTGACTGCAATAGAAGGAGGAGTAAATTGTCTTAACTCTCAGAAAAACCTACTCTGCTCCAGTGCATTTTTCATCCTTATGCATACACCATTTCAGGATTTTTTTCAACAATAGTTTTTTATTGAAAAATCTAACTAGTTGAAATTGAAACTCTTCATAGAAATGAATCAGTGTCTATTAAAACTTTTGTTGGCAAGTTTCTCAGGTCCAGGATATGAGAGAAAAAGAGAGAGAGACCCATCCCAGAAAAGCTATTGGTGTAGTGGTCAGGGCACTCATGTGGAACATGGAATACCCTGATTCAAATTCCTGTTCTGAATCAGGCAGAGCAGAGACTTGAACTTGATCTCCTATAACCAACAAGTGTCCTAGACAATGGGGATATACAGTCAGTCTCTCTCTCTCTCACTCTAACCCAATGAATACATTATTTATTCAAAATGGAATGGTTCCAACAGGAAAGAGAGACTCATCGTGGAATAACCAATAGCATGGTGTTTAGGGTATCCATGAGGGAGACCCAGATTTAAGTCCCTGTTTTGAATCAGGAGTAACTGCATTATTAATGACAAATCTCTTTATTATTGGTTTTTAATTTTTTTTTAAATGAAACAGTTCCTTGTTTTCTCATCCAGATGATAATCTGAGGTTAGATGAAGAAATGACTAACCTCTCCTTCCTCCCACCACCCATAAAGGGATACCATGAATTTGAATAAAGTCACATTTCCATCTGAAATTCTTTCAGCCTTAATTATATATATTGTCACTATCACTAAAAGTATAATACTGATAATCACCAATCAAGAAATATATGAAATACCATGTTATAACTGATTGCAATAAAGTCATAGGCTTAGCTTTGAATATCTTCCATGCTGTCGGCTGATGCTGTAACTAACGTTTCTAACACAGCTTAGTGTAGCAACACAACCCCTAGAAAATAATCATTAGAAAAACCTTCTTCATCTTTGGGAGAAGTGCAGACTAGATCACGACAGACTTCCTTCTCCATTTCAACTTCAACCTCAAAGAATGTATTTACAAGGTCTTCAGCTGTACCTACACAAAAGAAATTAAAAGGTATTTGTGTACATGTAAGATGCTTTTGTAAGTAACTAGTAATTGAATATAAATAAAGAAATTGTTTGGATGAAACGTAGACTAGAGAAAACCCTAGTTTGCTATGCACTGTCAGCAACAAAAAGTCAGATGCATTTTAAATTATGGCAATACCTTTCGTTTGATCATCTTTTTCTGTTATCTTTTGTTGAGTTTTTCTGAATACTCGAAGGTGAGTGGCAAAATCATCAACAAGTCGTGTGGTGAAATAAGGCTGCCAGTCTATTTCTTTTGACCTTTCAGAAAACAGACTATACATCAACAAAATTTTTAAAGCAAAATAAAGCGTTAATTTCTTTTAATGCTAAGGTAAACAGTAGTTATCTAAGGATTCAAGTAGTATAATTTAGTATTACATTTCTGAAAGCCTGTACAATTACTGTGTGAGTAACCAGTAGTATGGTCCTACTTTAGCCTATCAGCTCAGGGAGGTCTACAGAAGGCTATACAAAAGGGAGTCTTTAATACAATCACACACACATTTCCATGTTTATATTTGTTTGTTCCTACAAGACAAGAGAGCTTCTTATACATCAAAAACAACACACATGGAGGACAAGGAAAAGCTTAAATCATGTATGATTTCTTACATACTGTAAATAAATTTACATAATGAACTACAATGTATATTGTACAACAGTAAGTTCAACAGTTGCATCAAAATATGAAAAATGAGCATTTGTACTTTTCATAATTTATACTAAGCGTAAGAAAACAGAGGTTTAACATTTCTATGGTGTCTCAACACTAATAGACATCTCAGACAGATTTGTGACATTACTTGTGAAAAAATATGGTGTCAAATTATTTTCTTCTCACAACTTGTAATATGTAAACATATTAGAAATTACATTAGCTACAAATAAGTGCAATGTCATAAACAATCAATCATTTTAAAAAAATCACATGAACTGTGAGGGAGCCAGTTATAGCAGAACCTCAAAGTTATGAACACCAGAGTTACAAACTGACCAGTCAACCACACACCTCATTTGGAGCCAGAAGTACACAATCAGGCAGTCCTCTCCTCCTCCCCTTACCTCTCTAAAGGTGCAAATACAGTACAGTGCTAAATGTAAACCACTAAAAAATGAAGGGAAAGCAGCATTTTTCTTCTGCATAGTAGTGTTTCAAAGATGTGTTAAGTTAATGTTCAGTTGTAAACTTTTGAAAGAACAACCATAATGTTTTGTTCAGAGTTAGAACAACCTCCATTCCCCAGGTGTTCTTAACTCTAAGGTTCTATTGTATTATACATTTGGTATAATAGAAGCCACCATTTTATGATATTTTTCTAGCAGTGTTTCATTAGTGTTCTGAGGGAAAAATACCGCTTTCTAACTATGGAGAGACCGAAGGATGTTTCTCCCTTTTGTATTTAGTAAAGCAGAAGGCAGCCAATCACAGCACCTCCTCCTTGCTAGACATTCCCCACTCTGGGTTCTTTCTTAACTGAAACAACAAAAGTAAACTATTCTAGAACCTACTCTGCCCTAAAATACCCCTTACTTTTAACTAAAACCTCTTGGTTTCTGAACCACTTTCCCTCCAACAACAGCAAGAAACTTTACAGAGGGTTAAGCCTACAGTAAAGTCTAGAAGAATGAAATGAGAAAAAATGATAAGTAGAAAGCATTACACCTTGAAGATTGTGACATCATGACGACTCAGTAGACAAACTGTTCATCTGTAGTAAGTACCTACTAATCACACAAAGAACACTAGGTGGCAGCCTTACATAATTTCTCTGACAAGTATTTCCCAAGAAAAAAACAAGGAATTTTGCAGTACGTATAAATTATTATTTTAGTGAATCTATGCCACCCTGTAAACTTTTAGAGAAAACAAAAACCAATCCACCTATCTATGACAGTGGTATACCTCTCTCTAACCACTGTAACAAAAATTTGAGCAGCCTTTTTTGATAGTTACAGACGATTGATGACTTCGTAGCAATTTTATAAAATAAATTGTTAAAAATAAGGTGCAAAAATGCAAACTTCTCAATCTTACAAGGACAGCAAGTTCTACTTTAATGTCAAAGCAGGTCAATCAAGTTTAACTAACTAATTAGCACTTCTGTAAGCTGTTAAATTTTTTGCCTATAGCCAAATAGCACTTAAAAAGCCGTGAATTCTTCCCTCCTTATAAAAATAAACCTATGAAGTAATTACACAGAATCACAGTAGTTAAAAGATGGAGGCAAAGAGAAGTCTATCTCCTGCAAATGCAGGATTATTTCCCACAGTATGCTGTCTGCCATGTTGTTTAGTCTGAACACTAAACTTTTAGGTGTCCTAAGTGATAGCATTTCCAAAAGTTTCCATTATCCTGTAACCTAACAGATGTCAACAGTAAGACTTCATCTTGATACTAAGACTAATTTTCCACATCTATTTCATTCATTATTCTAGTTACATCCCACTGTTCACCCCTATATTATTTTTCAGCTCCATTGGCAACAAAACCCTTATTTGTGAAATGTAGGCAAATTAAATAGAACTATTAACTTTTCCTCAAGTCTCTACCACTTTATTCTTTATATTACTATTATCTGGACTTGCTCCAGTTTGCTATCTACCCACTATCTTTCTGGTAATGACACTGCTAAAATTGAATAATATTCCAGGATCAAACCATTTAAAAAGTGACCACTATGCTTCCCTGACCCAGGACAAGATACCTAAAACTGAACAGGGCATATCCTGAGAACAACAGGGCAAACCCCTCGCATAGTCCCACTGCGCCACCATACAAAGTGCCTTGCAAAGGTGTAAAAAATGAAGTGCGAGCCAGGCGTATTACTAGTGAACTGCATCTACACTAGGGGCTTACACTGATGTAGTTCCATCAGCATAGCCACACCAGCACAAAAACACAAACATCCACAGCTTCTTAGACAAACCCTTAAGTATCACTGATTTTTTGAAAACTTACTTTTGTCGAAAAATAGGGATGCTACCTTTAATATTTTATTTTGTGCATTCGAGATCAGTTAATTACTCCCTTTTGTCTACATAATATGTCCCCCCTGTTTGTGTTGGGTGTCTCACTGCAACAGGGGAAAGAAATTAAAAATATAAAATATGATTGTAAAGCCACAGAAACTAGCAGGGAGACTGTGTGGCAGTAGTAGCATCTAGAAATGCATATTATTCTTTTTTAATTAGCTAAATTTCAAGTTAACAGTATCCCTTTAAGAAGGAAGAGATGTAAAGAAACCACCTTATTCTGTTCAAAAGTAAATTCAGGCTAAAACGCAACAAGGACAGTTGTTTATCTTCAGTAGAAAGTGACTGTCTACTCAGCAACCCACAGCAGACCTGCCAAGAGAACTCATAGCAGATCCATATCACTTTAAAGAAACTGGCAGAAAAGCCATTACTAAAATGTGCTTGACATCACATTTTAACTAAGGTAATCACAATCCCCTTTTCCCGCATCAAGCTACAAAAAAGCACCATATTGGTAATAAGCAATATATCTAAAAATTCATATAAATAAAAATAAGATGATCACTCAGAACAAACTTAATGAATGAAATATGTAATGAAATAACACGAGAATATGATGCTATATAGCCACTTGGGCTGAGATAGGAAGCATACTAGGGAATAGCTGGAAGAAGAGGAACTTCTCTCTAAAGTTGTCTCTTTCTCTTCTGCTACCTCCTTGACCAAAAGCAGGGGAAAAAAAGTCTAAACACTCCTAAAGAATGAACTAGTTGCGCCCATGTTATAGCAGCTCAGAGACCATTCTAACACGCATTTCTTTGAAATACATAAGCTTGCCATTTTCTGCAAATCACTGATGTTGCATTTACCCTGCACACACCGCATTGCTTTTATGTACTCCAGAACAAAACTACAGTATATGAAATGTTGGTGAATAAGTTCCAGAGGGGTAGACGTGTTAGTCTGTTTTTAGCAAAACAGCGAGAATTCTGTGGCACCTTAAAGACTAATAAATTTATTTGGGCATAAGCTTTTGTGGGTAGAAACCCGCATCGTCAGATGAAGTGGGTTTCTGCCCACGAAAACTAATGCCCAAATAAACTGGTTAGTCTTTAAGGTGCCACAGAACTCTCGCTGTATTGGTAAACAAATCACCTTCATATAAATAGCTAGAACTTTTTTATTTTAAAACAAATATATTATACAAATACCTGAACTATGGCTTTGATTGACTTGTCTTTGGAACCATATCTCTATTGCAAATATGAAAAAGGATTACACACAAAAAGATGTCTGATGAATCACAGATATAATTTAAAGCCAAAACTACCTGGAGATTACTATTAGGCATTTTTATGTGTTATTAATATAAACTCAGAAATAGAATAGCTGTAAATATCCCCTCGCTTTACTCTGTAAATATCCCCTCGATTTACTCTGATTAGAGGATAGTTAAATGGTTGCACCTGTCTTGAACAATTATTTTAAAAAGCTATGGACTCATTCCACAAAATTCAGATACTACTTTTTGTACTATGCTTAAGAAGTTTTTTTTTAAATATATAAACTCCACAATTTATACTTCAATCTAAAGGTATTATTTTGCATTTGCTTAAACTTAGATTTATATAAACACAAACAATCTTACCTAGTAGAAAATTGAATGAGTGCATTTTGAAGAGCCTGCCTGATTTCAAGAAGAAAGGATTCATCATCACTTAGTGTATAATACCAATACTGGACATAGTCCCTCAATGAAAACTGGATTACCTAAAATTAAAAAAAAAAAGATACAAAATAATTCATGTGATAAAATGATGCTCTCTCATATCCTTTACATCACAGTGATTGAGACACTGTTACACACATAACTAAACCTCAATGTTGTCTATGTTTAACTGACTCTCCCTACAGTTGACTAACATGCACCCTTCTTTATAGTTACGATGGTGAAAACTCTCAAGAAATATTTCAAAACATGCAGAGACTAGGCTAAGCATCAAAACAATCCCTGAAATCTTGGCTTTTATCAATATATTTTTATGCTTATGCAGACATTAAATGTACCTTGGACTATGCAAATTTACTCACAACTACAGAAAAGTCTCCGACTTCCTGCAGTTGAGGAAGGCCCCAAGCACAGTGAAACATCTATTTTACTGGTTGGCTAAGGGAATGATAAAGCAGAAAGGCTATGCAGACAGACTCTGCAGCTCCTTGGAGCCACATAGCTACTCTCTCCAGGAGTGTCTGAGCTAGGGGGTGTTGAGACGTTCACCCAGTGGATTTGCCAACTACAGAGAACCACTGGTCACATAAAGGAAAGACATGCAAAGCAACCTCTACTCATCACAACTACAGCTGTGGCTCAGACATACAAGTACCGTGAACCCTGCCACAGGGTTGCAAATGGGTGGCAGAATATTTTATCTGCAAATCACAGCTGGTTTCTTTTGTTCTCTTTGGCCTCTGTGTTGCAGGCATATCTAAAGGCACTGTGTGATGCCGGCAGATAAGATGCCAGCTCTTACCAAGATGCATACATTAGCTAAGAACTGACAAACTCATAGCTGGCAACCAAATCAATTCAGCTGTATGTTAGTTTTGCTCAAAAATTGGTATTAGTCTTATAAGAATGGATTTAGTGCTTAGACTATGAGATGCTTGTTCAAATTTCTGCATCCGTTAATCTTACTTCTAATGTCTATACTCCATGCTAACAGAAAATATGTAAGTTTTGCTTTATAAAACTTTTGAAAATGTTTGCTCTGAATTTGTGAGCTAAGTCATGGAAATTAACCCCTCTTCAATCTCATCCAGGACTATCATTAACATTTAAGGGGGCCATTATCAAACAGTTTCCCCGTCCACGAGAAGTACAAGCAGGAGCACTCATCATATTGCTTTGAATGCTGGAAGATGGAAATAAAAATAGCTGACATGAAGATTTTTCATATCTTTACTGTTTGAACTCTCACAGGGCCAGAGACACCAAACTGCAGACAGAGATCCCCAGAGGTTGTCTCCTGAGACTTCCCAGAAGACACTTTGAATTGACAGATCACTACAACTCTGTCACTTCAGATTCAGCAACTCATTTGTTTGCTTTAACCTATAAATAATGCTTATTTCTCTTTCCTAATTAATAAACCTTTAGATCATTTATTACAGGATTGGCAACAGGAGTTGTACTTGGTATCTTCGATCTTACTAATTGATCTGAGGTAAGTGACCGGTTTCTTGAGACTGGAAGCAACCTGAATATTCTGTGATTTTTGGTGTAAATGACCGTTTTATCACTAAGTACATTTTGTCTTGATGGCAAGATAGACTGGAGAGTCTAAGGGGATTGTCTGTGATTCCATGGTAAGACTGTTATAGTGATTCAGGAGTTCATATTTGTTCCTGGCTTGGTAAAATCTAATTATAGAACATACCATCAGTTTGGGGTGTCTGCCCTGTTTTTGACAGTGTACCCTAAGGAAGGCACTTAAAGTTGTGAGCCACTCCAAACAGTGTGACGCACTGTAATTTTAAAATCTTCATACACTTCGTAGTGGTAGTACTTAGCGAGT
>ML675603.1:50372365-50462921 GCA_007922155.1 Mesoclemmys tuberculata
ATACTCAAGTGTATGATTTTGCTCTACAACATAATAGTAGAAATTGTATCATTGGTGATTATATCAAATTCCATGAGAAATTTAAAGAAAAAGTGAAAAACTTGCAAGTTTCCTCTTTTCATACTCTCAGCTCTGCGTTCATAGCAAGTAATGGATTTTGCACTGAAAAAAATCTGGTAACAAAACTGGCAGCAATCCATTTGTGACTCTTGCAAAGCTCAGACTACATTTACTTATGCTGAGCAGTCACCACCATTCTTTTTGTACAGTGTAGTTCTATACTGTAGTTTATTGACTTGTTGCAGTTTCACTTCTGGCAATCTCTCTTTTTGTGAAATTGAACCAGGGATGGATCCATAAATTACAAATACAAATATTATGAAATAAGTATGATTTTTAATAAATGCATCATCATTCAAGAGCTATTTGCATAGCCTCCACAATCACATGCTCACAGCTATTTTACATGTATAAAAATACAGCAAGCTGCAGTAAATACAGTTTCAAAATGAGTATTCCAGGGTCACAACTAATCTTGTAAAACCTTCCTTCCTCCACCTGCACACAAATGGGTTTCATACAGATATAAAAAGCGTATCTCAGACAAACAACAGAAAGGGGAAGTGAAGACAGTCTTGAGCCTGGGCTCAACATTTGAGTACTGTTAGGTATATCTGAGGGGGGTCATGGCTCTGCCTTAAATTTTCCTAAGAAGCTTTCTGAATTACTGAAGAGTAATTCAACTGCAATATGGCTAGCTTGAATTTTGAAAGAATATGAGTGTGAAGAGGCAGAAGGACACAATTTTATCTGTTCCCAGACAATCCTTGCGGTCTGTGGAAAGCTAAGCATTGCAAATAGAATTCTGAAAGTACTTAGTGGTTTAGTATACAAAGAATCCATGCTGCGAATTTTTCCAGAATGTGCTTTGTTCCAAGTGAACTTCGGTATGGTCAGTCAACAGCTGAGAAAGCTAGGGATTAAATTTCATTCATCAGCACCATACAGCAGGTAGGAGAATGAAAGTTAGGGGAGAAGGGAACTAATTTAGCTTTTTTTTTTTTTTTTTTTTTTTTAAACGAAAAGGTTTCTAAGCCTACACAGTTGCAAGGATAACTTCCAAATATGAACAGAGTGTGAATAGATCAAGGTTTGGTCTACATTGCCAGTGAAATTTGAGAACACAGAGAAGCTTGCTTATCTCCTGTTGACTTCCTAACTTCTATCTATTGCTGTGTCCCCACTACACTGCACCAACAGAAAATGCCCTCCCGTCAACACAGCGTTACTCTTTTTGCAGGGGTGGATTAACAGCATCAACTTTCGGATTGATTGAGCAAGTCTTCACTGCCGCTAAATCGATCCCCCCAGAAATGATCCAGTGGAGCCCACAGTGCTGCCATCAATATAGACATACCCTAAGTGTTGCCTTCCTGAATCTGAAGACAAACAGCTCTAGTGCCTCTTCTGTTGTTCAGAGCCTTCCCAAGCAGTAAAAAGAAGAATCTGAGCAGGAGTGAAACACGTAACAGTATCAAATTTACTCTTCCTGCATGAGATGACTATGAGCAGCAGTAGAGGTAAGCACTGGTGATATTCACAGATAAGGAGCATTCCTCTCTCCCACCAAAAAAGATGTTTGGGAAAGAGTAGCACACCATAAGGCATCCCTCCAGAACCAAAAGAGTTCTGGAACCAGGGATAGGGAAATAAGGAATTAAGAGAAAATGCTCTATAGAATCATAGAACCACAGAAGATTAGGTTTGGAAGGAACCTCAGGAGATCATCTAGTCCAATCTCCTGCTCAAAGCAGGACCTACCCCAACTAAATTATCCCAGCCAGGGCTTTGTCAAGCCACTCTTTAAAAACCTCTAAGGATGGAGATTCCACCATCCTCCTAATGAAAAAGCTTTTTCCTAAAATCCAATCTAGACCGCCCCCACCACAATCAGTTTTTTTTTTCTGTGTTGATACTACTCAATATTAAGCACAGGATCCTAAACTTTTGAAGAGCTGTATGCTATACCTAGGCTATGTCAGCTATTATTACTTTTACTTTGGGAAAACAAACACTTCTAAAATAAGTCATCAACAAAAAATACCTCCTAAAAAAGATCGTTAATTATGTCTGTAGCACCAAAGGTGTGACAAAAGCTTAAACTTATTCTGAGTATTTAACATGTTGTTACAGAAAAACTATTTCACTTGAGTTTCTGGGTTTGTAGCAGAGAGTTTGTATTCTGAATTCCAGATATTTGCAATCTTATACCTGAAGGCTAGCCTGTGCTTTTCAGGTTTATTATAACACGTAATTTTAAAAAAAAAAGTCTAGCATTCTTTGGGGGCAGAAAACTTTGCTTTATATAAGCTCTATAAAGTGAAATTTACATCATTCTGTAACATTTTATGATAAATCACTTTAAATTAAGCTTATGACAGTTAAATTTATAATTTACTATCTTTGCTTTTTTCAGTAAAGAGACCAAGATAAGAACACATATGGAGATTGAATTCATTCTTTTCAACCCTTAGTCCTTCCTCTTACAGTAGAGGCATACTGGCAAGGCAATGTAGGGAAGTTTATAATGCCACTGCCCATGTCATACTTGACCTATAGGTAAACAGAAAATGTCAAAGGAGACTCAATCTAATAAATTTTATATTTGTTTCTTGTTAAATTTTGTGAGCAGTGCTCAATCTGCAAGTCATTACTATGCGGAACGTAACTATTATTCAAAAGAATTAAACAACTGACATTGCTGTTTTTGTCCTCATTTTCCATTTTGGACTAAATCTGCCAAACAAATAAGTACAACGGTAAAATTAAGTATTTAACAACACATTCTGCCACCATTTAAGTATAAAGTGAAATTCAGTCTTCTATACAGAAGATATTTTAAAAGCGAGCTCTCCAACCTATAAATGAGGCAAATATCTGTTAGTTATTTAGAACAGATTTCTATAAAAACTGTGCAATTTATATTTAAGCAATATTGAATTATTGCTATGCATATACAGTTACCCATTTTGTGGATCACGCAAATATTTTAGTTATGAAATTCACCAAAATATCATACTCAATACATGAAAAAATATTCAAATATTTTATATTAAACTCACTTGTTGCAAAGGTTCATCAATTATATTGGCACCTGTCAATCTTCGGTCAATCTTAATAGGCCTGGCTTCATGTTTCATTTCTTCTGCACACTTAAAAATAGATTAGACAATTTTATTAAACAGATCTTCACTGTGAATAAGAACTAGTGACATCTATTGTTCATGGTATATGAACATTTATTTCTTAGTGAAGAATCCTACACCAGAGTATTTCTTATAATCATGAATTACATAGTACATAAAATCATTTACACACACTCTCTCTCCCTCCCTCCTTCTACTATGCATTGAATCAAGCCGAGGGACTAATATTGGATAAACTACCCATATAGTGAAAAAATTAGGTTCCTTTGAAATGTCATAATAGACAGCAGAGAAAGGATAGTCTGTGGTTAAGACAGGACTGAAAATACAGACCTGGGATTTGAACCTGACCATTAGAAACTGCAACCTTGAGCAACCTCTATGCTGTGTTGAGCGCACAAAACTAAACTTATTGGGAAAATGACTTAAAAGAATGATGAACAAACAAACAAACAAAGAATGATATAACAAACTCTGGAAAGCCTGAAAGTCAAAAATAATGTTTCCTTTTATAAAATAAACATTGGAAAAGTGGGAAAAGCAGGTTTGTCTGTCTGGGTGGCCTAAACTGTGTCCTGTATCAACAACAACTCTGGGGGTGGGGCAGGGTGGTATAAAAAAGGTTATTTTCATTTTCTTACAGTCTGAGAAATCTGGAGATCTCTCACATTTTAGAAAACCATAACTATATATATATATATTTTTAAAGCCAACGTCATTTCTCCCACCCTGACCACTCCCCATTTTCAAAAAGTGACATCAGTTATGAGAGCAATTGAGATGGTGGTTCTGTGTAAATTAGGAGTTCCCTGCAAGTGCAACTTTTGATGAAACATGTCCTATAATTAACTAAGCTGCTCTGTATATGATATTGCACTTGGATACATTACATTTCTATTTCACTGGTCTGAAAAAAAATAAGAAAACTTCTAAAACTTAAGTCATTGTTCTTCTGATCCCACTGAATTCTACAGTGGTAGTGGGTACAACAAAAATAAACAGTTTCTTTAAAGTAGTACACACTTCATAAAAATGTGTTTAGGAAAGACCAGTGCAGCGTCATTTATTATATTTCTTTGTAGCAGAAGAAAACCTGGCTCGAACTCTGAGAACAGAATTGTTCATCTTGGGAAATACGCACTTAAACTGATACATTTCAAATTCTTTCATAGTACCAGCACACTGAAAGAGTCATGTAAGAAAGCTTGAAATTTATGGATTCTGATCCTGAAGCTAAAAAGTTTTGTTAATTTTCCTTATGCTGCTTACCTTCAAAATCCCAACAGATGTAGAAGGAAGAAATGAGTGTTCACACTGTTCAAGGTACTTTTCTGAATTTGTTTTTCCAAATAAGAGAGTAACCACAAAACCCCTAAAAAAAAAAAAGTGTGAGCTTCCATGTTCTAACCATTCAACGACAATTTAAAACTTTAAAATTCAAAGGCACCTAAGAAGCAATACTTTTTAGTAAAAGTTTACATCGACATTGTATAATGCTTGCCAAGGATGACTGTAAGTCATCGTATATAAAGCTGAATCACTATGTTCTTCAAGAAATATTTTAAATAGAAAGAACCATGAAAACTCTACTTCTGTTTAACATCCTTTAATGTCACCAGTGTATTTTGTATTAAGTAAAATCTTTAGACCCTACCCAGCACTGGGATCAGTGTTGATTCCTTCCACATGGGGATTCTGCACAGGGTAGGTGTCTATGCTAGTGGACCCTGATTTAGGATCAGAACTAAAAATGGTAAATTTACATACTGTTTATATCCACAGAGATGTTAGCAAAATGAAATAGGTTTAGAGGCAGTCAGACCACTAAAACCAAATACATTTTTTTTCTTTACACTCTATAAAGTGCTAAACTCTTTAGAAATGCACTCAGATTACAATATGAAAGCATAAGACATGGACACAAGCTTTAACATTTAATGTATGAAAAGGATCCTTTGTATAATCACTTTTACCAGGAAGAAACTGCTATGACACTAAATGTCTCCTTCAATTTGCATAATGACAGCTGAAACCAGGTAGGAGCAGTAAGATAAAGATGCAAAATGGAAAAAGTAGACTGATCAGCTAGCTTGGATAAGAACAGAACACTAAGTTAAAAGCCTGAGGTGATGTTGAAGGAATTTAGTAAGCATGTGGTCTTATTTTTGTTTAAATATGCATTTTAATCAATAAAAGGAACACTCTTGAGTTGCCAAAGGGACAACCTGAAGTGCTGCTCTACACTGAAAAGTAACTTTAATAAAAAGTATACTCCTATTGAATAGATCTGCTTCCTGTTCAGTCACATATGGTATGCTTACTTTTATAAACAAAATAGGGGCTGATTTATGCAAAGGGATCTGTCTGGGCTCATGGGTACACTCAAGCAGATCTTTTTGCAGGCTCCAATCCCAAAACAGACTTTTTACACCTGTGAGCACTCCAGAAACAATGTAACTAAGAAGCAGGAAGACTGGCTCTATCTTTTTGCAGATTATTGATATAATTATTTACTAAGTTCCAATCAGTTATACCTGTGAAAAGCCATGGAGGATAACACAACTGCAGAGCATAAAGATGGATATTTGACAATGCAGGCCTTTATTACTGCGGCTGATGCAAAGGGTGGGGGGTAGAAGGTAACTTTATTTATAGATCCCAGGTGGAGTCAGCAGCACTGGCAGTTAGAACATGTCTTTTTATTCTCAAAGTAAGCATATTTGATATGGAAATCACTGACAGTCAGTAAAAACACCTTGAGCTTTACAGTGCCTTGCTCCCTGTATGCAGAGACAGTTTCGGGGAACTTTACGGCCACTGCCAATGACAATTAGCATAATTAACTGTTGAAATACTTTTCTTAGCACCTTCCCAAACTTGTTAGACATTTTCTTAAACTATTTCTCAAAAGTAACTTTCACAGCATAATTGAAATAGTAACTATATAAACAGACTTTTGCCAATCATGTTTAATCATTAATTACCCATTATCGATCTTCTCTCCAAAGGACAATTTTGCAGATATGAATTTTGAAACAACACTTTCTAAAGGAAGGGAACCAACTAATTTTTTAAAGAAGATGATGCATCTAAGGTTTTATGAATGACAATCTTTCCCTCAAAAATAACCCAATTTCTGTTACAATTTGTGGTAAGGTAAAACCCCCCAATAAATAATTAATTTAGACTGGATATAGAATGTGCGTTATTGTGTAAATGAATGTTACAATTTGTGTAATGATAGATTTATGATAGAATAGATTTATGATAGAATGATAGATTTATGAACCGTTGACCAGGTCTTGGACTAAGACAGGTTCTAGCCGCTCTCATTCATCTACAAGTTGGTCAGGTGAATAGCAAAGGGGGCCTGTCTGAACCTAGTGGCCCAACAGGCAGTCAGAGTGTGTGGACCAAAAGGTCAATTCCTTTTTTCCTCCAAACATGAGCCTCTGTAGCTCCGTTGCTCAGTAGAGCTCCTGTGACTGCAGGGGACCCCCTACGTGTGTGTTTGTTACCTTTCCAGCTCCCTCCTGCTAAATAAGTGTTCTGTTATTGGGTTCATTCACCCTGCAAGTATTGCGGGCTGAACTGAAGCAGTGCGGATCCCTCAATAAGTCAAACCTAAGTTGTATAAGTGTGTGTTTGTAAGTTGTGCCTTTTGAGAATCAATTCTTTTACAAAAAACACCATCTTAAGCAAGGAGTAAAAAACCACGACAGGCTGTAAAACTGACGCAAAGCCATAAATCAACTAAAGTAAACTAGATAAAGAGCACTCTCTCCTTTCCAAAACTTCCCCGAAATAGGGAGAACTCTCTCCTCACTAAACTTCCCCCCACAAGTCTAAAGGCATGGAACATAAACGAACCGCAAGAAAAAAGTTTTTCAACCCTTTGTCGCCTCAAAACAGTTACAAGCTTACTACAGCATACCAGAATAAAATAAAATTTGCAAGGATAGATCATATTTAAAAGGAAACTATTTCCACATAATTTAACAAAGCATTTTTGTTTAACTAATGTATCCAATGAAGAAATGGACAAAGATACTGATACTGTTCTGGCTTCAAAATTAATGGGGCTTAAATGAAAAAAAAATAATGCTACTGGTTAAGTGTACAGGCTTTGAAATACTGGTGAGGAAAAAGACACAAACTGGTAAGACTGTGCATGCCAAACAGGAAAAAACACAGGTATAAATATCAAGGTATCAAGCAAAGATCCATACCCAAAATTGCTGTGTGCTATGTGTTTTGTTCAGGATGATAAAGATGAGTTGGGTGTAGGGAGGCCTTCCAAAGGGTGATCCAAAAGCATTAAAGATTTTTTCCTTCTGGTATAAAGGTAGAGATACTACATAGCATATTATGATGAGGAATTTACCTTCAACATCAGCTTAAAGCATTGTCATTTATTAAAGTCAACAAGTACTTACATACCTTTGTATCAGAGGAAGAGTATTTGGAATCTTACATAATTTGGATCAGATTAATGTGACAGATCAATTTGTGAAGAAAAAGCAGACAGGAACAATTCAGATAAACCTATCTTCACCAGTTTAGTACACGTAGCTTTGTTTCTCACACATTAATACATCTTAGAGTAAGCAAATATCATGTTCCTGAAAAGATTAACACCGCTAAGTAGTGATAAGGAGGAACAAAGGTAGGAAGCTTTGCGCATGTTAAATTCACAAAGTAATAACATTCCACTTGAGGTCTGAGAGCTAACATTTACCAGTAAATAAGTAACAGGAATGGCTAGAAACTCTGCCATAACAGTATACAGTATATTTTACCATAAAATGAAATTAGCTTTAAAGCAGATATTGATGAAGGCTTGGTTAAGTGTTCAAGATGCAGCAGTCATGCTACCTACAATAATGAGTAATCAAAGAAGGTAAACTGACTACGTGAGGAGTTATCTTTGGTTCCTCAGTCTGATAGGTTTGACAAGCCAAGCAGTTCAGCATGGGAACTGAAACTGAATACAAACTAGAGATTAATGTCGTTTCCAATAGAATTTATGAGAATTTCTTAGACTACATTGTAATAAGGAAGTGGTAATAAGAACTGAAAAGTAAGAAGAATGCAGGACGTCTTGTCTATAAACATTTTAAAGTGGCCTGCAATTTTTTTTTAAATGAACTAGTTTACAAGTCTTGTGCTTTCTGCCCCAAATTTCAACAGTAAAGGGAAAGTCAGCACATATATGATTTCAAACTTTCAAAGACAAAGATATCAAAAGCAAAAACATGCTACCTCAAAATTCAATAACTTACTCAAGTGAAGAAGCCATTGAGCACTTTAAGTAGTACTGGCCAACAGGAGAATACATACACATTAGGTCAACATACTTAATATTGATAAGACACCATGCCTTTAAGCAGGGGGATGCTGTCCAGCTGGCCGAGGAAAAGGAAACAATGTTCTACAATTGGGGACAATGGTGTAAGAGGTCAAAAGCTGCTGCAAAAGGAGGAATGGGTCAGCATGGTGACAAACTCATTCCCTGGGACTAGAAGGGTTTAAAAGAGGCAAGTCAGGGTAGAAGAATCCCTTTCCCATGAAGCAGGAGAGGTAACATCCACCCTCCCTCTCCTTTAGGTGGAAAAATATCAGATTTGGCCACAGCCAGTTGTGGACATTCTGTAGCCACCCCTTTTTGAGGGGAACTGGAAAGGAATTTTTCCTTCACTACCCGATTGGCTTAGGTGGAGTGGGGGGAGGAGGGGTTGCCTTCCCCACAGTGGGTTCAGGGAGGATTTTTTGACATGAGGCGTAAAGGGAATTAAGCTATATGTCGCAACTCATTATGTAAGTGTGGGGTGGATGTCCAGTGCAGGTACACGACAGGCAAGGTAAACAGTAACTGGATAAATGGCTTGGGTAAAGGACTTAAAAAGGAGGTGTTGGTTAAAGGAATGGAATGGAACAGGGTAGAGCGTGGGGGGGGAGTTTGGGACTCCTATGAATGGTATGGCAGAGAGCCAACCCCCTCTCCCCTTCTTAGAGCCCACCTTAACCCTCCTACAAGTGGTTGGTAAGGTCCCAGCAATGGATTGGCTGGAGGACCTGGGTGGAAAAAGAGGAGAGGGCTTACAGAAGATATTGAATGAACATGGGGTTACATGCACTGTACACTTTTATCTGCTGGTTTGTCCCAGACATCTAATAATAAAGTTGTAGTCTGATTAAAACCATATCAAGTGTCTCCTGTCCTTCTTTTGATATATCTGGACAATGAAGTTTTCAGATAATCTTACATATTGTGCAGTGAACCCATAACAAAATTTAAAAATATTAGTCTCCTTACAGCAAAGCTCTACTGGAAATGCCACTAAAAAAAATACCTTAGCCATTCATGTCTAAAAGCCCACCCCTCTTAGGGAAGTGTTTGCTGAGAATAATTCAGATTTAACCAAGTTGTCACACTCCATAAAACTGACCATTATGAGCATAGACTCCAAAATGGTTGAGAAATACTGTATCCTATTTTAGCCATTAAGCACTCTCAGAAGCTACTATACCTGCCAATAAAACCTACTGGCCTAGCATCCTGAAAAAAAGATTACTACAGTTGATAAAAGTGCACAGTAGACCAAAACTCAATATGTATTGAAGTATAATAAAATAACACAAATGCAACATCAGAAGTTGAAAAAAGAGGGGGGAATTTCCTGGCTGTTTAGAATAGCCAAGGTCACTCCCACCACACATATTGCATAGTTTAGTATATACATTAATAATAAATATAATTTTGGCTTACATACTAGTATGCAATAAAAACAAATTGCAACCTTAATTATATCACACACAGTTGTGCCTACTATAATACTGGTGGCTAAACACAACTAAAATATCACCTGCTTTCGCCTCAGACAAAATTACACTCTCATGCCATCTCTCTTTGTATATGCAGTTGCAAGTGTGGTTGCCAAGGAAGACATATTCAGCTAGGAGCTGCTGAGTTGACTAAGTTGTCTAAGACCTAGCACATACATACATACATATATATATATAAATGGGAAACGGGGTTTTGATAAGCGAAGTGGACAAAGTACAGTTATCCCATGGTTCTTGGTCAAATAATCAGTACACTGATGGAAGGTAATGTTCAATTGAAGATAGTTAAGTCGGTCATTGTATGCCTGTTTGTTTTCTGTTTATTGCTAAAACATAAGAAATCAACACGACAAGCCATGAGTTAGAAAAAAACGATTACTGCTCAAACTTGTGTGAAAATAATGTACTTGGATGTATTAAGCACCATTTACTGGGAAATAAAGTTCTGTTTATTTTATTTCAAATTTACCTTTTTATTTCATAGTAGTTTGTACAGAAATTTTCAAGGGAAATAAATATCTTGTTAAGAAAAAGTTTATCAGACACATAAAATCCTGTAATTAAGTAAATAAGAAAGCAGCAAGAAGAGAATTTTGATTTTCTTCACTTATTTAATAAGAGAAGGTGGCTAGATTTTGCATTAGCTAAAGAAAAAATGCTAGATAAAGAAATGTTCTCTGCTGTGAACACATGAAGCATCTGATATGTGCTTCATGTCTTGATATCTTCCTATTGGTTTACTTCTACCCTTTACTTCATTTTAGCTCTCATGTGTTTTCTTAATTGTATTTCAGTAGACAGTAAATTAAACATACAACACACACTATAATCCATAGTAGAGTATACTTACCCACCCACAAAGCTGAGGATATAAAACGCAAAGTAAAATATAGCAAAGGGTCCAAATGTTACTAGAAAGAGCACAACAATAAGGCTTCCCCATCCCCATGTGGAAAGACTGGTCTGAAATAAAAAACAGAAAAGGAATAATTAATGTAATATTTGTACATTTTGAAGAACTTTTAATAGATTAAATTTAACATATTTGTAATGTCTTAAAAGATAACCAAGTCTCATTATAAGAAGTAATTGTCACTGTTCAAGTTCACACATTTGCACCTTCTAATCAATGGTTGTGAATAGGTCTCAGCTACTGTAACTGTATGGATATGGCTATTACCTACCCTTCCATCGTCGTGTGTTCACGCTCTCGCTCTCTCTCTTCCCCCCCCAATTCCCTGCATCTGACAACGTGGGTTACAGCCCACAAAAGTTTATGTCTGCAGAAATTAAATTTCTTAAGTCTTTAAAGTGCTACAGTACTCTCATTTTTGCTGTATACAGACTAACACGGCTACCCTTCTGAAGCTTTCTACAAATACTTTATGGATACATATTCCGTAAGACATGTTTGGTTGAGTGTCAGCTCTGTGGTGAGAGTCCTTTGCCAAGAAGCCTGTGTGTCACAGAAAGTATATCTTCATGTTACACAACAATAACCACCTTTCCACTTGTACACTACCTTCCATAGCCAACAAGTGCTGCTCCTTCATTTAGCCAGAAGGAATTACTAGACTAGAGACCAACATAAAATGACCTTTCTCCACTAATACCACCGCACTGGCCAAGAGCTGCATCAAACATTTGTTGAAATCTTAATTAGAAGATGGAGTTAATTGTGTGTGTCAATTTCTCAATGACAGTGTCACAGAGTCATAAAATTTAAGGCCGGATCATGTAGTCTGACCTCCTGTATACCACAGGCCGCCAAAACCACCCATACAAAAGTCTACTACAAGCAATCTATGTTGCACCACAATCTGCTCTCCCCAGATCACTTTACAGTCTCAAATTTTTAGACCTCCTCCTCCCATCAGGAAGTAATAAATCTGGGACCAGATGTATGTAATTAGGTGCTCCTCCCTCTTTATGAAGTATGGATTGGTAACCATCAAGCCACTGCCTAGTTAACCCTAAAATATCCTCATCACTTCATTTCTGGTTTCAAAGGCTCATCCTCCATAACAACTATTATAGCCCTCACTGTGTTCTTCCACATGCCCACTGAGATCTGCTACAACAATCAAGTACTTAATTTGCGGTACTTCACTTACCACTTCATCCAGATCTATCTGGAATTCCTCCTCCTTCAATCATACAACCACCCTCTGGTTCTTATCTGCACATAACATTAAATATTTGTTCTCTGCTCAGTGCTATTTTAATTTTCATCAGTCAATGACTCTTCCTCTGGATATCCACAACCTTATCCTGTAATATTTCTGATACAATTAATCCTACTACAATCCTCTTTGCTGCTGAGTCATGATACATCATATTGTAACCCATCCTGATGTTCATGGATTTTGAACCAATTCATTTAGTCTCATGTACGCAGACAACATGCACTCTCCTTTTCAATATTTCATCTACCCTTCATTTCCCAGTCACTGTTCCCACATTCAGGGAAGCCAAATATAATTGTTGGGCTCACTTCTTTAGTGGAATGCACCCAGAACACATAGCCTTTTCCCATCTCCCCAGATAGCAGACAAAGCCGTTGTGTGTCACTTCTGGGGGGACACCCTAGCTTTGTACAGATACACTCCCTGAAGATGAAGACCCACAGTGTCTACACTTCTCATGGAAGCAAATCTCTCAGCCTGGGTCAATAGACTTGGGTTAGTAGGGCTCACACTAGTGCTCTATAAAAAGCGATTTAGACAGTGCTTTGAAGCTACAGCTCAGGCTGAAGCTTGGTCTTTGAAACCTATCCCCTCCCTAATCTTCAGAGCCCAAGGTCCAGACTGAGCAGCAACTGTCAGAGGCTACATATATTACACCAGCTGCATGAGGCATTTTGAGGGAGTGAAAACCACCTCGACCATGAAACCTTTTTTTGGGGGGGGGGGCAGGAGGAAGGCAATATATAGAACTATGGAAAGGAATATATAGATTAGCCAAGATCAGGCAAAGAAGCACAAAGGATTTGGGAGCTGTAAAGTGTGTCAAAGACAAAAAGAGACCAGTCACCATAATGGAGACTCAGACAGTGGGGAG
Organism: Mesoclemmys tuberculata; assembly: GCA_007922155.1. Classification (NCBI taxonomy): domain Eukaryota; kingdom Metazoa; phylum Chordata; order Testudines; family Chelidae; genus Mesoclemmys; species Mesoclemmys tuberculata. Next base: position 50,385,478 of record ML675603.1, read on the forward strand.
GGTGGCCAGCACTCCATCCTGTATCCAAATGCTGCCCTGCAACCCAAACTTCGGGAGCCCAAGCCAACCCACCTGAGCCAACCGCAGAAGTCTAACTGCTGTCTAGATGTACCTACATTTTACTTGGATCACAAGCAATTTAACAATGTGAACACTAAGGAGACACAGTGACATGATAGAAGAGACAAAAAATTTTAATTCTTGCTCAAATCATTTGCTGAGAGTATCGTAAAATGAAGCCTAATTTATTAAATCTACTGAGTATTTGGTGAGTAAATTAATTCTATGCAGCTCATAGACTCATAGACTCATAGGTCAGAAGGGACCAATATGATCATCTAGTCTGACCTCCTGCACAAGGCAGGCCACAAAACCCTACCCATACACATTTATAACATATTTTATAGAGTTCAATGGACAAATCTACCTTTTTCTGCTCGTGATGAAACTGCCAGAATAGTGGAATGAGATGTACACTATCACTATGCTCAATTAGTATTTACACTATAATTCATGATATGTATCCAGGGTCTTCCAACAAAGTAGGCCCTCATATATAGTTTTAAAAGTTCAGTATGACAGTGAAGATGGGACCAAACTATTACACTACTCATGACTTTTGCAACGCTGCAACATGGCCTATGAACATAATTTAAGTATAGTTCAATCCAATCTACAGTGGAATATGGAAAGCAAGTTTTAACCTGATCCCAAACATAAAATAAATTAATATAGAAAAGAATTTAGAGGCCTTCCGAAGGTGCTGCTATACTGAAGGGTTGTCAAACTTTTTCTTGGTGTGGACTACATCTAAGAGCGTATGTAATTTACCACCTCTCCTACTAGTGATCAAATGACATCTCTGTAGCAATTGCTTATGTAGAAGAATAACATTAAGTATTTAATATACTTGTCTTTTAATGTGATTTGACAGTTGGAAAACAAAAGGAGATCTGGCACTATGTTGTCAGCCCAGCCAGCTCTCCTCAGGGAATGATACATTTCCACCTCTCAGGATAGATTGCTGGATGAGTGGGTGTCTGTCAATCTATCTTAACAAGATATGAAGAATCATATGTGATTCTAAACCTAGTGGAACGCTGACAGTGAAATTCCGCTTTCCCATTGGTTAAAATTACTTGTTTCTTCTGTAATATAGCCACAGTCTCCTTTGGCAGCAGGGCCTGTGGTAACTCTGCCCCAACCTTTTGTCCTTTCCCCTCGGCACCTCTTTAGCTGAGTGTTGGGGTGCCGGCCTTATTCCAGGCCTGAGGCGTACCCTTCAACCCCACAGGAGGGTGAGTAGTTCCAGTCAGTGTATATCCCAGGGCCCCGGGAGGTACCTTTCTATGGCTTCTGCACAGGACTGTAGAGATGGTGGCAAAGCCCTGGAGGGTCAGAGCCACACTGATCCTTCCTGCATGCTGGGGCTGGGGTTTCTCTTCTCTGCTTGTCTGGCAATGGAGAAGCATTACCTACGGGGGCGGCGGGGGGGGGGGGGGCGGCGCACAGTGTCTCTCCTGCTGCCACAAACCTTCTGGCAGCTCCTTTCTCCTTGCCTCTTTCCCCCACCCTTTAGGGGAGGCAGGGATTAAGTACACCTGGAGTAGCCCTTAATTGGGTCCAGGTGTCTCTAATTGACCTGCAGTAACCTCTCCTTTGTCTGCAGGGAAAAGGGCCTTTAGCAGTCTAGTGCTCACATACTGGCCCTGGTGAAAAGAAGTTTATCTACTGAGGGAGAAACTGTCTCCAAGTGCTTGTCTGTTGGGAGTGGCACTTTGCCTATTAATGAAGCCATCCTACTCTCCCAGTGTTTGTCTGTGAACAGCCATGAGGGCTGGGGCAAGAGGAAGGAAAGTTCAAAATATCTGTTTGGTAAGAATAGCAGTTTATCTTGTGTACTGTCTGTGGAGCAGGCAGAAAATACCTCTCAGCTTATGCAGATTGAGGATTCCTCAGATGTACCACAGGTGGTTCTGGATTCAACTAAAACCCAGGAAGGAAGTGTTCCTAAGCCTGTGTCTGTTGGAGGTAATGACTTGCCCATGGAGGGAGCTATCGCAATCTCCAAAAGCTTGTCTGTGAACAGCCATGTGGGCTGGGACAAAGGAAAGGAAATTTCATAATGTTTAAATCTTAAGAATAGCTGTTTGCCTGTTGAGGGAGAGCTTGTCTCCCATCTTCTATCTAAAGAGCAGATAGAGTGTGCCTCTCAGTTTATGCTGACTGAAGATATGCCAATTGTCTCAGAGTTGGTTCTGGACTTAACTGAAACCCAGAGAGTCTGTGAGGGCTCAGGAAGATGTTTCTTTAGAGCAGGCCCTGGATGAAAAGGGTACGGGCAGAATTTCTGTGAAAAATGGTTTGTTGCTTAACAATGTTCCTGAAGGAATAAAACCTCCTAGCAGTTTGTTGAAACTGAAGGGTATGAAACTGAATTGATCAAGTTAGCTCAGGATGAATCACTGCCTGTAGCAAGCAACAGTTTATACCCTTTTGTAGCTATCTGGGCTGAGTTTACCACACTTCCTAAGAAAGAGAGACTAGTCCCCCAACTAACTGTCCCCCAGTATACACAGTAAAATGCAGCCATTTGAGCGGGTAGTCAAAAGTCGGAAGACATTTTTCCTTTTAACATCAGTTTTTTTTTTCAGATAAATATCAATTAAAAACAATACAATTCAAAATCTAGTAGATAAAAACAAACTTCTACAGATTCTTTTTTGGCTGTGAACTGTTTAACCTTATTAGATGGAGTTATCCTTGACACAGAAAACAACAAGCTACTTTCTCTCTTTCACTCTCCCCTTTAGTCTTCTGACTATACATACATCTTTCTATCACGAAAAATTCACAGTTTCTATTTGGTCTCCATCCAGTTAGATCACCCTTAATAACCAGAAAAAGAGTTATAAGTTTCATCTACAATTTCAAAAACACTACTTTTTCTAATATTTTCTAATGAAAAAACAGATTCTTCAATTCTTTCTGCTATCAAATGATCCAGAGTGAAATACTTGGCTATGTTGATTTAACTTGTTATCATAAGGCTTAAAAATTAAGCCCCCACTAAGAATAGTTCTCACCTTGTAGCATGTCTTATGTCAAGAGACTAGAATCTCTTACAAAAGCTTAAATGCTGCAGAAAATAAAAGAAATACCAAAGACATCTGTCACCATAAAAGTTGGTATTTCCAATGGCCCTTATTATAAGCAAGCTCCTGTGTGCACCATAGCATGGTACACCAAAACTCTGAATCACAGATGCAACATTCTGGAAATTTTACAACAGCTTCATTTAATTAAAAATAGAGGTTTGTTAATCAATTTTATGAAAGCCAATAATACAATTAGTGAATTTCTCCCTGTATTACTTTTATTGATATTAAATCCTATTTTACACTGTCATCCTATTTCAACACACTACATATTTTTGCATAGAATTGTCCCATTTTGGAATTGGAGCCTTTGGCACCTGAACAGAGTTTGGGATTGTGGGATAAAAACACTGGCTGACATTTTCAACTTTAGTCACCTAAAGATCTGATGGCCTCTTCTAGTCATATTATTCCTGTATATCTTTCTGTACATGTTTTCAGTGGTATCATTATAACTAAGGCTAGATTTTTTTTTTTAAATGACAGTTCCAATTCTGAAGAATTGGATGCTAACTAATCATGGAATCTTCTTCTAGCCAAATCAGTCCAGGATGTAATTGTTTTCTTTTTGGGCAAAATACTATGGCCTAGCAGCAAAGTGACAAATAAAAAACTTATTTTTAAGTCCACAAGAACAAAAAAGTTTCCATTACACAATATGACAAAGCAAGATTCCTCCAATTCTAGGTGCTCCCCAAGTTTACAGAAGAAGGAAATTTATTCATTGTATCCTCAAAATTAAAATTGGAGCCATAATTAAAAAAAACAGACATGACCCCTATTCCAAATAGTTTATAGTCTAAGCAACAAAAAAGGACAAGGGAAGAAGAGACAAAAGTTAGAGAATATGGTGACCAAAATTTATAAACACAAAAATCACATCTGTGCTTAATGGCACTGTACACACTTCAGTTTTCTCTATAATTTTTTTAAGTCATACAAAATGTTTATACTGAGGCTTTATTAAGTTTGCATCACAAAAGCTAATCTTAGAAGTTTAGGGAAAAACTTCACATTCAGAAGATAAGGGACTCTCTATAACTCTCAAATACACTTCCCTCAAAACTTTCTGGGTAGCCAGAATGACGACTTCTCTACCCCATACCACTTTTTGTAATTTAGCTAACAGCAGCAAAGGGAGACAAATCTCATTAGGCATTTTAATAGGATTTCTTAAGACTAAAATTTAACTGACCCAATTGCATAAGCTCTCTCACTACTTGGTACCACTGTATTAACTTTAGCTGAGATAGTCACCCAAATTCTTCTATACTTTATGAAATGGTGCATAATCTTATTGTTTTTAGCTACTCAAAAAGCTAGTAAAAAGTACTATTTAGGCTTCTTGTAATGGAATTCCCCAGAACAGTTTCAGACAAAGACTGTAGCAGAAATTAATGCCTGCAGAAATTAAATTTGTTAGTCTTTAAAATGCTACAGGACTCTCATTGTTTTTATTGTAGCACTATGTCTCCAGCTACATTTGTTTCTTTAAAATTATGTATTTATTAGCTACTGAAATGATAGAGTTAAGGCAAGGAATGTCCATGCATTGTATTGGGTTAGCAAAAGGAGTCACCATGAGAATTTGCTACAAACACATAATACTAGCTTAGTAGAAAATGCTGGAGAACTATTTACTTTAGCATACACAAGTAATAGTCAAATGTCAATATTTTCCAATTCCCCAGCCTTCCGTACTTGCCAGATCTCAGAGCCTGGGCTTCAGCTCCAATGGGAATGCTTACACTGCTATTTTTAGCTCCATAGCATGAGCGGAGTCTCAGGTTCTGAGATTTGCTGCTGCATGGTTTATTTATAGTATAGCCATACTCTCAATCTCAATGAGAGAATTTTTACTGTGCCTTTTTGTAGATATGTAACTCCTATAGAAAATTACTTCGACTCCAGCATATAATTTAGACCCCAACCCTGCAAAAGACTCAATCATGTTTCACTTTAAGCAGAAGAGTAGCCCTATGTAGTTCAATGGGATTAATCCCTTACTTAAAATTAAGCATGCCTGTGAGGTTGTGGATTGAAGCCTAAATTATGAAATTCATAGCTCAACTACAGAAAGGGGAGGTCCATAAACATAATTTCTGCCACATAGCTCAAAAAATTACACAGAATTCTGTATTGTGTTATAGTCTGTTCTTTTTCTGGGTCCCAATTTAAGAATATAGCATGAGCCAGCTCTCCAGAGAAGATGTGTCAGTTTGTAATTATAGATAAGTAATTCCTTTCTAAAAAGTACAGAAGACATACACATCCTGCCACTGGCTCCAGCTGTGATTTGTAAGAGAGAGAAAGAAGAAATTGTGTTTTCCCTCCTTCTTTCCCCACTTTCACATACCAGCCTCCTCACCACACTGTGGATAGGCTAAATAAAGGTAAAGTTGCTATAGGTATTCGATGGGAAGGACCAGGTTAATGGTCAGCATGGACAGGACTAATAGGACAGGGCTGTATAGAGGCATTCCTTGATAGTTCAACTGTCTCCTGGTCAGATTACTCCATGTTTCTTATCTAAGGACAAGATTCCTTAAAATGGTGACTGGTATTACCTTCTCCAAGTATGAAGCTAAGACACTCATTGAGAGGTTGGTGGGTGGGGAGGGCCAGGCTTTTCACTGGGCAGCCATCCTGGGAGAAGGAAAGCATGTGATAAACGGAGAAAGCCTCATGAAACTGACTAAATTGGGGTTCTGCCCACTTCCCTTTGTGACAATAAGAACAGAGCTTGTTTACGGATTCCCACTGTAAAGTTTTATTACTGCTCTACACTGAGTTTGCTGGTGGCTTCATATTTAAGTTAAAAAAAATTTGGAAAGGCCATGCACTCTTAAGATGAAGTGCCTTTTGATTGTTTTGTTCTCATAAAAGCAGAATAAAATACTTACATTAAGAGCTTGTTCCATACCTCCAAATAGCTAGATAGCAAAGAAGGGCATTTCAAAATTTAGGTTCATTAAAGGGAAATACACCAAACTTTTTTAAAATGGTGCATTGTGAAAATTATATCCCTTGTATTAGAAGCTGAACATAAGAATTTTGAAATTTGCCAAATGATTCATGTTACAAGTTGCTATAAAAAAACCAGCAATTATGCTTTACAAGTATTTTTTCTGCAGTTTCCATATGGTAGTTTTCCACATTTTTTGAACTAGCAAGTTCAGAAGCATACCTAAAGCTATTTTAAGATGTACAAACAACAGGATTTTTTGTTATATTTTTAGAATGGCATAAATCCTGTCACAGGAGTTTTGATTTTTCCATGTTCATGGGGGTGTAGGTATTCTGAAACTGAAAAACACAAATGGCAAACTAGGTTACTGAATAGTTTGCTACTGTCAGAGTCTGTATTAAGTGAGAAGTGCACCTTGAAATGGAACTTTCCTCTCCTTAAATAGTTACACAAAGATGAACACAAGGGGGGGTATATAGCAGAGTTTTACAAGTTACATATTTTTAAATTACATAAACTCAGTTGGACCTGAAACTATGTAGGAAAAGCCTGCTTCCTTTAGAAGAGAAAGACTCAGCAACATCAGCTACTTGGTGGTACTTTTCACGCTCCATTAGTTCCAGATTCTGAGATTGCTGTGAGGTTACAGATCGGCTTGTTTGGAAGGTGTGGAAAGAAACAGATAAGTGGACAGGGAGTTGGCTGTATTCAAAATGTGAGTTGGCAACACTGCCCAAATAATAGGATTTTGGCCCCTGCTGCAACTAGTCTTCGGAAGACTTGAAAAGCTTCAGCCTTCGCATGATTTCGGGATGGTACAGGTTCATGTTTTTACATCCTGGTACCCACAGACAATCTTCATGGGGCATAGTTACATTAGCTATGCTGTCTAGCTACTACACCACACTCTGCTTCCAAACACAGGCAAAAAGACCAAGAATCCTGACACCCCGAATATCAGGAACCTGACAAGGGCAGTCATGACCAAGGGTCAGAGCAGGGTGAAATAAGAGGCTGAGAGTAGGAAGAAAAGTTTTCTGTCAAGTTCCAACCTGGAGTCAATGCAAAGGATCAGAGTCCAAGTCAGGAGGCAAAGTCCAAATCAAACTTAGGTCAGAGCCTAGAGTCCAAGAGCAGGAATGGTCGTGGCGACTACAGAAAACCTACTTTTTTGACTGGACACTTCCTGCAACACCCTTTGGATTTATATAGGGTGGGGAGCCAATCAGGAGCCATGAGGTTTACTGCCTGTTAGACTCCTTAAAGAGGGACTTCCTGTGTTCTGTGTCCACAGCAGGTAGTGGAGCATGAGGTGGTTACAGCTGCTGATAGGTGGCCGGAAGTGGAGGGGTTCACTGCAGATTTGAGTTTGAGACTCGCTGTGCCTTACGCAGAGTTTACTGCTGTGTCACAAATACGGCTGAATTTTTTGATTTTGTGGCCTAACTGAAAAAATCCAAAAACGAATCCGGCTCATTTAGAACAGAAACTGAACTTCTGGTTTTTCCTCACCAGAATGAAAAACTGAAAGAATGTTGTTTCAAAGTGACACCTTTCAACATTCCCAAAATATGGTTTATTCTGTTCTTTTAACTGAAATTAAATGCACCTTTGGTGTATTTACTATTTGCCAAAAGAATTCACCCAGCTTGCCACAAACACATTTAACACACTGGCAAAATATGTCTCATTGTTATGCTCTAGTCCACATAAAGAACAGTATGCTTACTTCCACATCAGCTAAAAGAATAACCAGTGGGAAGAAGTTTGTGCTGTGGATCTGACAGCTCTGTGTTCAAACTCTGCTGATCACGCACCGTGTGGGAGGGGGAAAATATACATCTAATATAAAAAGCTAATGTAAAAAACCTTCAATAATTGCTGGAATTATTTTGTATTGCAAAGCATTGTATTTAGAAATGAAATTGAATAATATGATAATATTTGTATTACTGTTGCATTTTTATTGTTTGTGTTTTAGTTAATGGGAGTTATCCCTTTAAGAACAGGCACCATTCTAGAGCGTATTTGAGATGCAAAGCAATGTGTGGGAGACTTTGCCTGTGTCCAGAGAATGGAAGACTCTGCTTGTGTAAGCTCCAAGAAGTCCAGATATGATTTAATCAACTTGTTTTCCAGACAGGAAGTCTCAAGTAACATTAATGCTTATGAGGGACAACATTTGTGACAGTTGACAACCCCAGTTGTCTTCTATATTTTGGGGGAGGGGAGAGGAAATTAAAAAAATAATTAAACCAAAAACATGATTTAAAGCCTGTTTAAAACATTTTTGTGCCAATGTTGTGATTTTCTTGGGATCTGATATGATTTTTTTAAACACTTTTGCTTCTGGCAATACTGAGCTAAGATTTGGGTCTGAGGCATGATATGGGCATAAGGATTAGGAAATAGGTATTGAACAAGTGATTTGCAGGGCAAGTATAAGATTGAATCGAAGGTAAACAGGATGTGGTGGGGAGGAAAGAAAAAAAACACTACAAAAATTGTGGACTTATCTCAGTTATTTACTTGCATGATGGCATCCCTTCCCCTCTCCTTCATATGTCTAAAACACCCAGCACATTTGGACATTAGAAAACACTGACTGTTGCATTATGACTCTTGCACTGCCAAAGGGAAAGGTGGGCAACCAGATGCCTCATACAGCAGTTTGAACTGGCCATCTTCATACCAACCAGGAAATGAGGAACTGAAACCACTTATACGGAAAGAACTGTTAGATGCACAGTAAAATTGGAAAAGAAAATCTCTGATACCTTCATTTTAAAAATACAAACAAAATTACAGCTTATCTAAGAGAAACTGGCATAAGAGCTCAGCTCCAGAATCATTTACCTGAACCTCAAGACTTCAAGAATGGGTTACTCCCTCAATATTACAGCTGTGGTAATCCAGAGACTTGTCCAGCCACGAACAAGAAACAGACTGTCAGTGGACTTATGTGAAAGTGCAGGAAGGAGGTATCTACTCCCTACAGAGTGGTAGTGGTGAGGGTGCTCCTTTGAAACACGTACATTACATAATCATTTTATTTTGTATATATGCTCTATTATAATATTTAAACTAAATTCCAGTGAGACAATGGTTTTGCTTACTGTAGTTTGTAAGTAGCTACTATAAAGCAATGACAAAACTGCCCAATTTACACAAAGAATTATCAAATCAGTATGCTCATTTTTAAATAAGAAATACAGTCTAAAGTTTGCCTAATATATTTAGCATCACTGCTGGAATGAAGGAAAACTCCATGTCAATTAATAAGTTATTGCATGTACATTAGTTATCAGAAATTGTATGACAACTAACTTCCATACAGTATTTGAGTTTAACTATTTAATTCCAAGTCTTCCATTAGCTTCCAAGTCTCAGAGCAATTGAAATTTGTTCATGTATACACCTTTATATAATTAGGGCAGGTGTCATATTAGTCAAGTGATTAAAACAATTATTTTGAGATTCAAATTACTGTACTTCAGCTAGCATGACAACTAAAATCTGGAATGTTGTAGGTAGAGCTAGAACTCTGATTCACATAGCAAACAAATCTCAGTGAGGCACATCATATCATGTGAAATAAACTTCTAACATCTTTACACCTAGATGACATAAGGTCCTGATAACCAAATGAAAATGATGTCAGGTAGAGCTGTGCAAAACACACCTCTGCAAATTTATCATTCCCAACTTCCTAGTAGCATAGAGAGGTTATGTACTAAACTCTAGTAATATAACAACATGCAACTATCTAGCAATTTGTTTGTATTTTTAACAGTCACTCTGTGATCCGTTCTCATCCTAAGAAACTTTAAGGCTATGAAAATACCAATTGTCTGTTAACTTTTTCATATTCAAAGGAAAACGGGGGGAGGGGAGGAAATCTATACACAAATCGACATCAGGCAAAGAGATTGAACTAATTTCCCTTGATCTTTTAAGTTATAGTAATTTTAGGTGTTATAAAAGTAGGAAAAATGTTTCAGATAGAAATGGTATTGAACTGACTGTGTCCCTTTAAACTGATTTGTCAGAAGAAGTATCAAGATCATTATAAAATAAATTAGACCCACTGATTTTGACAGATCCTTTTAAACCCCTTATAATCTGACAAGTGACTAAAAGCAGTGTAATTGGGTTCTATGTTTACTATCCTAATAGCTTGAGACTGCACGCTCCTCGGGATAAAGAATGTGTATGTTCTGTTTAGAAAGGATCTAACACATTGGTGGATGATATCAGAATTATGAAATCATTTCTATCTCAATTTTACTAACTTGTAAGAAAAAACCCTCCCCCCCCTTTTTATTGTCAGATCAGTCTAAGAGCTAAGTCAAGCTTTGTTCTTTTTGACATGTTCATCATCATCAATAAGAGAGACTACATAAAAATGGCATCTTTTCACCTAAAGCAACTATTCCTTGGACAGGGAGTATTTTGAGCCATATTCATTGTATTTTCTAATAAGTAAGGTATTTACTGGTATTAGCACTGCAGAACCAGCAATATGGGAAAGGGATCTAGGATTTTGTTATGCCTCATATCAGCAGAATACTTATTCATGTTCCAAATGAAAAATTTCTTTTCTGGTCACAAGCTGCATTATGTCCCTGATCCAAGAAATCATCCTTATTTATAGAAGAAGATCTTAAAAACAAGTTAAGTCCCATTGAAAACAAAGGGATAGAAACACATTCAAAGTTAAGCACTTGCCCAAATGCTCCCTCAGTTTGAGCATAGGAGACCAATTTGTTCACTTAAAAAATGATATTTTCCAGTTTGATTTTCATATAGGTCTCTTCTCTTTTACAAGAGAAGTTGAAAAACTAACCTAAATGTAAAAAGGGCAGATAAAAAAGCCCAATAATACGTTTAATGTATTTTTATTTCAATTTAATTTTTGATTAATCAAATTATGTGTTTTTCTTTTAAAAATAAACCTATTTAAAATGAAATTTGAATTTATTACAAAATATGTTACGGCTTAAACTCATTATCTCTTAAAATATTTAAATAAAAAATAAATATGCTGAATCCATGAGTCTCTATCAAAAACTGAATTAAAGGAGTTACTTTTCTATATAAAGAAAGAATCAAGGGGAAAAGCCAACTAACTTTCAAGATCAAGCTTTATAAATATGGCACAACTGGTCATTAAGGGTTTGATTCTGTGGGGGACGCAGAGGCTGTGCTACTGGGTACAAAGGATTGGCGTAGTCATGAGAAGCATTGGGGCTCAGCCTCTGACTCCAGGAGACACCATCACGTACGTCATCAGGATCATCCACTGAGCCTATCTTCTCCCTCCCTGACTGACACAATTCTCAAATGATGAATATTGTTTACTCCACCCAGCATGGAACTTATTTTCCCCATCTCATGGAAAACACTGATCTGCCCAGTAACTATCAGCCCTGGCTTCTGAATGGTTTTGGGCACTTCTAGTAAATGGCTTTGCTCTCTCCCCTTGCATGAGTACACAGACAGAGATACAAACAAACAGAAATCCATTCATTTCTCAACTGCCTCCCCTCTCTGTCTCTAAACAAATAAAATACTGCAGTGCAAAAAGGATGAGGGTTACACAAGCAGAAGTCTTGGATTGCTGTTCGCTTTTCTGTTTTTCTGGAGGTGAGGTTAGGGCAGGGGAGTTATATAACAAGGGAGGAGCAGCAGAATGTGAAACCAGAAAGGAGCAACACTGATGTCAAAGGAGGACACTGTAGGAAAACTGTCCTAATTCTTTGCAGTCCAACCTTTTGTTTTGATTTCAATATGTGGGAACTGGTGGAAAAAAGCTGCCATGACTGCAGGTCATAAAAGAAGATTCATTCTGGGAATATTTTCAATAAATTAATGTACCTCTGGGTAAAATATGAACATGTGCTAAATGTAAACAGTGCAACAAAGAGATGCCAGGCTTGGCTGTCAGAATGAAACAATATTGTGAAAAATACTTTTCAGAAGGCAATGATTTTGAAGATGATGGTGATGATGATGTTCAGATCACATCTGCACAACCTGGATCAACTGGTTAGTACATTTATTTTTGCACCATTCTTAATGACTGTCTCTATGTTTTATGCTAGCAAATTATAACTTAGTTGGTCATAAATTTGTGTTTTGGGCAGATTACTTATGAATTTCAAAACATTTGTGTTCTAAATATATTATTGGTGTGTTAATTTGTCATAGGAGAAATTTATCAATAACATTTTTATTACTACTGCTAGATTTCTGAAATTATTTGTATTGCTTAATATAATCAAACATTCTAGGTGAAGATTTCCTGTTTAAAACTAAAATGTTATTAGGTATTTATGAATTTTAACATTTTTAAAAAATTTCCAAGCTGTTTGGTACATTGCTAGAGATAAGGGTTTAAATATATTAAGATAGTTTTATGGGGAGAATAATGAATCATAAAGGTTGAGTTTAGCAGTAAAATTGATAAACTGTATAAAAATTCAAGTGTCCAGAACATAGCTTTATCACATAAAATGCTGCAAACATAGCAAAGATTAGAAGAAATCTATAAGATAATGAAGGGAACCTGAAACTAACAACATATGATTTCAGTGTTCATTTGATGCCTCTTTTAGCCAAAGGGTTAAGTATAACTCCAGGAATAAAGAGAAAATATTGTTGAAATTGGAAAATACTACTGTAACAACCACTTTGCTTCAGCTTCACTGAGGAGAGCAGGAGGATCCAAACTAATTCTTCCTAAAGATGTGCAATGGAATTCAGTGGTTGACTGTTTTGAGCTGTTTATTAAGAAGTGGCCTGTTCTGATGACAATTTGTGAAGAAATTGCGACAAAATAGATGGGAACTATCAAAGCCAAAGGAATCTCACTGAACTAAAGAAGAATGTAGAAGATATGGTGAATATACTAAAACCTATTTCCATAGTCTTGGATTGCAGAAAGTTTGCTGCTGTATTGCCGATGCTAAAATTTGGAAAGAACTTCAAGAAACATTGAAAGAAATACCCAACAACCAAGATAAATTGCAGACAGTTAAGAAGCAAATGGATCAAGCACTGTACTCCACTTTACTTTCTTGTCATTATTCTCAGCTCAAAGTACCAGGGTAGATGCTGAAAATGCAACTGCTGCACATGGACACCTAATAATCAGCTATGACAACCAGAATAAATTTCAGGGCTGGAAGTGAACCCTTCAAGCAATACATGTTCGCAGATGTTTTAAAAGTCATACCACCTAAGTGGTGGAAGTCACTAGCTAATCACCTAGTATCACTTTGTTTAAGTGCTAAACCAGCTTTTGACAGCAGTAACCTCTTCTGCTGGCACAGAAATAATATTTTCTTCATCTGGACTAATTCACTCAACGTTGAGAGACCAACTGGGAGTTGAAAAAGAAGGAAAACTGTTTTTTCCCTTCCAGTCTGTGAATAAAAATGAGGTGGGAGGGAATGAGACCTATTCGTTTTAAAAGACTGAAGGACAGCCTAAGTAACTTAGATGACTGTCTCATTTTCAACATACTTAGGCAAGAAAGAACTTAAATTCTAGTCACTTTCACTTAGGCATACTTGAAAGATTTTGCAGGCTCACTTGAAATCAGTTTTACTCACTGACTTCAGTTATTTCCTCTGTTTAATAAATCATTTAGTTGTAAATGTGAAACATGTTTTGATTAAAAAAAGCATATGCATCCAAAAAGTTTAAGGTTGTTTTGTTCAATAAAAATAAATTTTGCATGCTGTTGTGTATTTAACTCAATTCGTTACCATCTTAATACAGCATGACACAAATCATGAGCAAAGAGTTAATTATTTAGTAAATAAGCAATATATCATTCACCATTTTCTAACATACTAAAATGTACAATTAATATAAATCTGAAAATATTAAGCAGTATAATTGCTTACATAAATGTATGCAGTTATAGCGTACCCTCCTAGGAAGCAAAAAGATGTACCAATTCTAATTTAAATTAACGTTTCCACCATTGAGAATGCACCTTTTTTTAATGGAAGTACAAATGGAAAAGTTGATTAAAACTGATGATTTACATTGAGACTTTCCAGTTGGTGATTTAAATCACTCCACCACAAATGCAAATCAAAAAGGTGAAAACAGGAAGGAAATAAGTAAAACTAAAGAGGTTACAAAGAGTAAGAAAGTATTTTGAACCACACTAGCATGGGGAAAGCATAACCTCCCATTCAGAGCGGGAAAATAAAGTGATCTTTCCACCTCACGGCCAAGCTCATGTAAAAGGGATAAACTTGTACTGTAGCTGAACTGTCCTGTATTTGGCCTTTAGACAAATACATTATGTCTATTTCAGGTTCTGCACTGAAACTGAATTCTCAAAACATCTCTTAAAGTAAATATAATATTATGGCTATATTCTACATTTCCTAAAACAAAAAACCAACTATATTTTAAACTATTGTTTTCATGTTGCAATAATATTGCCATTCTGTGTTAATCACTTAACAGTTTATTTCACCTATATTTACTTCTTGTCAGTCCTGACAGTTTGAGATTGTCTGAGCCACTCAAACTTCCTCCAGCTTCCAACATTCCATTCAAACCAGCTCATTAGGTCAGCCTTCATTTACAAAAATCATTTCAAGTAGACTTTCTACCTACCTATCTATTCTACCAGGTTTAAAACTTGAGTGCAAAGCTCAGTCGGAGCTATGGAAGCAACAGCAGTCATACAAGATGACTTACATCTGTAAAACTTTTTTTCATAATTTAGTAGTTCTGCTTCTTGAAGATGAAAAGTGGTTTTGTAAAACTAATGTTGGTTACGTTTGTGTTAATGTGTCCTGAGAATGGAATGCCAACAGCAACCTAGCTCATTCCTCTATAACACACCTGCACTGGCACCTCTCTTCTACCATTCTGATTAGAAGCAGTAGCCAGCTCTTCTCTGAATCCATTTCTACAGCATGCTGCCCTGTCAGTCTGAAGTTATTACATATATATGTACCATTTAGTACAGCATATGGCCAACTACTGGGGGGAGACTGATGGTTGGCAGGGCCCCTTAGACTTAAATTTTTCTAAGCTTACAGACTACCTCTCTTTTATAAAGAAAAATTTCCAATGCTGTAAGAATATGAAAAAAAAATTCTCTTATGTTGACATGGCACATAAGCTTCCTGACTTCATTGCAATAACCTTGATACTTTGCTTTCTCAAGAGCGTGATCTGGATTTTATCAGAGTTTCGGGCACAACTACTGAAATGGTGATAAAGAAGCAGGTGATCAGGGAGGAGAAGACTGGACAAGTGCTATTCGAATAGGTCAACCCAGATTTGGTAAGAGTTGACAAGCTGCACTACAAAATTGAAATCTAGTCCTCTTAGTATTATTAACAACATGCTGTTTACCAAATCAACAATGATATACTTATTTCATCTACAATATTCTATACTGCTACACACTGTGACAGTGACATGGTGATTTATCAACTGCCTCAACAGTGTAACAACACTACTTGCCAGCAAGAGAATAACTAGTTCTGATGACTTCTAATGCATTTAAGAAGGTAAACAGCCTTAGTTACTATAAGCAAGTTGTTACGTAAACTCCCAGGTAATAATTTTATCCTATATCTACATAATGGGAGGCACAGTCAATAGCTTAATCTATGCCAACAACATACACTTTTTGTGCCTCAAAGGGCATGCGATAAAAGTATTGAGAGCTGTTTTGTCCCAAGAATAAATTATATTTCCAATGTGTAATTGTGATTATTTTGCTATCGCTTTCTTTCCTTTGGATCATAAAGAGATGACAATTATTCTTTAAACCAAAGAAAATCCTCCACCAATGTTTACCAATCCCCATTCACTACTGACAAGCCTAAGGCCTAAGCCACCTGTTTCTCTAGAATTTTAAATATCATTTAAAGTAAAAATAGGCTTCTAGCCATTGAGCTGCAAATTTAGAATTATAACCAAATGTAAACCAGTATTTTTCTCCAAGTCTGCAAGTACTCCACTGCTATGCAGCTAAATATAACTGTGCTATTTAGAATACTAGGTATTGATTCTCCCTGCCCGCTAAACACACACGTACCTGTGCTTCTCTTGTACCTGATGTTAAGGTAGGATTGTTTGTTTTTTAAGTGTTTCAAATACAGAGTTACTATCTATCCTATGGAAACATCCCCTGTAACCACCGGTGTGCCAGTCAAGCGAGCCTGGGAAAATAGTATTTGAAGTTTTCATCCTCTTAAGCCTTTATATTACAAAATCTCCCACTATTTTATTTAAAGTCAACCATTAGATTGATGTGACATTTTCTTCAGAAAACTTCCAAAAACGTAGAAAGTGACAGTCCCACAAATGCAGATAGTGAATTATGACCAAAAATGGAACAAATTAGCTGAGTTTAAATAAATAAGGAAGTCAACGACAGGGACACTGAAGTAGTATAAAGTTTCCACTCTTAGTAAAATTATGGAATTGTGAAAATTGCATACAGCACAAGAGAATACATTGTCTTTTTTTTAAATCATATATGAAGATACAATGCTCCAGAATACTGCTGTTATGTTTAATTCAGTGGTTATTTATTTAAATAAATTTTACATAATAAATTTGAGAACATTAAAACCCATTAAAATTTAAGACATTTCATTCTCTCTCCTTAATTAATTTGTTGGTTTGTGATTAAGATCCTTTTAACATACAACTCTCTTAAATAAACTGTTCACAAGAGGCTTTTCTTTTAAATATTAGATTGACAAATAATCAAAATCCAAAGCCAGAACTACAGTTTCTTATGGGCAAGAAACACTATTCTGGATGTGAACAGAGCCCACCATGCATATGCTGTTACTATATGTTTAGTTTTTAAGATGGTAAGCTGCAAAAAGATTTATTCATGAATTACATCTATTTCTTTAGCAATTGTCTTGATTTTAATTACTGATTAACTTTATACTACAATTATTTGAAATTCCTGTTTTATTTCTTTAGTATCCAGTTTGCTTGTTACTATAAGAAGCAATTACCAGAATTACAACATAGTTATCAAATGAAAACTGAATTACTGAGTTGTTCATTCATCTCATCCACCTGCATAGTTGATTTTAACTGATACTTAGTTGTGGTAACTGCAGATTCCATATTTTCACCCATAAAAATATATTCAAGGTATAATAGGTCTATGATAGGATATTAAATGCCATATTTTAACAGTGCAAATAATTATGCACTCTATTATGTAAACAAGCAAGTGTCCAATCTGAGTAAAGTGTTTCAATGCCACTGCTAGACAAGGAAGAGAGGTGCTTTCTAAAATCAACTTAGCCAGAATGTCTTTGAAACAACCCTTAACACTTAGGGAAGACATAATTTATGATGGGATAGTTTAATTTGAGCAATTGATTTTGGATTATTGGCAGATAAGTCTGCTCAATGGTCTGTGGGAATGCTGGATGGGATGGGAACTGAGTTACTGCAGAGAAATCTTTTTTGGGTGCTGGCTGGTGAGTCTTGCCCACATGCTCAGGGTTTAGCTGATCGCCATATTTGGGGTCGGGAAGGAATTTTCCTCCGGGGCGGATTGGCAGGGGCCACGGAGGTTTTTCGCCTTCCTCTGCAGCATGGGGCATGGGTCGCTTGCTGGTGGATTCCCTGCAGCTTGAGGTCTTCAGATCTCATTTTTGAGGATTTCAACAACTCGGTCATGGGTTCGGGGTTGTTATAAATGTGTATGGGTAGGGTTCTGTGGCCTGCCTTGTGCGGGAGGTCAGACTAGATGATCATATTGGTCCCTTCTGACCTATGAGTCTATGAGTCTATAATTTAACACCTTTACAATAGTGTTATTTGGTCATGTTGTAACCTAAGTGTTAACAGATTCAAGTCATGTTAACTACCGTAAATCAATTTTTTAAAAGATCACTGCCTTCCCTGCAAATCCTGACACAACCAATGACACTGACACTAGTAAACACTGTAGCTGGTAATAAATCTTGCTCTTTCTAACCAAAACAAACAAAAAAAACCCCAGAAAAAACAAAACCTGAGGAGAGTGGTTTCTGCTGTTAGATTTCATCCTGCCTGCATTTGGATCATGCAACTCCCAACAGTACTGTTGTGGCAGCAGTCACTTCCACAACAATAAAGACTGTGCATTTATTCTCACACTGGATACAGCCTACCAATGGTGAGCTGGTGTGCCAAAATTTCGAATATTGATTACCATGACAACCAACATAAGAATGGTCATACTGGGACAGATCAATGGTCCATCTAGCCCAGTATCCGTCTTCCAACAGTGGCCAATGCCAGGTGCTTCAGAGGGAATGAACAGAACAAGTAATCAAGTGATCCATCCTGTCGGCCATTCCCAGCCTCCGGCAAGTAGCAATCCCTGCCTACCTTAATAGCCATTGATGAACCTATCCTCCATGAATTTATCTAGTTTTTTTTTTTAACTGTTATTGTCTTTGCCTTCTTAATACCCTCTGGCAAGGAGTTTCACAAGATGACTGTATTGTGTGAAGAAATATTTCCTTTTGTTTGTTTTAAAATGCTGCCTATTAATTTCATTTGGTAACCCATAATTTTTGTGTTATGCGTAGTAAATAACACTTCCTTATTTACTTTCTCCACATCAGTCATGATTTTATAGACCTGTCATATTCCCACTTAATCTCTTTTCCAAGATGAAATGTCCCATTCTTACTAACTTCTCTTCATATGAAGACCTTTTCCATACCCCTAATCATTTTACTTGCCCTTTTCTGTACTTTTTACTATTCCAATCTATCTTTTTTTCAGATGGGCCAACCATCTGAAAAATATACAATATTCAAGATGTGGGCATACCATGGATTTATAAAGAGGCAATATGATATTTTCTGTCTTCTTATCTCTCTCTTTCCTAATGATTCCCAACATTCTGTTGGCTTTGTTGACTGCTGTTGCACATTGAGTGGATGTTTTCAGAGAACTATCCACAATTGCTCCAAGATCTCTTTGAGAGGCAACAGCTAATTTAGACCCCATCATTTTATATGTACAGTGAGGATTGTGTTTTCCAATATGCATTACTTTGTATTTATCAACATTGAATTTCATCTGCCATTTCATTGCCCAGTCATCCAGTTTTGTGAGATCTGTTATGAAACATAAGTGTTTGTTATTTTTCACTGTATTTAACTACTAATTTTAAATATGCACAAAAGAAACCCATTTCAATCAATAACTGTCAACGGCTGCTATACAGAGGATGGTGAACAATTGTTCTCCATGACCACTGAAGTAATGGGCTTAATCTGCATTAGGTTAGATATTAGGAAAACTTTCTAACCATAAATTAAGCTCTGGAATAGACTTCCAAGGGAGGCTGTGGAATCCCCAGCATTGAAGGCTTTTAATAATAAGTTGGACAAACTCCTATCATGGATGTTCTACGTTTACTTGGTTCTGTCTTAGCACAGAGGCTGGATTCAATGACCTCTCAAGGTCCCCTTTTCCAACCCTACATTTCTAAGATTTCTAATAATATCATAGTTAGTGGGTCATCTGCAACAAGTCTGATAATGAAAATCTGAACATTTTCTGCAGTCGATTTTTGTCAGAGAGTCAACAGGAAACATGGAAATGCAGAGTATCCTACAGGATGGATAGAAACTTTGAACTTCCTTCTGAAGCTCACTCCTTTACAGCACAAAAAAATGCCTTACTAACTTGGAATGGCCTTATGGTACCATCAAACGTCTTTAGTACAGCTCATTCCTTAAAACTAGAGAGATATGCTGAACAGCCTGAAATGGAAGGAACTGAAAAGCTAACTGGCATGATTGTGACCACAAATATATTATAATCAGAGCTCATCCTAAAACATATTCCAGTAAAGCCTTCTTACTTCCATAATCATGGAAAAATGAAAGACCCAGATGTGTCTGCATCATTGCCTAATACTCATTAAATAGTAACAAGCTCAGAAATGTTCTTAGAAAGCAAAAATTTGGAGTATAGCTTCCTGACCTACTGATACAAAAAATCTACAGTTAATCGTCAACATATGGAAGTAAAATAAGGAAGTATTTTAAGAATCTAATGACACAGAAACAGGGTTATTATCCATCATTTTAACAAAAATACCATTAAATATGAATCAACTAACCCTAGCAAGCTACTGAATAAATGTAAACAGCACCATACCAACAGCAGTTATGCATGTTTCCTGAAGTACAAAAATTGGAAATTGTAAGAGAATTGTTGGGGATCATCTGACAAACCTCATGTTTACGTATACACATTTGGCAAGATGAAGAAACGCCTGATGATTCCCAATAGTTCTCCATATCAAACTGTTCTAAACCACTTCTCAATCCATCTCACACACTTCCTATGTAAAATGTGACAAAATTCATGGTGATGGTATAGTCAGTCAACTCTATAGTTTCCAATATGAGGAACTACTGACCTAATCACTGTGGCCTGATCCTATAACATGTTGTCCATGGATAGATTGCTACACTTGTGTAAAATCCCATTAAGGCTCAATTTCAACAGAACAATTTGCAGTTTTTTAAGGAAGGGATTATTTATTTCATGTGTGCACAATACCTAAATACCATGATGATGTTGTAAAAAAACAACTTTTGGGCCTATATTTGGTCATCTTATGTGAATTGTATTATCGAGGTCACATTTAGCCACAATAAAAAAAAAGCATGCAGCTGTTTAACACAAATTGTACAGGACATGGTATTGCCATGTGCCAACATACTTGGGAATTTACAGCCAATAGCTACACATAACATGAATAAAGACAAGGCAACTGATTCATAGATATCCTTCAACACTCATAGGTATGGTACATAAAAACTCTGAAAGTTATCCTAAGAACAAATATTTAGTTACCAAAAAACAAAAAAAATCATTCAGCCCAACATGCCTAGCCATCTATGTATGCTATTTCACAATGCTTGGTTTTGGCATGCATTTGCAAGTACTGAATCTTATCTATAATAATGACAGTTATGCCATTGAAACCGTGATCATTTAAAAAAAATTCTCAAGGGTGTTTATATGATTAAATTTAATTATGTGAGAACTGTTACTTGTCCACACCTAGGGTAGCCCACCTGAAAATGCCAAGGTCAGGGCAGGCTACAAAAGGAGAACAGATTCTCCCAAACTGGTGGCTAACACTGCACTTAGATTCACCAACTAGCCACAAACAGTGCCTCTCATTTCCCACACTGGTTATCAAGAAGTTACAACAAGAATACACAGCCTCATTTACTGCATTTCTGTCTCTGGCCCCCAATCAGCAACTAGGTCCAGTAAAGAGAGATGTTATTAAAACTCTATTCCCTTTACCAAAAAAGGTTATCCTGATCCACAAAGGTTCAGCCACATTACCAAATCATTATGAGTCTGGATCTTACCCAAAATACCATGCTGCCAGCCAATCCTTTAGCAACTAAAACTAAAAGTTTACTATAAAAGGAAAGAAACAAATAAGAAGAGAGAAGTTAAATGATTAAAGCAATCAGATAAAAACAAATGACTTCCATATCAGATCTTAGTGGAATTGTGGAGTTTGCAGGCTTGTACAGTTCCTCTGGTGCAGTGGTGCCAACCGTTTTGGCTTGAGGGCCATAGATATAACTTTTACAACCCTGAAGGGCCACCAGTCTCCGCCAGCAGGAAGGAGTTCAGCGAGGAGGCAGCCTCCTTGCTGATCTCCCCTCCCCCTCGCTGCAGCAAGGAAACTGCATAGGTCCTGTAGCTCTGCGCACTCCACCTGGGTCTCTAGGCTCCCTTCTGCCAGTAGGGGGATAGAAGATCACTGCTCCCCTCCCTCTGGCTCCAGCAGGGACCCCAGCACATAGGACCCAGGCAGACCACTTTGCTGTGCTCCCTACTACAGCCAGGGGGAGGGGAAGCACTGATCTTTAATACCATTGGCTGCAGCAAGGAGCCTGCACCAGTCTTTTAGCCTTGCGGAAACACGCTCTGCCTTGGTCCTCAGGCAGTGATTCCCTTCTGCAGCCAGCAAGAGGGGAGCCATGGGCCACTTTGAAAGCCCTCGCAGGCCACTTTTGGCGCCTGGACCACATGTTGGGAACCGCTGCTCTGGTGCATATCCAGTAACTGGATGGGTCTCAGGCCTCTGTTTCACAACTTCAGTTATAGATGAATTGATCCAGAAGTAGGAAGCAGGAAAGAGGACAATATGGATGTGATGCAGCTGCCTTTTATGTCCCTTTGCCATATGGCTTGTGCCGAACACAGCCACGTGGCATGGAAAAGTCTCAGAGTCCAGTCCTTAGGACGTGTTCTTACATGTCCTGCTGACTCAGGTGTAGCCCTGGCTTCTCTCCCTGGCTCAAACCTGTGAGTTCCCTTAATGGGCCACTAAGCAGGCTTAGTGCTACTGTCATCCTATCTAGGCTGTCGCCCAGAAACACAGCACAAGCTGAAACACAGATATGCCAGACTTAATTATAATTTACAGTACCAAGATGATACATACACAAACAATATTTAGCAAATTATAACCTTCCAGTGGTCCCTGACATGGCATATGCCGTATGAATTATTGTAATTTTGCAGTATTGATATTAAATACTATTCTAAAAGAGACCCCTAATTTAGACAGCATCACAAGCACACCCATACTAGACCTGACAAAGTAAATTTCAAAATGTTTTCAAAGTGGGACAGCATCCAACCACTGAAGACAGGGATAAAAAATGTCAAAAAGATTCGGACACCAATTGCTTTACCACTATCAGAGGTCAGGTGATTCAACCCTACTTCATGACCCCTTCTAAGTCACAACACCTGAAATGACGTTTCTGGAGACCGTGCTTCCAGGCTGTGATTTACAAATAGCACGGCTTCTGGTTGGATACATTTTATTTGAGATTTTACCTCTACTATTTTCTGATCTTTCTACCATATCAACATTGCCATCTCTACCCAAGCAATAGTCTGAAATGTTAGAGGCACTTTAAATAGCCAATGCTTTGAGTGTTACCAGCAACAGAATTACTACAACTTGTGTCTAAAGCTGAAGATGTCGGATAAGTGATACTAGCAGCTCTCCTCATAGTCTCTGCTAAGACAGCATGCTATGTCATCTTTGTGTGGGGAGGGGAAAAGAGGGGCAAACATTAGGATCACAGACATAAGGTCTCTGTTAGGAGCCAGTTCAGTGCTACAGACCACCTGGAATCATGGTTCAGTTTTAACAATTTGCTCCCTGTCTGACTAACAACCATTTTAGCCTACTTCTCACAATCTTTATATCTACTTTTACTTCATGGGTATCACAAGCTATACATATAGGTTGCTCTACCACTATGTTTACTGTATGACTTATGATAAGCTATTCTGTATGCACTTGGTTCATCTGTGTTGTGCAATAAGGCCAAGTACGAAGGTCTGCAGCTAGGCGGCTACACTGCAACTAAATTATTTTAAGCCCCATTATATTTTCAAGGCTATTCCTTTGGAGATTTCAAACACTGTCCTTTAATAAAGTTGAAAAACATTTTTAAAATATTGTGTAGCAGGGATGTAAACTATGTCAGACACTTAAAACTCTATCTTTCTTAAAACTGCCTAAGAAATGGTAGAATGAATGGGACTGTAGAATCCAATGGCAGTTCACAAAAGATAAAACCATTAAATCTTCATAAGGGGAGTGCTCAGGGGCCCAAATCAGGAACAGAGTTCTACAGTGCTAGGCACCATACAAACGCAAATGGAGAGAAACTCCATTCCCTGAAAAGCTTACAAACTTGATTCTGTGATCATACCTCCACAAGTGGATCCATGAACCCACACAGATCCCCAATGAAGCCACTGAAATATCACAAAGGGTCATTCTATATGACTTCAGGATCATAGTCTAATTGACATTTTCATACCCTAAGATCACTTTATTGTTGGAGTTCCCCCGAGCTCTCTTCCACTTATTCCTCAAGAACTCAATTCAACTTCAATCTCATCACTTAGGTTCCTTTATTTGGCATACAGCAAAGATATGCTGAGTTGATCAGATACAGATAGGGTGTGAGTAAAGAGCATACCATATATCCAAAGTTACACACAGCAAATCTCTTCTTTTATATACATTTACACATTATATTGCATTTACTACACATTACATCATGTTTTGGGATTGGCTTAGTTACTTTGTAGGGACCAATCCCTATACAGCATGCTCTGTCCATGCACAATTTACTCTTTTACCTCATCTTTACATTCCTGACTTATCTCATCCATTTTTATCTTGTCTATCCTAAACGATTCTCTAGATGTTCCTCCTTATCTTTGCTAGTACAAACATTCTGTTTCCAATCTGCTGATCCATTTACCTCTCTAATTCAGTCTCCCAAGAAATGAGGCCTCACCCACTTCCAATTACTCATGTCTACATTCCACTGCTTTTGTTTTTCTTTTCTATGTTAGCATGGGTTTATTTACATTATATTTGTGTCTCTGTGCTTAGTTTTTTTAAGCTTATTGCCCAACAACACATTCCCAAGATCACAGTAGCTGTAATTATTTGAACCACCACCAATACTAGGCCCACCTGATAATGCCAAGGTCAGGGCAGGCTGCAAAAGAAGAGCAGATTCTTCCCAAACTCGTGGCTAACACTGTAGTTAGATTCACCAACTAATCACAAATAGTGCTTCTGACTTCCCATACCGGTTATTAAGAAGCTACAACAACAAATACACTTCCCCTTTCAGTCTTTGGCTCCTGATCAGCAACGAGGTCCAGTAAAGAGATAAGTTATTAAAACTCTATTTCCTTTACCAAAATATTCTCCTGATCCCAATGAGTCAGACGTTACCAGATCAATTTAAATTTGGATTTTACCCAAAAAGCATACTGCCAGTCAATCCTTTAGTAACTAAAACTAAAGGTTTATAATAAAAGGAAAGAAACAAACAAGAGATGTTAAATGGTCAAAGCAACCAGATATATATGGACTTTGAAGTCATTTGTACGTATCAGCAGAATTGTGGAGTTTGCAGGCTTATATAGTTCCTCTGGTGTATATCCAGTATCTGGGTGGATCTCAGTCTTTTGTTTCCCTGCTTCAGATGTAGAGTAGTTGATCCAGAGGTAGGAATGAAGAAGGAATAAAAACAAGAAAGATGGAAATGGTGCAGCAGTCTGTTATAGTTTCTGTCACGTGGCTTGTACCAAACACAAGCTCACTGCACATGGGCAGGGAAAAGCACTTGCAGTTCCCCTCGACCAGGCATGTCCCTACATATTTTGATGATTCATAGGTGCAGCCCTGGCTTCTCTACCTTGGCTCATTGTATAGGTGATGCCCCTCGATGAATCATCAATGTGGACACTAATCTGCCTGGGTGGTGTAACCCAGTAGCACAGCAAAAGTGTTTGGATACAGATATCCATACATCTCACACATATCCATAACTTACAGTACAAAGACGATACATACACAAACATTATCATACTTAGCAAATTATAACCTTTTCAATGGTATCTGACATAGCATATTTTGCAAGAATCATTGCAATTTTGTCATATTGGTATTAAATAATATTATGGTCACCTCTAACACAGACAGCATCACACAGAAGGTGCAACCTTACTTCCTATGGTATAGCCCACCAGGGAGTAATTGCACATTATAAGCTTACAACTGCCTTTAAAGCATCCTTCTATAATTTTAACTTTACTTTTATTATATTATAAAAAACCTGCTACAAAATATAAAAAACTTTCCATTTATTAACACAGGACATTTTGGTGTGAAAGAAAACCTACATCAATTAAAATAACATTCTCCAAGTCCATACCAGAAGTGGCCCTCTTCAGACGGCCACACAATATTTATCATTGGCATAAGCAATTTTTATTTTACAAACATCCTAGTGCCTCAATTATATTGTGCAATTTGGACACTGTTTCCCCAGTGTGAACCCACTTGCCAGCATCTGTTTGTAAGACATTAGACCTTCACCTGTAAGTGTCCCCTCGGTGCAAACAGTAGCACAAGTCTGGGGCTTTCCAAGCCTTGCATTGTCTTGCAACAGAATTTAATGAGAGAAATCAAAATCCTTCCACATTGTATGGGTTACAGTGGTTTCACATTTAACTTCATGGCATTGGCCACTTGTTAATTTTCTTACCCTGCACCAACTAGCATTACATTACCTCTCTTATACCAAAATCGTAACCTTTTCGTGATGATAAAAGACTAATTTTCTTGCTTCATATAACTTGAGGCCGCTTTTACTTTGCATAGCATGTATCTCCCCCAAACTACTATACTATTATTAGAACATATTGACTTAATGTCTTACTTTTTAAAAAAGCAATTACTGGTACTTACAGTATTACATATATTATATACAGTTAAAGCTTTATTAATAAATGTCCTTAGTTTTACTCATTCAATGGATGCACTATTTTTGCTGCCATCTTCTGTTGAACTGCTTGGTTATGTTCCCACAGCATTTCTCTGTCAGTTTGTTTTTTAAATGATATGCTAATTTTAAACAGTTTAGTTTTTGTGCCAGTCCCATGAAGTTTCTTGCAGTTTAGCTGTCCCCCATCCTGGCAGTCTAATGCATTTTTAATAGGGCTGTCAAGCAATTAAAAACATTAATCATGATTAACTGCAATTTTAATCGTGCTATTAAACAATAACATAATATTATTTATTTAAATGTTTTTGGATGTTTTCTATATCTTCAAACATAGGCTCGGAGCTTCAGCCCTGCTCAGGGCATGGGACTTCAGCTCCCGCATGGAGCTCCAGGCTCAGGGCTTCAGCCTTTCTGCTCCCCCCCGCTGACCTCCAAGATAGGGATTCAGCAACCCCCTTCCCCACCCCCTCTGAGCTCCAGGCTGGGAATTCAGGCCCCCCCACCCACCGAGCTGGTAATTCAGTCCCCCCACTCCCCCATGCCTCCCTTCCTGCCCACAGGTATATGATTAATCTGTTAATAGCTGTTAACACCTGCACTTAACTGAAAACAAAATTAATTGACAGCCCTAATTTTTTTAATTTTAGTGTAGACATTTTTTTTAATGGTCTTTAACTGTATTTTACTAAACTTTAGTGGGCACAATTCTTTAGGTAAGTGCAGATTGATATAATTTAAAAATGACATTAAAAAAACATTTATGTGCCGTATTCCCCCCTTATCTTAGCTAATAAAGACATTCTATTTCTGGCCTCCTGATCCATTTACCTCCCCGTAGCCGGGAGACCCACTGCATGGGGGCCCAGCCAGCAGCTGACACAACCTGCTCAAAGGTGACCAGGAAGGCCTCCGGGTCGTTCTCAGGTCCCAGCTTGGTCAGGCAGAGTGGCATTGGGGCCCCACTTGGGCCCATCTTTTCTCCCACAGCCATGCTGCTGGGGCTAGGAAACAGGGCACCCAGCTGCTGAAGGCACTGGCATTGCTGTTCCTGCTGCTGTGACCCCTGGAGAGCCAGAAGGGACACGCAGATCCTGAGACCTAGAGGAACTACACTCCGCAGAGGACCCCAAACAGTTTCCAGACCTGCCGCCGGTCGACAGTGAGGGACTCATGGGACTCCCACTCACCATCTATCCCAGCGAGCCAGAGGGAGACGACTGGCCCCAGGTACTCTAGGGAGGGGGTGGGAGGAAGAAGCCCAGAGGCCGACTTCAGTACGGGTGACCTTGCATGGGCTGTGAGTCAGCATGTTTCAACTAGAGCCCTGCTGACCCAGTGACGGGTCACCCCACCACTGACAGGGCCCTGGGCTGGGACTCAGTAGAGACGGGTGGGCCTGTATCCCCCTCCCCTCTTCCTACCCCGACCTGGGGTGAACGCCCATTGAGGGCCAGAGCCTGTCCCTTACTACCAGCCACACCCTGCTGAGGGGCCGGGCACAGACTACTTATCTGCTTTGCTAGGAACTAGAGACTGCTGCCCCTCTGCCCTGCCCGAGAGCCAGATCCGTGAACCATTTCCTCGCCCTCTAGAAGGGCTAGGTGTTAGACTGCTGACACGCCCAGCCAAGGGCTCGAGCCTGTGCTTGCCTGCCTGCCCTACAGAAGGGCCAGGTCAGACTGCTGCCAGCCCTGCCAAGGGCTTGAGCCTGTGCTTACCAGCCTGTTTGCACTACAAAAGGGCCAGGCCATAGACTGCTGCTCGCCCTGCCAACGGCTCAAGCCTGTGTTTGTCTGTCTGCCCACTGTACAAAAGAGCCAGGCCATAGACTGCTGCTCACCCTGCCCAGCCAAAGGGCCAGCCAGCCTGCCCTGCCAAAGGGCTAAGCAATAGACTGTTTCCTTGCCCTCTGGGGCTAGAGACTGCTTTTCCCGCTGTTGGCCCTTCCCTGGCTCAGGGCCGGGCCATAGACTGTTTGCCTGCGCGCCCACAGGGCAACAGACTATTCCTCTTAGGAGCAGACTGAACCCCAGGCTCACCCTACTAAGGGCTGGAGGTGGCCCCTTTAATTTTGGACTCGCGAGCGGCGTAAGCGCCAGGATGTGTGGCCTCCTTCAGAGATTGACACTGAGGGAGAGCCGCCGGCACCGCCCCCTATCGGGTAATCTTCTACGCTCCCTAATATTGTCTCCCAAAAAATAAGGCTTCACCCACGTCCAATTACTCATGTCAAGTCAGGCCTACATCTACCAGCAATTTATAACTCAGTCATGAAGTTAAACTTCTAACCCATCTTTGGAAAACCTGATTGTCAACTTTTCATAGCTGCAAATTAAGGAACAGACAGGAGAAAGCAACCAGATCTGTATATACAAAACAATTAACTTACTCCTGAATATTCCTGAATCAAGCTAGTATTATAGTAGTGAAGTGGTAAATTGCAACATGTTCATAAAGGTGATTATTTCAATGTAAGTTAATAGCAAAGAAGGCTGGCATAGTACATATTGCAAATACACAAATTTAGGGGGAAAAATCCTACAATAATTATTTTCAGTTAAATATCAATTATTTCACAATAAAAATATAAAGCCACCAGTGTCCAAATACTTTACTCCATTACACAGGAGCCAACTATAAATGACCCTAGGACTTTTTACCGCCGAATCTTGGGGGTAAGTGTAGACAGGGTCTTCGTGAATTAAGCTGAAGCCCCTTCGTGAATTAAGCTGAAGGAGGGCACGAAGGAATGTTTGGGGGGAAGAGGGGTGAGCAGCATCTGCGTATCACCACTTGCCCACTCCCACCAACGTTCTTTTGCCAGGAGGAAGCAGGGAGGCTCACAGGCCCGCACCTGGCTGGGGCCAAGGCTCACAACTTGAGACCCTCACATAACCACATCGCAACCCCCAGTGTGAGAACCACTGATTTAGATTCATAGATTCCAAGGCCAGAAAGGACCTTTGTGATAATCTTGTCTCACCTTCTATATAGCATAGGCTATAGAACTTCCCCAAAATAATTCCTACATCATACCTTGTAAAAAACAATCAAATCTTGATTTAAAAATTGCCAGTGATGCAGAATCCACCAGAACCCATGCTAAGTTGTTCCCGTGGTTAATTACTCTCACTGTTAAAAATGTAAGCCTTATTTCCAGTCTGAATTTGTCTAGCTTCAATTTCCAGCCATTGGATTGTGTTATACCTTTCTCTGCTAGGTTGAAGAGCCAATTATTAAATATTTATACCCCACATAGGTATTTTAACACTGTAATCAAGTTACCCCTTAAATTTCTCTTTGACAAGATAAATAGATTGAGCACCATGACGCTTTCACTATAATGTATGTTTTTTAATCCTTTAATCATTCTCTTAGCTCTTCTCTGAACCCTCTCCAATTGATCACTATCCTTCTTGAACTGTGGACACCAGAACTGGCCAGAGTAGTCCAGCAGAAGTCAAACCAATGCCAAATATAACCTCTTTACTTTGACTCAATATTCTCATTTATGCATCCATGGATTCCATGAGCCTCATCTTCACTGATTATCCACCATGGCCCCAAATCATTTTCAGAGTCTCTGCTGGTACAACTGAGGGCGACTACACCTGTATCTCCCCTCAGTGATCCAGCCAGGGCACCCACTCTCAGGCTTCCAGCTCCCCAGCTGTTCTCTCTCAAGTGGAGACACGCATCCTTCTCCCTTGAGACCAGGCTATTTCCAGTCTGTCCAGTTCCCTGCCTTCACTACATATTTCCCAGCAAAGACAGGTTGCCCACAGATGCCTGCTTGCTTTCTCTTCAGAAATGTTAGCAGTTGTAATCACTACATACCCACAGAGCACTTTCTATGAAAGCCTATTTTATTCTTAAGTTAAAAAGCATTACAGAGAAAACATATTTAAAACAATCTACAAACATGCTAATAAGCTTATCAGAGTTAACACCAACTCTAACATGAACTCTGGCAGGAGAAGTCCTTCAACTCTCCTATCCAATCGGATTCCATGTGGTTATCACTTCATCACAGCTTCAGTTCGAAAAACAAGCACTCAATCTTATGAACCTCAATAGGCCTAGTCCTCCAATCTTACCCTAAGCACTGTGGTCCTGTGTGGCTAAACTGTCCTGTCTATTTGCTGGATCAGGAACAAGGCCATGAACCAGTTTAAATCCAAGCTATTTATCCAAAAACCCTTTCTTTGTCTGTTGGTCCCTGCAGAATCCAGTTTGAACTAGTATATGCATACCTCTCAGGAGGTGTGGGGTGGGTGAAGAGAGCTTCTCTCTGAAGATATTACAACATGAATGAATTTGCTTAATCTCCCACTGCAGTTCTCCTTTTTATCCTTCCATGAAAATACATACAATTGCACAACACCACATGCACAATTGCATTTTTAATAATTCAATAAAGTTAATTCAGGGCATTGCAGGAAGTTATCAGTCTGTCACAACTGCTTCTTAGGATAAAGTCCCCCAATCTGTGAGCATGACCTATATTCTTTGTTCCTAGATGTATGTATTTCACGTAGTCATATTAAAAAGTATTATTTGCTTGAACCCAGTTTACCAAATGATCCAGATTGCTCTGTATCAGTGACCTGTCCTCTTCATTATTTACCACTCCCCCAATTTGTGTGTCATCTGCAAACTTCATCAGTAATGATTGTTTTCTTCCAAATTATTAATAATGTGAAATGGCATTGGGCCAATAAACAATCCCTGTGGGACCCTACTAAAAACACACCTATTCTATGATGATTTCCCATTTACAATTACATTTTGAGACTTACCAGTTAGCGGTTTTTAATCCGTTTATTGTGGCCATGTTAATTTTATATCTTTCTAGGTTTCTTTTTTAATCAAAATGAGATGCAGTACCTTAAAGGTCATTACTAGGCTAAACCATACAGAATATTTGTTTTCCAAAAGAAAAGTCATATGAGTACATGGCCATTTAAATGGTATCCACGTGAAATGCATTTTTGTTTTTGCAAAGCAATAATTTTATAAAGCAGAATCTAATGTCTGCTTAAGAAGAGATATACTATACTTGGACCACTTAAAGAATTATATTTTTAGAGGAGCATCTAATAAAAGCATCATGAACATAGCAGCATAATCCCGGAAATGTGAAAGTAATGAAGGAGCAATACTAACAATAATTTAAAGTGGGTGTGTTCAAGGGGGGGGGGGCGAGAGAACAGAGGGGGGAAAAAAGAGGGTACTCAATGACAAGCTGATATACTTAATAATAGTAATATAATAATAGAAAAACAATTAAGAATATGAATATATTAATGCAAATTGCGCATTAAAATGTTTTTATTATTTTGATTAAATGTAACTATGGATGACTGAAGGAGGAATGATGCTTCTAAAAAAAAAAATTATCTCCTTCTGACCCTAACATCAAGTCATATGTTTGGTTCAAAGGTTATACTTTTTAATTTTACATACTAACTTCACTTAAGGTGGGCTACCCTTAAGGTTTCCAGATTTTGATATTGCCTGATAATTTTAAGGAGTTTCTTTTGGCAATAAAAAGGACAGAAAACATTTCTACTACTTACTGATTTCCTCTCCAGTTAAAAGTCTTCAGCAATGGCCTCGTTATGAAACTGATTCTGAGAAGCATGAAGCAGCCAGTGGAGAAACCTGGGGCTGTATGTATCATTTTAGTATATAGCATTTGTGGATAACTCTGTTTTGCTAGTAGGATTTTAATCAGTAAATCAAATTTAAACCTGAAGTTTGAAAAAACTGGTAATCTTTATTAGTTTTGGGTAGCATTCTTTACAACTCAAATTGGAAAATATAAGCAACTATTAGCATGAATGCTGATGATGTACCTTGAAATGTCTCTAAGAAATATGATAAAATCAAAAGAACAAGTTTCAACCTCAGAGCAGCTCAGTGCTATTATAGGAACTTCTCAGTAATTCTTTTTAGACTTAAAGCTCCTTGGATATAAATATAAGAGCATGCTCAGTATGAAGTTGATACTGATCAGTCACTGAGGACTGTTGAAATCTTTGCTAATTTAAAATAAATACAATCTGAGGTAATATGGTTTTACTGCTGAAATACTGCACATAAAGCACTGCATATACACATCATTTACTGATCATTTATTCCAAACAAAATATCACCATGCAGTTCATGTTCGACCTAGGATTATTATTTTACTCCTATTATTTATTCTGCAAGTTCTTGCCCTGTTATATGAATATGAACATTTCCCACAAATACTGCACTGCACCTT
The DNA here is from genome assembly GCA_007922155.1 of Mesoclemmys tuberculata. Lineage (NCBI taxonomy): Eukaryota > Metazoa > Chordata > Testudines > Chelidae > Mesoclemmys > Mesoclemmys tuberculata. The sequence continues at coordinate 50,418,286 of ML675603.1, forward strand.
CTGCAAATCAGAAGCTTAAATGCCTGTTTGCCTTCCTATCCAATAGAAATGAAATGCTTCAGGTGTTAAAAGGCAGTGTCATTTCCCTTTAATGCCATTTTTCCCCACACAAAACAAGTGACAAAATTTAACTATACATTGTTTATAGGAATTAGCCTTCCATCCCTTTCCTGGAAGTAGATGAACTTAAATGACAGACTAGAATATGAACAGGAACTATGGAGACAGATCATGTCTTACAAATGTTTGTATACCAAACACATTGTTGGCACTCAGAAAATCAGTAATCCTTTAAAAAGGAAGCTTAGAAACATATGAAACCCATGTCACTTCAAGTGTTTAATAAACTATGCCAGACGTGACATTGCACACCTAGCCTGTTGGTGCAGTAGCCATATCTTTTCTTGGTTGTATACAGCACCAAGCACACCTATGACATTCAGGGCTTCTCTGCATTTAAAATGCTATAGCAACACCACTCCACTGAACCACTTCAGTGTAGACACTACCCACATGTTGGCGTAAGTAATCCACCTCCCTACAAGGTGGTAGCTACACTATGGAAGAATTCTTCCAGTGACCTAGTGCTGTCCACATGGGGACTTAGGTTGGCTTAACTATGCTGCTCAGTGGTGGTGTTTTTTTTTCACACCTGTAAGTGACAGTTATGCCAACCTAATTTTCTAGGGTGGACCAGGCATCAGATACTTTGGATTTACATCATACTTTATGTGATATAAAAACATTACCTTAAGCTTCACAACACACTTGTAAGGAAGGCAAGACTCCCCACACTGCCATGGAGAAACTGAGGCAGGCAAGTTACAGGAAGTGCTTACAGCCATACCCCAGCAAGGCAACATCAAAGCAGGGCTAGAACCCAAGAATTCCTGCTTCTCATTCCTTTACAGCCGTCAGCCTCACTGTCTAACTAACCAATACACCGAGTAAATAGGGCAAAACCTCTGCTAAGCCAGAGCACCAGAGAGCATCACAGGGGTCCTACTAAAGCTGAAGCAAAATCGGGTGGGGTTGGGGGCGACCCTTTGATCTCTTAGGCTGAGAAACCGGAGGGAAGGAGGGACGGACCTCGGCCTCTTGAGTGACTAAAGCAGGGACGGCCGCACTTCGTTCTCTCCCCCCCCCCCAAAGCGGGGCCGGCCCAGCGGCTCCTCCGAGAGCCTCCCCACGGGGAGCGCCGCTACCGGCTCGTGAGGGGATTAACGATGGGGACGGGCTGAGGGGGCCCAGCCCGTGTCGGGCTGCGCAGCGCCAGCGGTGGGGAGCCGCTGGCTGCTGCCTGCGATGGGCTCTCCGGCCAGCCCGGGGCCGGCGGTGGGAAGGGGCCAAGGCCCCGGAGAGACCCACACGGCGGGGGATGGAGGGGCCGGCGGGCTCTTACCTCTGCTAACATTATTGCCCCGCTGCGGACTCCCCCGGCTCTTGCCCCGCTGCATGGTGCCCGCAGTAGCCCGGAAAGACTCCCCCGCCCCGCTGCGCGGCGGGCGCTCCCGGCCGCCCTCCTCAGCGGCCGTTTGGTGCCCCCTAGCTCAGCCCTGCCGCCGCCGCCGCCTCAGCGCAGCTCGGGTCGGAGCGGCCGCCATCTTGGGAGGACTCCGTCACGTGAGCCGAGCCCAACCGCCGCCTGCCCGCCCATTGGGGCCGCGGCCCGGCGCGGCGTGCGAGGAAGCGCGGACTCGGCCCCCCCCCCAACGGCCCGTCTCGCCCGAGCCAGCCCTGCTGCTGCAGCCCAGAGGCCTGGCCAGGGGTGCGGGGTGATGAGGGCAGCGGCCCCCCGGGCTCGCTCCCGGGCTAGTCACGCAGGGCAGTGGCTGGGGCAGGAGGCCTCAGCTGGCAAGTGCGCCTCAGTCAGAGCAGCAGTGAGCAGCCGGTACGTGTCAGCGCCCCAGGCCGGGCCCAGGGGTTCAGGCCAGTCACCGCCGTGCGTCGGGTCTAGACATGCCCCGCGGGGCTGGGTTATTGGCCGTGCCGTCGCTCAGGGAGGTTGTTGAGTGGGCTTTGTTCTACACCCGGCCCTGCCTCCGAGCCTCGTGCGGCGTCTTGGCCTTCGCCGGCTCCTTTAGCTCATGGCCGCCTGCGGCGGTAGGTGTGAGGAGAAATGCCTGGCCCAGGCGCTCTGCTGCCGCAGAGGTCACTGCCCTCTGGTCCGCGCTCTTCGGGCGGCGCGCAGGTCGTTTCAAATGACTTCTTGGCGAGTCAGGGCGCTGCTGGACCGGGGAGTGAAGTGGCAAGACTGCCGCAGGTTTTGCTGCACAATTAGGAGAGCCAAAATATAGATGGGTACAAATATGTACAGCCTGAGCTTGCAGAGACACACGTGCCTGGCGTGGCCCACGTGGATCGTGCCAGGGAAGTCAGGAGGAATGATTGCAAATTGAGGGCCTCAGTCTTTGTAGGATCAGGACCTTACATTGCAATCGATCCGGCAAGTCTCTGCTTACAGAAGAAGCTGTCTAGACGGTTCAGTATTCGTCCAGTTTTATATGTACTAAAATTAAATTATTAAAGCGTTGAACTTGCACTGAGAGCAAAACTCCATTATCCCTGGCAGGTCTTCATTGTAGAGTGGGGTTTTGCATCACAGGTCTCTTGAGGTGCATGAAAGGAGAAATAGGAGGAGAAACTCGCTCTAAGGGAAAGCCTGGACTTTTGAGAAATGGAAGCGGGGAGGGGACTTTTATTTGGTCTTGTTTGGATTTGGGAAGGGCTGGAGACCTGTTTTCTTTAGAGTGGAGGAGGGAATGGGGGGAATGGTGAAGAACTCCTCTAGGAGTAGTGAGTACTAGACGTGTTAACTTATGTAGTGCTTTCATTAATAGTTACTAATAGAGTGTTGTCCACTCTTTCAGTTTTTATCATGTGTCTTGTAATGATTATTTTTTTGTCCTTAAGTCTGAACTCCTGAAGTTATGTGAATTTCAGCTTTTGTTTTTTTTAAAAAAGGAAGTATCTAGTCCTCATAGCTGCAGAGAAAAGTTTGAAAAGGTGAACCCTAAAAGTTAAAAAATAGAATGCAAATGAAAAGAACCCAAGATGTTTTGCTGAATTTTTTTATCATTATTTAAGCCAAATCTCATGATTTTTTTTAGTGGTTGGGCTTGGCAACAACAGTAATACTTTCTCTGAGCGGATACCTAAGAAAAGCACAACATTAGAAAACAGAACCATACTTTTAACAAGATGGTTGCTAACAGTAACATACTGTATTATGTAACTTTATGTAATTCGTCCACTTTATAACTGTTACAACAAAATGATAAAATTATTGTTCAAAAATATTCTGTCATGAAAGCTGTAAACTAACTAGGTATTCCACTGCATCAGGCATTTGGGTTTTACTGACATATTATAAAAAAGGACAAAACAGAACAAAAAATGATCAGTGCTTAGTTTTCTTTCGCACAAAAGAAATTTGTTCAGCAGAATTAACAAAATTATGCATTGCAGTAAGACTGCATTTACAACATTCATGTCTTCATCACATATCTAATTGCACTCAGCCAATTAGCTGCACCCTGCTTAGAGACCACTCTGAAGGGAGCAATAATATAGCAGAGTGCTTGGTAAACCATCAGTTGTGTAATTATGCAAAAACAGGGTGTGACCATATAGTTACATAGCTATTTTGATACTAGCTGTACCCAAACTAGGTAACATCCCAAGGCTGCCATTAGTGCATTCTCAATGGGTGAGGTATAGCACCTTCCAAATGATAAAATAAATTACTATTGCTATAATAAATCATGAGTGAAATGGGAAACAGGAAGTGCAACTGTAGGGATTAAGTGAACATATACAGATACAGGATTATTGTGTTTTGCCTGTAATTGAACCATAAATGGTGTGCTAGTAGAATGGGTACTTTGTGATTAGAATCAAATGTTTCCTCTTTCTCCACCTTGAGCACCCTTAAGAGCATAGGGTGGGATTTTCAAAACATCTAAGCGTAAATCCCATTGAAGAAAAAAACAGCACTTTTGAGAATCCTACCCTTCTTTAAATATGCTATGAGCAGAAAGAAGGGACACTTGTTCTTAGAACAAAACATCCATTTGAAAGTCCACAGGACTTGTGCTTCTAACTCACTTAAGCACTTTTGAAAATCCCAATTGTCAATGCTATAAGAGTAGAATATTAGGCTTGACGCTAGCATGTGTAGTTGCCCGGTATCCCAAATCCTGGAGCAGTATCCTTAGCCTCAGACTGGTCTTTTGGGGCAAAAACAACCCTTACTTTACGGTAAGATCTTTTTTTCTCCTCTCTTAAATGTGCATAACCTATCATAAAAAATACACACACAGGAAAATGTACTTCAGAGAATGTCAGTGATCCAGTAATCTTGGTTTAGTTGAACAAATTTTCCACTCCTCTTCCACCTCATAGAACAAGAAGCACTTCCTGACTCAGGTCACTGCAAACAAGGGAGCTTGAATTTCCCTGAACGCAACATGTATCATTTTCAAATTGTTGAATCAGAGTTTAGTTAAATATATAGATTTTTTCTTGTCATTTAAAAGATATTCTAATTAATACATGAATTATGCTTGACTTCTTTGAACGTATCCCCATTTCTGCCTGAGAGCTGACAATGCCAGACAACATGCTGTGCGGGGAACCACCTAGCATTCCTGTACTGGTACAGTGAAGCTATTGAATGGTGTATTCATTACTGTTCTTTATCCCTATACCTCTGAAAGATCCTGTGGATATGAAACATCAATATTGATGCAAAAATGATTAGCTATGAAAGTTATAATATATTATTCTAATTTTAGGTTATTAGTAGTCTGGCATCAGAAGGGAAGAATGATGTGGCTACAAACAGCAGGAAGAAAGGTGCAAGGATTGGCAGGACCACAAAGGCATTTACACAGAGGAACACAAGACAACCTAGCAGAGGCGCTAACATGGAACAAGGCGGGATGTTGAGGGGGGAGGTGGCGGGGAAGAGGAGAGCTGAGAGTCTGGGAGTGGAGTGGAAATTGAGGAATTTGGAGGAAGGCCTAATGGCCTGCTGAGATTAGAATTGACGAGGAAGAGACTGTGGAAGGAAGGGAGAGAACTGCTGTATTGAGTGGGTCATTGGTGGATTATGGGGAGTTGCAGAGTGAGGTTCTCCTGGACTGCAGGCATTTACATTTGCACATCTTAGGCACATTTTTTCAGGCTTCTTGCTGTGCCAGTGTAAGCAGGTCTGGAAACAAGGCCATTCACACAGCTAGATAAAAGGATGACTATGCTGATGGTCCCTTCAACAAAACCACCAAAGATAAGATCAAACCCTGCCCCATAAAACCCAAAGACCAAACACTTATTTGCTGTTCAAGGGAGACCAACTTTAAGGAACAAGCCTGATACTAGGTTTGAGGAATCATACACAGTTTGTACCTGCTTTGTGGACAGCTACATAATGACTCTGATCTGGAGCATGTATAGCTTTAACTGTAACAAACTGAATAAAACATTACATAAAAGATTGGGCATCCTGTTCTTTCTTGCAGACCTGGTAAACCATTCTTTTCTAATAGATAGCTCAGTGCTTATTGGGAAACCTACAGAGTCAGAGCCACTCAGGCTTTACATGTGAAGCTGTCAAACTCATGGTAAACCTTGTATATCACCAAAAGGATTTGGTGTATCATTCCTCTACTATTCAGCTCATCTACATCTTTTCCTGACCTGAGCTTGCCTGAAGGCTAACTCCTGCAGCTCTGAAACTCTGCAAAGTAATATTTACTGCTCTCCTTGGTGAACTTTGCTTTTAAGTCTGCAGCTTATACCCACACCACCAAGGGACAGCGTGCAAAAGAGAATCTGAAAGATTAATAGGTCTGTTCTTTTAGGTTTTGTGTGCATCCCTGGATGCAATGTGAAATTTGCCAGTGATTTCAGTAAATTTCAGTTTGTGAAAACATTGAGGTGATCTTCCTTCTCAACAAAGTACAGGTATGGGCAGAAGGACACGAGAGACCAAGGGAAGGAATAAAGATGACGAGAACGGGGGGGAGTGGAAAGAAAGAGATCAAATGGAGAAGATGTAGCTATAGAGAGAAGAGATGCTGCTCTGACTTGCAAATGAAATGGAAGAAAGTATTAATTTTTCAGAGACTAAAAGAAGGACAGTTGGGATTGCAGGGCTCACCTGGAAGGCAAAAATCAACACACAGTCAGCAGATCATCCTCCAAAACACTGATCATCTGCATTTGGAGAGGGCATATACTCTGGCTTCATTCCAGAAGGTCTGAAATACAGGAGACAAGACAAGGGGAAAAGGAAAGATCAGAACACTGAGAAGGCAAGAGAAGAAAAACACTTAAAAGAAGATGTGAAGCAGGCCAGACTAAAGAAAAAAGTCTACAAAAGAAGAGAACAACAAAAGAAGGAGAGACAAAGTTTGTTCTATACAGCTCTTCACTTTAGTACTTCAGTCTTTTTCTAACTAGAACAAAAATCAGTAAAAACAAATTCTGAAATTTCCACTTTCCTTGGTAGAAGAATCTCTTCTCAATTTTGCACGTTATTGATCAGAGTCATTTTTTATTTTGACAGATTGTGTAGTTTAAGGATGGATAGATCCAAGTTTGACTTGAATCAGTTATTCTTGGAAAATGTCCATCTATAAACAGCAAATCAAATGCCCGATGTGATGGAATAGCTGTTGATGTGAGCCAGTTTTCAAGATTTGATACTGTTGCTAATACAAATGTCCTAAAATGACTCTGCTTTTCTTTCAAAGAGGATCCAGAGCGCTGTGATACTATTTCTCCCCCAGGGCTCTTATATTCTGAATCCCACAGATTCTCTCCTGCCACCTTTCCTGATTAGTGTGCATGGGCCATTAGGGCAGACTGGAAGATGTTTTGGGCTGTTGTACCATCAGTATGCTAGCGAGACTCGGCTCTACAACTTCTTATTGAACAGATACCTACATCTTGGTTCCTCACTGTTAAGCTGAGGAAAGGTATAGGAGGAAAACTAACTGGTTTAAACACAAGAGGTCATGACTGAAAGGATCAATTGAGACAAGGAGAAGTTAATATTGTCAGGTAGAGGGAAAGGATCTTGAGGAAATGACAGGTGTTATCATTGCTTCTTTCATTGTGAGGGGGATGTGATGCCTATCCCTCCTGTCAGTATTTTAGCAGTTTTCTTGGAGCCATCATTGCTCCTTGGGGACCTGAAGTCTCTTTCATCATCTTTGGCCTTTCCTCCATGAGAGAGAGCTCATTGCATTTATTCATACATTTGTCACCTGCATTACGCTATGCTGGACTACTCCAATGGGCCCAAGGTTCTGGGTTTTGTTTACTATTTTTACTTATTTGGAGTGTTCAGGAGCTAGTTTGGACTTCTGCACTTAGAAAAATGGATTTATCTTTATAAAGAGCATAATTTTGAGATTTGAGAAATTGTTTCATTAGTCTATAATGACAGTGACTAAGATCATTTTGGAGCAATGATGCAAGCATCAGTCATTCAGCTTCTGGCCTTCATTATCTGAACAGCATGCAAACAGAATGCTTCTTGCGCCACTTACCATGCTGTTGCTGCTATGGGCAACAGGTAAATGAAAGAGAGTAGACAGCATGCTTAGGAAAATAGGGGTTTTAAACTGGCCTGTTTTCATCGGTATTTAAGTGGGCTTATTTTAAAAGACTTTTTTTTTTTTTTTTTTTGCTTTCATTTTAAAGTGAAATTCTTCTTGAAGGTTACTCAGACACTTCAGTTAGTATGGAATATTTGGCCACATGTCACTAAAGTGGGTCAGGAGTTATAAGAATATATATCTGTGCTCTGCAAATGCTCCCTGTCCCCATCAAGGTATTGGGTAATATCTGTACAAATGTAAGTGGCCTTTGACCTGGCTATCAGAGTGATCTCTCCTATGCCCCTTGTGAAATGTCAGCCACCAAGAGGAAGAGCATTCAGACATGTCATTGCAGGCCTTCAGCTTTGAAATCTGCTTCCTCTTGGGCTCCATTTGAGCGTGACCATTTTTAGAACACACTGCAGCCTATATTTATTTTCTCAGACTATTTCTTTTGTCAGTGATCAGAGATGCTGAAGACAGGGATGGGCTTTATTTGTTCCAGTGGTTAGCAAGCAGAATTCATTTGAATCTTTGTAACACTCACCCTCCTCCTCATGAAGATATGCACAATACCATTTATTAAAATAAAGTTTGGGGCCAGAGTACTTGCGACACAAACTAAGCCAGAAACTGGTGGCAGGGAGGAAGGTGTCTCTTTGGAAGGAGTATCTAGTGATCCTCTCTGTATAGCATAGAGAGCACAGGTGACTGGCCACACACAAGATGCTGTAATGTGGTGCTTTGTAGGCCGGCATTCCCCAGTATTTCTAAAGGTGTTAGGAGGTTCTTGGGTGGGAATGAAAGACTGAATCAACACAATAAACTAGGCAAAGAAAGGAGCACAGGGTCACATTAATAGCTGAATGACCCAAGGATGGGAGCCAAAAGAAAAGATGTTTCACTCTGAGACACATCAGTAAAATAAGTTAGTAAAACATACAGCCACCCAAATATGTTGTTTTCCCATTTTCAAAGAAAAACACTTGATTCCTAGTAGAAGGGGAAAGAAGGCAAGACCCAAGAATAGAAGAACAGGTTGTATGCTGAAGGCAGTAAATGAGAGAATGCATTGATAGTCATCTAAGCTTTGTGGGTGACTCAATCAAAATCAGGGCATCTGTATTCTTATGCCAAGCTATTTTTAAAATTGAAATATTGCTTAGAAAGAGCTTAGAAAAATAGCATTGGCTGCTAAAGGTTTGACAACAAGGGGCCAATGAAAAACAAAGCAGTAGAGAACCAAGCTATTTTTATGCATTGAGAGAAGGACATCGATAATGGGGAGCATGATTCACCCCTGTAGTCCTGACTATGCTGGAAAGGGACCAGGTCCTTGTTATGCAAGATCAGCTGTAAACATCAGCCTGAAAGCTGTTAGAACTGTAAGGAAAAATTAATCTCAGAGATTTGACACTTCATCCGAGAAAGTGTTCTTAATTAGGAAACGTTAAAAAAAAGGCTGAGTTTTAGTAAGGGAGGCTGATTGGAGGATGAGCGTCCTTGAATATAAATTCATCATCCTGTAAAATCTTGTACTGTGGGTCACCTCCTATCCCGAACTCCTAATCTAGAATCCACAGCTTTCCTGTGGCCACTAGCCTGCCTCCTGTGTTTAAGATAATGTATTATTAGGGCAGTATTAAATAGACAAGGCAAAAAAATGTGCTAATTGCAGCATTACCAAATCCAAGCAGTCACAGATCATTAATCAGGTCATAAAAAAATGAGATTTCTTTAAAAGTGATAATTGTTGAGTTTTTTATTTGCCTTCTGGTTTTTTAACCTTTTTGGGTTCACTCATGTCATATTTTCAAGCTTCTATCCACAACCATGAGGGCTAGAAACTTACTTTTTCCTTTAAATGAAAGCCGAGACTGTCTCCTGTTTGCATGACTCCAGGATCTGGTATTAATACACCAAATACTGTGAGAGTTACTATAGCTAGCTGATTGTAAGCCTCCCTCATTGTATGTCTCTGTTATTTACTTCTTCTCTCCAAGTGAAGAAGTTTATTATTTGTACTGTATCTTTCCTTATTGCTTCAAGCTCCCACTGGTCCAATCTTTTCAGGATGCTTTGAAATTTGGTTCTGTTCTCCCATGAGCTTGAAACCCCTCCCATTTGGCACTATTAGCAAAAATGGACCCAGGTTAAATTTATGCCAAAAATCACAACAAGGACAGACAAAATAATAACAAAGTCAGCTGTTTGTTTGTTTTTTTAAATGTAGTCATCAAAAAGGTCCCTCGAAACTCTCAGAGACAAATTTGGAACTCGGCTGCAGTTTGAAATAAATTAAGACTATCCTACAACTCTATGACCACGGCACTGACACAGAGGCTGAAGCAGATCCCAGATCAGCTGGGCTATCTGGTGATCTGCAGTGAAGCTGTGCTGGCGTCGGTTGGCAACCTGGAAAATGATGAACACATGGCTGGGGTGATCTCGGACATGGTGGCCACGGCCTGCAGCTTCCGGCTACAGCATGGGCCCGACCCGCCCTTCAGATACCTTTCAGTGAGTGGTGTTTGGGGAACACACCTTCCTGGTGACCATCTCAGGCCAGAAGATCTTTGTGGTGAAGTGATGGAACCATGTACAGGAGCCAGTTGCTGTCTGAGCTGCCATGGCTGGGGGGGAGTCGTCAGCTGAACAGCAGTGGCTGGAGGGGTTCACACTGGAGTGCAACCAAGGAAAGGGGGGGGTCCACCTAAGTTCCTGACCTGGCCTTTTCTTGGCCGGCGGGGGTTTTGCAGGGGACTGGTCGGGGACACCCTTTCCCCCAGTCCCACTGCCTTCCCCCTGTAGTACCTGCCCTCACTGCTACCTCAAGGAAGCCTCTGCTCCTGGCGGGGTGGGATCCCCCACTTCACAGCCCTGTCTCCCCAAGCTGGGCTGGCTATGGCTGGGCTTGGGAAAGCTCCAGAGATGCCCTCTGAAATTACACCTACCCTGGGGGGGCAAGGAGGGCAGCGGCCGCCTCCATCATGTGGGCAGCCTGGAGATGGGGGAGGAGGTATGAGCGCATCTTGTCATAGGCCTCACTGTAACTGCAGAGAATAAAGTGTCTTTCACAGCTGGGGAAAAAAAATCTATCTGACCTATCTGCAAGCAAGTAACTTGTGAGTTATGTTTAATCAGATCTATGCCATATCCAGGGTCTTGTCTATAATAGATGATTTACAAGAAGTGCCAATCACTTTATTTCAATTTAAATTTTTACAGTTGTGCAAATGTATGGGTTTTAAAGTAAATATCCTTAAATCAAAATCTAATAATTTATCAAGAAACATTTTTCTTATTTTGCTTATCTGCAAATTTAATTACTGATGGAAATATTTTTTGTTAGTTTATGTGTGTATGGTGAAATCAATGTTTACTGACACTTATTCATAATCTAATCCTTCTAAGCCAATTGTCCACTCCTTTAGCGTCTTCTTACTATTTTCTCTATGTACCCAGAAGGGCAGACAAGTTCTCCCACAATTCATTCATAAAGAATCACAGAGCAGCTCAGTTTACTGCAGCATAAAGAAGCATGGAATATGCCCCAGAGGTGCAAGTCACGCAGAGGAGCACAGCGCTACTGAGTATAGAGTAACTCAGGTAGGGCTTTGCAGTTTGCCTGCCCACATTCTGCAGGCAATTATAGGATTAGGATGTGAATACATATCCTAAAATAGCATTATAGGATTCAGTGTTAGTGTCCTACTGTTCCTATATCAGATCCATTCATTTTAATAATAAATCGAGCTGCTTTTGTAATTACCAACCCAGGAAATTCACACTGGGATCTTTACTTCTCACTCATCATTACATTGTAATAAAGATGTTACAATGAAATGATATCCTCATTTACACCTTTGCAATCACACACTGCTGGCATGGTTTGCAGACAATGGAATTGCGCAGCTGTAAGTGAAGATAACCTTTGGCCTACAGTAGAATTCTCTCGGATTCTGAATGCCCAGAGTGAGTTTGCAAAGCTGCAAACTAAACAAGTTTCTTCTGGTATCAGACACAATAAATCTAAACCCTTGTGATGCAGTTTTTAGAGTGGAACTGCTTTTCCAGACCTGCTTAATCAGCATAGTGAAAGGTGCATTAGGATTGCCACAGACAGATTACATTAACAACTTGAACTTAAAATATCCCTACCTCTATGGCTGAACAGTCTCCCTGTCCCATAAACAGAGGTTAAATATGTGTGCACTGACATGCACTTTCCCTTTCCATGCCAGGAGCTCTCCGCATCTATCTTCTACGCTCTCTCCCACTTCCCTGGCAGGGTTCTGTATTCCTCATCTCTCTTACATTCTACTCCTGTTCTGGTCTGTTTCCTCCCTCAGTCAGTGCACATTTGTGTTCCATCTTTGTCCCCTCAATAGGACAGGGTATTCCCTCCTTCCCCCCACCACCAAGAAATACCTCTCTTCCCCTGGATTGGAAAGGGACTCTGGCTAGTGTCTCCACTCTTTCTTTCCCAGTGTAGCATGCAGGCTCTGGGACAGAAGCATGCTGCTGGGAAGACAAGTCTGTGCTGCCTTCTATCTTCCCCTGCTGGCTGAGGAGAGGTTTCATTTCCAAGGATAATGGGGTGCTGAGAGCTGCAGTTGCTCCTGCAAGAAGCCCTTCTGCCTCTGACCTCTTTCCCATTCCCTCCAATTCAAGGGGAAGTATTATTGTCTACCTCTGTTCAAATTGAGAGGGGAAATGTCCTCCCTGCTCCTTCCAAAACTATGGCTATGCCAGTGTTGCCAGCTCATACCCTAACAAGTCTTGTGTTTTTTTTCTTTAAAGCTCCAGCTCATTACATTATGTGATTCTGTGAGAATCTCCTTGTTAATTTGTTTGAACAAATAACTTATCCCTCATAGCTGCAGAGAAGAGCTTAAAATGAGAATCCTAAAGGCTTAAAAACTAGAAGGCAAATCAATGTACCCAAAACTTCCTATTTGTAAATGATGTCATGGCTTTTAAAGCCAGTCTCATATTTTTAGGAGCTGACACATGATTTCTGAACACTGAGGGTTGACAGTACTGAACTTTATGGTATTGGTCTGAGCAAGTCAGAAAGACTCCCTAGGTTCAACAGCTGTGTATCTCTTAGTTCCTAGCATTCAGATGCTGCGAACACTCATGAGAATGTTTAATTTTACTGTAGTGGGAATACTCACAGCAGTAAAATTAAGCACATGCATAAATGTTTGTAACATTAGGACCTTAGAAGTTTAATATATTTATCTAGGAACCTCTTTGTATTGATTAGGACTGGATTGGTGTGTTCTGGGCACACAATACTCCTCAAAGAGATTAACATTTCAAAAGGTGGCGATCCATATTCTTCTCAGAAATAAAGGGCTTTCCAGAACACAAAGGAATCATTTGTTAATAACTTTAATATGGATGCAAAATAGACAATAAGGGGAGATGACTTTCGGTGCAGGATACACACATCCTTCCAAGCAGAGAGAAAAAAAGGGCCTGAATCGCCACTGTTTTGAAACCACAAGCAGAAGTTATAAACAAGATGGAAGGCAGTGCAGAATGAAGCTCACAAAGAATCAGAACAAAGGTTCTCTAATGGATCTAATGACGGACTTTTCTCCCTACATTTATTCATTTTTATTTAAACCGTGCTTTTTCTAGTACGCAGCTGCTTAGTAAAACTAAAGCCCTGGCCTTGCAAGAGCATCTGCTTTGGCTATATTAATCATCTTGCAAGATCAGAGTCCTAGTTTGTAATGCAATTGCTAGCCTAGTGACTGCCATAGTGATTTATTTTTGAGACTGTATAAAAAAAAATACTCTCTCTCTCCTTACCTGAGGGAGGTAAAAATGCTGTCAGTGAAATCCTGGTTTTACATTTAGCTGAATACATACCAGCTGTCTTTATCTTTATAAACACATTCAGAATCTTTACTGCCATACCCTCAAAGACCTGATCCTATAAATACTTACGCCTGTAAGTAGTGCTGCATACATTGTATGAATAAATGTTTGACCTCAATGCTGCAAACAATGAGGAAGTCTATTTAAATTCTGCTATTACCATAAAATATATCCTCTCTTTTTGCCGTTAACATTCTTATCACACTGAGGAGTTCAGGTGTTGATTAAAAGATTGCAGAGTGGTGAGCTAGAATCAGCTTGGTTTTTTTTTTAACAAGCCAAGTGAACTAGTGTCTACTAGACCTTTGAGTGGCACTTTGTGAGGGTTTTTTCCCAGTTGGAAATGACACTTAATTTAAACAGTTTTAATAGCTGGGTGGTTCAGACTCAGGTGTGTTTGCCTAGTACTGTAATTACATAAAAGTAATTTTCAGGATTTTAGCCCATGAGAGAGCCTAAGAATCTTTATGACTTCCTGTACTATTTTTAAGGCCTCGGTAATGTTTATTTTCTGCTATGAGTGCCATAAAAACAAGTCATTCCATTTTTTATTTTTATTCACTTCTTTCTAAAGTATGAAGTAACCTGTAGGTTTTTGTTTTCCACTGATTTCTGTATGCTTTAGATCAGACCCTAAAGTAAGGTGAATATCAAGGAAAAATGCAGCTCCTATAGGCTTGTACATAATAGTAATTTGTCTCCAAAAGGAAACTTTCAAGATCCGTAGACATAAATAGTGACTTGACAATTTTTCATATTGTTAATCTTACTTTAGGATTTTAAAGGTGTATTTTTGTTGTAGTAATTATTATTTTGAGCACCGAAAAGTATGCCAAATGCTTCACAGGAATAAATAAAGATATGGTCCCTGCACCTAAGAGCCGTCAATATAAGGTGAGGATGTCGCTCCAGCAAACACTTACTTGTGAATTTCACTCCCATTCATAATGTTACAATTGGGACCTATGATCAGACATTGTTATGCAGTTCTTTGTTTCTATGGAGTGCACTGTTTAAAAAAAAAAAAAAACATTTGATGTGCACTAAACAGGAAATGAAATGTTACATATTACAGTATTTGCTGTATTTTGAGCACTTAAGTTGAAAGTGAATTGTCAAGGCACTTTGCAAATGAAATTTTTAATATTTCAGTTAAAAAGATCAGAATGGAACAAGGAATTTATACCCAGTTTTAGGAAGACACCATGAATTATAGTAGTGAAGAAATTAATATACACATTTTTATGTAGATATATTTAATCGCTTGTTTTTAGTAGTATTGTAATACAAAAACAGGTATGCCTAAATAAATAAAAGAAAAAAGAAACAGCCCTCTCCTGGCCTTCTTATCCCCAGGGCCACAACCTTTCCCCTGAGCCACTCAGCTGAATTGCAACAAGACCCAGACAGCCCCAGCACCCCTCAAAAAAAGAGAGATGGATGTGGGGCTTGTTGGTGTTTTTTTTTTTTTTTTTTTTTAATGTTTGCATTTGAAATTCAGATCTTATTTACTGTGGAAGACTCTTAATGACTGAAGAATCAGAGCCTGACTTAAAGGTCTTTGGATTCAGGCATCTAGTGAAATTACAATATAAGAAAGAAATACAGCAGGGAAAGATGAGTAACTGAGAATTTTTTTTTTGAGATAAATATCAGTTCAACTACAATGTCTAAAGAACCCATAAGAGAAAGGTAGTCTTTGTTAAAGATTCAGTACCCTCCTTCAGTTAAGTTGTGAGATGTAACAAGACAGCTGAGCCCCTCTGTAACAGGCCAGGGTCCCGCTCCGGTGTTCTGCTCTGCGTACACCGACTGTTCAGAGATCTTCAGTTGTTAGACTCCACTGTGTAGTTTATTTACATTGCTCTTCCCTTCACCTTAATTGAGCTATACACCACATCATTTACAGCATTAGTTTCTCTTCTGCCAAGGAGGGGAGAGATCTCAACACCAAGAAAGCCTTCCATCATTCTGATTCTAATAGCCTCCATTTTCTTTCTGTGGTGCCTTCTGCCCTGTGTTGATGGGCTCCTGAATCCTCCCCAGCACATTCTAAGCCATTAATTAGCCACAGTCAGGTCCACCCTGGAAGGACTTAATTAGCATTTAAGTGATCAGAGTGCTGGCTTAGCTGTTGCCTCCCACAAAGTTGACATTCCAGACATTTCTAAGGTTAAAAAACCTAGCCAAATACCCCAAATGCTTTCAAGCCTTCATTATGCATCATAAAGAGGCAAAAAAGGGCACAAGCCCAATTAAAATAAATTATTTGTAGATCAGTTGTTACAATTCTTCTATTCCACTGTTTTCATAATGTTTTGAATATTCAAGCAAAAAATTCTGGCACTTAAGGCCCAAATTTTGTGACAAACAACACTGGCTTCTGTAACATTAATAGATTAATTAGATGATCCTGAACCAGTAAAAAAGTATGTGATACCAAGGAAGTGGCAGGTGTTGAGCCCCTTGTAGGATAAGGCCCTGAGTGAACATTTCTAACACAATGCACAGCCTGATAAAATACTCAAGATATAGTAGGAAAGATAGGAAGTATGTCAAGAGACCACCCTGGCTTAACCAGGAGATCTTCAATGATCTGCAACTCAAAGAATCCTGCAAAAAGTGGAAACTAGGTCAAATTGCAACAGATGAATATAAACAACACAAGCATGTAAGGATAAAATTAGAAAGGCCCAAAATGAGATTAAACTAGCTAGAGATATATAGAGTAACAAGGAAACGTTCTATAAATACATTAGAAGCAAGATGAAGAGCAAGAGCAGGATAGGCCTGTTACCCAATGAGTAGGGAAGAACAATAACAGAAAATGTGGGAATGGCAGAAGTCCTAAATAACTTCTGTGTTTCAGTTTTCACCAGAAAGGCGTTGGTGAAATTGGACAACCAACATATAGTGAATGCCAGTGAAAATGAGGAAGGATCAGAGGCTAAAATAGGGGGAAAATGAATTAAAAATGACTTAGACAGGTTAAATGTCTTCAAGTTGCCAGGGCCTGATGAAATGCATCCTAGAATACTCAAGGAGCTGACTGAGGAGATATCTGAGCCATTAGTGATTATCTTCTAAAAGTCATGGAAGGTGGGAGAGATTCCAGAGACCTGAAAATGGACAAATATAGGGCCAATTTATAAAAAGAGAAATAAGGACAGCCTGGGGAATTACAGTCAGTTTAACTTCAGTACCCAATAACACGTTTGGAGTATTGTGTCCAGTTTTTGGGCCCCCCACTAAAAAAAGGATGTGGATAAGTTGGAGCCAGTGGAGGGCAACAAAAATGATTAGGGGGCTGGCACACAAGACTTAGGAGTAGAGGCTGAGGGACCTACGCTTGTTTAGTCTGCAAAAGAGAAGAATGGGGGGGATTTGATAGCAGCCTTTAACTACCTGAAAGGGGGTTCCAGGGAGGATTGAGCTAGGCTGTTCTCAGCCAGATGACAGAACAAGGAGCAATGGTCTCAAGTTGCAGTGCGGGAGGTCTAGGTTGGATATTAGGAAAATGTTTTTCACTAGGAGGGTGGTGAAGCATTGGAATGAGTTACCTAGGAAGGTGGTGGAATCTCCATCTTTAAGCTGCAGCTTGACAAAGCCCTGGCTGGGATGATTTAGCTGAGGTTAGTCCTGCTTTGAGCAGTGGGTTGGACTAGATGACCTCCTGAGGTCCCTTCCAACTCTAAGATTCTATGATAATGGAGCAAATAATTAAGCAAAAATTTGCAAACACCTAGATGATAAGGTGATAAATAACAGTCAGCATGGATTTGTCAAGAATAAATCGTGTCAAACCAACCTGATAGCTTTCTTTGATAGGATAGCAAGCCTTGTGGTTGGGGGAAAGTGGTGGATATGGTATCTTTACTTTAGTAAGGCTTTTGATACAGTCTTGCATGGCCTTCTCATAAATAAACTAGGGAAATGCAACCTATATGGAGCTACTATGAGGTGTGTGCATAACTGTTTGGAAAACCATTCTTAAAGAGTAGCTATCAGTGGTTCACAGTCAAGCTGGTAGGACATAGGGAGTGGGATCCCACAGAGATCAGGTCTGGATCCGGTTCAGTTCATTATCTTCATCATTGATTTAGATAATGGCATGGAGAGTACACTCATGAAAGTTTGTGGATATCAAGCTGGGAGGGGTTGCAAGTGCCTTGGAGAACAGGATTAAAATTCAAAATGATCTGAACAAACTGGAGAAATGGTCTAAAGAAATAGGATGAAATGCAAAATGAATTTATGCAAAGTACTCCACATAGGAAGGAACATTCAGTTGCACACATGTAAAGTGGAAAATGACTCCCTAGGAAAAAGTACTGCAGAAAGGGATCTGGAGGTCATAGTGGATCACAACCTAATTATGAGTCAAGAGTGTAACATTGTTGCAAAAAAAGCAAACCATTCCGGGATGTATTAGCAGGAGTGTTGTAAGCAACACATGACAAGTAATTCTTCCACTCTACTCGGTGCTGACAAGGTCTCAGCCGGAGTATTGTGTCCAGTTCTGGGCGCCACACTTTAGGAAAGATGTGGACATACTGGAGAAAGTGCAGAAAACGGCAACAAAAATGATTAGCAGTCTTGAAAACGTGATCTGTGAGGGAAGATTGAAAAAACTGAGTTTGTTTAGCCTGGAGGAGAGAAGACTGAGAGGGGACATGATAACAATTTTCAAGTACATAAAAGGTTGCTACAGGGAGGAGGGAGAAAAATTTTTCTTGTTAACCTCTGAGGATAGGACAAAAAGTAATGGGCTTAAATTGCAGTAAGGGTGGTTTAGGTTGGACATTAGGAAAAGCTTCCTAATTGTCAGGTAGTTAAGCATTGGAATAAATTGCCTAGGGGAGGTTTTGGAATCTCTTTGGAGATTTTTATGAGCAGGTTAGACATACCTGTCAGAGATGGTCTAGATAATACTTAATCCTGCCATAAATGCAGGGGACTGGACTAGATGACCTCTCGAGGTCCCTTCCAGTCCTACAATTCTTTGATTCTAGCCACAAAGGCATCCCTCTGTGTGTGGATCTTCATGTAATAAAGTGGGTCAGCTACTTTCATAGGACAGCTGTCCTGTGCACAGGGAGGACTAGAACATGGAGTGATATATGCATTGCAATTGTGTGTCTTGTCCATTTGTCAGTTTTGTCAATTATCTGTAATTGCTTTCATGCATGAACACCTGTAGTTGCTCTTCCTGCTTTCCCCTTCTTCCAACATTAGTGTAGTGATATCTCAGGCTTCTTTATTTTGCCAATTTTTACAATATTCTGTCTGAATCACCTTTATTAGTCACGTTATCCTTTTTCCCTTTCCCGTGTAAGCCCTTAGGGAACTAATTTGGGAGTATTAAATTCTCCATAATGATGACTTTAGTCTCACTGCTTAGTTTAAGAAATGACTACAAATTAAAAATAAAAATCTACAATCAAACGAGTAAGCTAGTAATAGGTGCATGCAGCTGTAAAATTATTTAAAAGCAATAAAGTCTATACTTAATGGAGTTAGCATCTATCAAACAGACAGCAATGACTAAATAACACAATTATGATCAAGTTTCTGGTTGAATTTGTTTAAAAGTTATTTTCCTTTATGCATTTCTAGAATTATTTGGCACAGATAGGGCTTTGGGTTTCTCCAGCATCTCTTAAAGGACGAAACCCACAGCCCAACCTAAAATGTAAAGAGCAACCGACATCTGAGATGAAGAGTTTTTTCTTCATGCCTATTGTCCCAGGTTGCCCTGATAATGGTTACAAATGCATACAAGTGTCCAATTATCTTGTTAGGAAATTGTCAGGAATTCTCTGAAGTTCTCTTACTGACAGCATGTCAGAGGCAAGGTGGCTCTTTAACTATACCAGCTGAGGCTTTCAAAGCGAGTTTTGTTCCATCTGTCTCCCTATGCTCCCAAAGTGCTGGGGACTCTGCTATTTGCAGGACTTCCTCTAATTCTAGGGCCACAGTAACTCCCTCTGTGCATTCCCAGGATGAGGATGGATGGCTCGTGGCTCAGCCTCAGGAACACCTTTAAACTTCCTTTTAAAACATCTTTTTTGGAGTCTGAGGGGAGGTTATAGCCTTCGTGATGTTGGGAAGATGGCAAGTCTCCATCCTGCATTACCTTTGGGTATGTATGTGGGTGGAAGGAAGGAGTTTTTCCTGTTTGATCAACTTATTTTGGAAAGATAGAGGGCGATTTTTGGCTGCATGGCCCCTTTTCTTGCAAGGAACTATCAGACAGGGAGATCCCAGTGAATTTGGTCTGTGACTCCTTTGTAAGTTTTTCCTGGCTGAGCCATAGGAGAGCCCATTTTTTAGGATGTCAGATAACTTATTGAGCATAATTCATAAGAGCCTCGTTACTGTATCTACTGACCAAGCTGGGTAATGTCTTATCCAAGTTCGGGGGGAGGGGGGGCTCGTATAATGTTCTATAGTGCCATCTCTATTATACGAAAAGCTGCAAAGCCCAGCTTGTACGAATTGGTCCCTTGCTGCTAATCAGACCTCAAAGTGACCTTGCCTCCATCTTATCTGAAGTTAAAATCCTGTACCATTGATTTCAATGGGAGCAGAGTTCAGCTGATGTTGAGCGTTTTTGAAAAATCCACACTACATCTTTCCCTGCCCCCAGGTACACCTCACAATACGATTAAGATATATAATCCTGTCCCAAGGAGCTTGCAGATTAAGGGCAGGTCTCCACTACAAATTTACATCAGTGTAGCTGCACCAATGTAGCGTGTCTAGTGAAAGCACTCACAGCTGACAGGAGAGGGCTCTCACATCGGCTTAATAACTCCACCACCACGCTGCAGACATTGTGCTGTCTACATGGGGGGTTAAAGTTGGATTTTTCATACCCCTGAGCAACATAGTTATATTGGGCTGGTCTATACTACAGAGTTTTGTTGACAAAAGTCAGCTTTTGGCAACAAACTGGTGGCATACACACTACAATGCTCCCATCTCCCCCTCAACCGACAAAACAAAATAAAACCACCTCAGTGAGAGACGTTGGAGTAAGAAAGTTGGAGTGAGAAAGCATCAGCGTAGATGCTGTATGCAGGAACTAGCCTCCAGGAGCTATCCCACAGTGCCCACCCTGACTGTTCTGCTCAATGTTATGAACTCTGCTACACAGGCATGCACCCTTCCCCTTTCAAAGCCCCAGGAAATTTTGAAATTGCTCAGTGTAGAGAGCTCACACAGCTATTGCCCAGCTGAGCATGCTGGTTCCCAGCAGCAAACGCAGTGCTGCATGGACTACAGGGGAAGGGAGATGACTCATTCTCCTGGGTCTGTGGGCTGGGAATACGAGGCTGTGGGAGAACTCGGAGGGAATCATTCCTGCTCTCCTGCATGGCAGGCATGCAGACAGCGTGGGCTGCTGCTAGGGGACCAGGAGGGAGAGTCTCCTGATGTGTTGTGCAGAGCCAGGGAGGAGGCGGGTGCTGATGTCAGGTGTACAGGTGATGTTGGTGGACAGGTCTCTGCTGAGCTGGGGGGCAGGGACGGGGGGGATAGAGGGACACCAGCTGTCTGTGCACCAGCTTCTGCCTCAGGATGCTGTCTGAAATGAAAGACCGTGCAGACACACTCGTCGTCCCTCAGTATACACGCTGGCTCTCTTGCTCACTCCTTCACTCGCTGTCACACGCTTCCCCCCCACACACGCATACTTCTGGGGGCTTTGTGTTCAGCAATGTCAGTTTGGCTGACAGGGCAGTTGAAAAGTGTCTGTCAATCTAGTAGGATGCCCATGGAACGATGGGATTCAGAAACCATCGTGATGAAGTGGAGTGGGTGCGGTTCTGTAGCCTGCATTGTGCAGAAGGTCAGACTAAATGATCATATTGGTCCCTTCTGACCTTAGAGTCTATGAGTGATGCTGTGCCTGCCCCATGAGCATTGCAAACCCTTCCCAAGGCACCTGCGTGCAATTGCACACTGGGATAGCTACCCACAGTGCACTGCTCCTTGTGCCAATGCAAGAGCTGGTCATGTGAATGCATTCTATTGGCACAAGGAGCATAGCGAGGACTGGCAACAGCAGTTTAAGTACAGTGGTGGCTGTGCTTTGGCATAACTTGTGTTGACAAAACTTAGTAGCATAGACAAGGCCCAAGCCTAAATTCTGACATGCTCTAAATGAGGATAATAACAAGGCAGAAGAGAGAAGGAAGGACAGAGGTAACACTAGTAAAATAAGAGTTACTCAATGGGAGCTAGTGAAGAGCAAGGTGAATCAGTCGTAGATTTTTATTTTTAACAAAGTCTTAGATGGCTAATTTCTGTAGGCTTCACCGCAGAAGTTGGCCTTAAATAGGGGCTATGAATTATAATGACATCTGTAATCAGCAAAAAAAGGAACCAATAATAAGGTACTGAACAAATGTACTTCCTCAGTGTATAATATTCTATTTTGGAATGTGCCATAACATAAGACTTGTCTTCCCCCTTTAATATAACAATACAGATAATTAAATCTAATTATACATTTTCCAGACTAGTTTTCCTTGCCTCCTGCAGAAGTGCCAAATAAATTGTGGGCTAGCAAAATTAATGTTATCAAAGAAGTGTTTTATAATAAGATGTAATGTAAAAGTTAGCAATCTATCTCCATTGTTTGCAGATTTAACTAATTAAAATAACAAAAAAATGTTTATACATTCTGAAGATTTCTTCCTGTTATGAAATTTTGGACTGAGTTACTTATCTTAATCTTTCCACTTTGGCGCTAAATCCTGCCCTTTTTAGCTTTGATGCATAAAAGGGCATGATCAGAGGCTTTAGAAGGCCATTTTTTCACCACTTTCCTCCCCATCTACACATACATAAATAGCTAGTGGGATACCTCCATAATGTACAGGAATTTGTAGAAATTACAGTTATTTAATATACCATGTTCCCAAGAAGTATAATCTGTCAATTACAAGGTATATCTGCTCACCCTTCCTCCATCCATCTAGTCTATGTGCAACTTGACACCAGGTACAGGTTTTGTTTGGTTGTGTGGAAGCTGTAGGTAGTAGCTCTGCACCTACTAAATGATTCAGTCAGAGGGATAAAGGCAAGGAAAACCAACTGGCAATATGATGAGCTTCTAATAAAGAATTTAATTACTACTAAGCAGTTGTTCCAAGACCTAACTACCTATGCAGTCAAACAGAACATGTAAGACAATCTGTAAGAGCACCATCTAGTGACTTTCAAAATTACACTGCTGTCATCAGTTTCTAGCATACCTGTTTATGCTAAGATGGACAGCAAAGTGTGTCCTGTGGGGCCTGATTCAAATGGAGATAGTTCCATTGGCTTCAGATCAGGTCCCACAGGACACATGCACTAGATGGTGCATTTTCCTGGCCTGTCTTGTGGAAACCTTACCTTGTACCATCAGGATTACACATCAGATAGCATCTAATTTCTGCCATTCTGTGCCAATCAGAGCATGTTTTATCTACATTACTCATTACAGTTGTTAAACCCCGGGTTCGAGATGTAACTGCAATGGACCGGAGACACCCACCAAGGAGACAGACACCAAATTCGAGTAACAAAAAGGGGATTTTATAGTAATCTCATAAAAAACATATATCAAAATAGCAAGGGAAAAACATATGGTACAATAAACAACTACACAGTGAAAGGGATCATGCAAAATACAGGTGGGGTGATAAACAGCCACACAGAAAAAAAACAAGGAGGAAAAGGAAACTGTACCAGATACAAATAGAAATTATTACACTTGTGGACAGCACTTAAATGACTTCATAAAAAAAAAGAAGGAAAAAAAAATAGACTGAGAGGTAGGATAACTATATCGATTTATAATTTATAATGTCCCAGCACCGTGGTGGTACCCAAAGCAAGGAGGCAGACCAGCTGCAGCATCTCAGTACTTAATCGTTCGGCCAGCAATTCGCAGACACCCAAAGGTCTCATGGGCGGGGGCTCCCTGTCTCAGTTGGGGGATTAGTCCGACCAGTTTGTGATGTATCCTTTAGCATTCGAGGGCAGGAGAACACCTGAGCTAACCAGGGCAGGGGCTTAAATAGTGTACTGCGTGGCCAGAATATAAAATAGCCAATTAAAAATGAGATGCAGGTCAGGACCAATGAAGTAACTGGGGCCCCGGACAATGATCCCTCCTTCGTGGTGATGGGGGTGCCGAGAAATTATCAGGGTGATCGAAACTCACCTGAGAAATTGAGGCCCATCAGGGGAAATTGGTACTTAACATTCTTCCCCCTGAGCCGCATAGTTCAGAGGGCCATGTCGGGTGGGGTGGCCATCAAGTCTGCCACCTCCGTTAACAACAGTTACATAGTTTATTTGAAGGGTTAATTAAGAACTCCAACAAAGTTATTAATGTTATTATTAATTGGTAACATTGTACTACTTCATGTTTGGAAAAACAGATCCTGTCCCTGTCTTGTGAAGTTAGATACAAAAGCTTCTTTACTTAGCCCCTTAAGAAAGGGCTTATTTACTCAAAGTAATTGTACCTTTTCTTCAGTGTTTTAAATGGACTTTTGAAATTCTAAAGCAGAAGTATGTGTTGGTACAGCGGATACCGTGTTCTTCACAATAAAACAGGGAGTTTATCTTTGGCAATTAAATTAATTTATTCAGACTATATAAACCTAGCACCAGGATCCAGAGACTGCTGTTGACTTCAGCCTGCAGCTTGTCTATTATGCTGTGTAGTAGTAGCAGTCTAGAGTCCTGAATCCCAATCTGTAGGGTCACCTATGGACCTTTGCAGCTACGCCTTGTATCCCTGCTGTACAATAACATCTGTTCTCTGAAGTCACACCATTGATTTTGTGGGAGATAAACAAACGAAGTTGGCAAAATATGTGAATTTTAGTAACACATTAATCATTTTAGTGTACTGTACATATGGTTAGGAAGTTTTATTTGTTTATAAGCTATTAAAATGAATAAGAATAGAATAAAAGAATAAAAGTTCATAAACAAGTAAGCATCAGCCTGTGTTTGGCAGATAGAGGGAAACGTTATCAGTTATAATGGTGTGTGTGTCTATAAGGAACTCATATCTTCATCAGAGTCACTCTGAACTTAAACCAGCATAACTACTAGAACTCTACAAAATTTGGAATTTGCATCCCACAGGACATTCTAACATTTTAACTTTTGTTTTCATCCTGAAATGGGACAAAAAGTTGAAATGTCTAAATTTTCTGCAGAAAAGAAATTCAAAACATTCCTGTACGGAAATGCTGAAATGTTTTGTTTTGACATTTTCAATCAGAATTAAATATTTAGATATTCCCCAAACTGAAATGTTTTGTTTCAGTTTGCTGAAGTGATCAGAAAGACTTTGTAAATTCATGTCAACGTTAAGCTGCATTTCTTTATGGTGATGCACTGCTCTATCAGGATTGTAGTTTGGACCTTGATGTCCCCATTCACCTTTATGGCCCAGTCTTCCTGGCAGTACTACATCACCCATAAGGTATCCAAAGTCATGTGACTTATTATCTACCACATGCTTGGTCAGAGTGAAGTCAGTGCATTGTCTTATGGGAGATGTAGTCCTCCAGGAGCTCAGTCCATAGGAGAGAATGGGTCAGAACTACAACAAGTTGTTCCCTAATAGGAAAATGCAGTTTAATATTTTGTTGAGCTAATTTGAAATTAAACAGTTCAGTTCAAAAACTAAATATTCCACTTCATGTCAAACTGACTCAAAGTGAAATGTTTCATTTGACTTAAAATTTTCCTACAGACAAATTTGATTTTGTGGCAACTTCATTTCCTGCTGGAAAATCATTCCACTGGAAAATTCCTGACCTGCTCTAAGCATAACTGATTGCAAACTTAACCCTGTGTGTTTATAAGTTCTACTTCTTCCTCCCCACCCCTTCCTCCTTCCCTCCCATCTCTCTGGAAGCAAATTTAATGTACACTTTCAATTTTTCTGAGAGTTCATAAAAGGTAGAGAATGGGCCAAATTTTCCTTCCACTGACACTACTGCAGCTCCATTAAAGTAAGCAGTGTTGCTGTAGTGTGACTGGGAGGAGACTGTGGCCCTGTATATGACTTGCTCATTTGACTATTTTACTATTTGGACCCTTATTTACTTCCTTCTCTTCCCTTTTTAAAATGCACACCTACACTTCTGCAGACCTGGCAATTGACACAACACCATCTGGGGTTATCATCAGGGGCTGAAGCCAGGCCCTACATTGTTAAAAATATGGGAGTTTGTTATGTGAGCTAATGGACTTAGGGACAGATTTTTAAAAGTGTTTAGGTACCTAAATATGCACCTAGAGTAATCTTCAAAAGTGCCTGGGCACCTAGCTCCCATGAAAATCTGATTAGGAGTCTTTCTGCATTTGTAGGTGCCTTTTAGGTATCTTTAAAAATCTGGCCCTAGTCCTTCATCTGGAAGCCATAGCAAACTGAAAAATTTATACGGACCATCCACTAGAGGAGAACAAAGATCCACACTCTCCTTGCATGTCTTATATAGTTCCTTAGCCATGGGATGCTTGTCCAAAGCATCTGAGGTCTCCTAGACATTGACACTCACATTGAGCATTATTATTGTAAATATGGGCTATTAGCAGGAAACACATTATATGGACCAGCTACGAAAGGGGCACAAAGACCCATATGTTCCTAGTTCAGATTAACTATACATAATTCTTAAAAGGAGACTACATTATAGAACATCGCTATAAAACTGAAATGATGCCAACCTTCAAGGTGTACAGGTACAATTGCAGGAAGAATGCAGCCTAAAACTAATCGTTAAAAAGACAGAAGAAATATTCCTTTATTATACTGCTTCTACTTTTTTTAAAATGTGCCATTGATAAGCAATGAAACCTGACAAACATTTCCAAATATATGAGATGTTATTACCTGCCAACAGCTTTTCAAAGCTCTTTTTGATGTCACCAGGTTATATAAGATTAAGGAGAGTGCAGGAATATGTATTGTCTGTGTGCGTGGGAGAGGGAAGAAACACAGACTGAGTATAGTAGAGGAGTGCAGTAAAATGTAAGGAAGCTATAATTTGTCATTGTTACCTATAGCTATCAAATGCAAAATAATTATATTTGATGTAAAGCGAACTTCAGTGTGTCTTCCAACATAGTGAGCTGTCAATACTTTTATTTCAAAAAGAGCTACACACCTCTGAGATCATGAATTCTGTCCAAAAAGTAATTTACTGCTTGGATGAGCATGACATCATAAACCTACACAAAGCATGATCCCTGATCTATAGCAACATTCTGTCTTCCTCTACAAATGTTTCTTATATAGCAACTTGCTGAATGCTTCAAGATGGCTCTATTCTTTCTAACTGAAAATGCTTTGGAGACAGCTAGACAGTGTGGTTATAACATGTTAGCTACAGTCTAAACCAGCGGAATTTATTAACGGATTTGGGGCCTCATAACTGTAGATTACTGCATGGTAGATGTGCATTATACTTCTAAAAATACCATAACTGAGAGATTTATTGGAATAAGTTTAACCCCAGCCAAGTTCTGTTGGGTTACACTGATACAAATCAATGGAATTACTTCAGATTTACACCAGTGTAACAAACCCCGCTGCAGGGGTCACTGCAAGTGTTGTGGTACACCAGTCCTCTAGATGTTTGGTATAATGTGAGCCCAGATGCTAGAGCTGTAGGCACGAGTTTCTGCAGGCTGCAGTTCCTACAGTGAGTTCCCAAAAACATTCACAAAGTCTAATGAACAACAAATAATTCCTTTGCTAGGGCTGCGAAAAAGAGGAGGTGCAAATACCATTGGCACAATTGTTTTAAGAATGACAAAGGGCTGACAGTTCCTATTCCCACTCCTGGGCATAGTCCAGTAAAGGGGTCTAAAGGTAACTGCGTTGTTATAACCCCTTCATTCTGTCCTCCAGTCAGCAGGCCACAGCCCTCGTGGCCCCTCTAATGCTGGCCCCCTGCCTTCATCCTCTCTGTAACACTAGATCTAGGAAGGGGGAACTGTGGTGAAGGGCCCTGGAGCTGCCCTGGGGAGGGAATTTGGAGCTGCCCCTCCCTCCCCAATCCTGGAAAGGGGAGAAAGCTGAACTCTCTTCAGCTGCCTGTGGCACACTATGGGGTAGAACTGATACAGGGGCAGAATTGATGTGGAGGGTTGGCAATGGGCAGAATAATTGATGTGGGTGCTGGGGACCAGAATTAAATGCTGGCTGGAGGTTGGGCAGATGTTGGGTGGGCAGGACGCAGAGTCAATTAATTAGAATTTTGAGGTTTGGGGAGAAGCTGGAATCCCCACACCATCAGGTGGCCAGCAAGAGCTCCCGCAGCTAGGGCCAAACTCAACTTACTCAATACAATTGGGAGCACTAATTCACACACTGTAGAGAGGCAGGGTGGTCTCCCTCAGAGCCTGATGGGGAGGGACCACTCTACTCCTCCCTGGTAGGCAGAGCCAGGCCAGCCTCATCAACCACTTGGAAGCAGAGGGGTGGGACCAGAAGGATAAGAGGTAGGGCCTCTGGTTCTGTTGGGCCAGAGCCAGGGAAAGAGCCAGACACGTCTAGTCTGCTGTGAGACTCAACCAGACCCCGAGCCATGCACCACCTTGCTTCCAGAGAAGACCAACCTCAGGGAAGAGTTGCTGGGACTGCCGTCTACTGTTTACCTGGGGACATGGATGGTGGAGAGATGCTACTGGGACTGCCAGCTGCTGCGTGCCCTGAGGAGGCTGAGGACTTGCAGACTATGGAGCTGCACCAGGGAAGTGTGGTAGGAAATGACCCAGGGAAAACAGACTTTACTTTGATGGTGTTGCCAGAAGACGTGACAGCATGTTTTGGTGAAATCCTCACTGATGCACTGGTGTGATCATTTGCCACAGTTAGGGCCCTGGCTTGGGACCATTGGGATCTACTCCACCAGTGCTCACCTTAGGCTGGGTAGCCTGCGTTTAGTTGTGCTGGGCTCCAGCCAGACGTCTGCCGCTAACAACTGCTCCCTGCTCTCCCCTGCCCAGAGCGCCAGAGCACTTGACTGTATTTGCTGTCTGCCCTAGCCAGGAGGCTAGGTTCTGAAGACTGATGGTTGCTTGGGCCTGCCTGAAGGGCCAGGTCTATAGACTGTCAATTGTAGCCAAGAGCTACTAATTCCCCTGCTAATTGACTTTTGATCTCTGTGCCGGTAGTGAAGCAGAGTGGCCTCCCTCCAAGCCTGATGGGGAGGGATGACCAACAATGTGTGCACACACACGCATGGGCAGGGGGAGCAAAAACCAAAGACCAACCAAAAAACACAGTATGATTTGCTTTTAAAAACAAGCTCGTGGTTACTGAGACAATCATGATTTTTTTTTCTTTTTTTGGTGATCTGATTCATGGGATTTGAGCTTTTGGGATTGTCAGTACTGTTGTTTGCATTAAAATCTTCCTATTTGACTCTTGAATCCAGAAATGCCAGTATCAAAAGGTATTTTTGACGCTAGGGAGGCACTGTATAATGTGTACGTTGGATGAAAATTGGTTACTTCACTCTTTATACATGTCTTTGGATTTGCTTTAATGCTGGCTATCCGGCAGCTTTTCAAAAGCAGCTAAGTACTTAGGAGTTCAAGCCCTGGTGAAAAGCAGCAGGACTCTGTGCCTAGGGGGACAACTGATAGAGCACTGGATAAATGCACTGCATCTCAGTACAGAATAGCTGCTATTGTTACATCAGGATGCGGGGGGAGGTGGCTACAGAGACTAAAGGCCATTCTATATCTTGGAAGGCAGGTTGATGCAAGTTGCAGTTGTTGTGTTACTGTTATGCAATGTTTAAATAAAGAGTAATTTCAGTGTTAAATACAAGCTTTCCATATGTAACACCATGCCCCTGGGTAGGTTGTCGATCGTGGGGCATGAATCTGAGACCTTTGGCTCAAAAAGCATGAGGATGTACCTGCCTGTCCTAAAAGGCCCAGGCCTGTTAGCCAGGATTGTTGGAGGCTTATCAATTCCTTTAGATGGCCCAGCAAAAGCTACAGTGCAAGTGGATATAGGTGACACACAGACCCTGGCAAGGTAAGCTCATTCTGAACTTCAGAAGTTCACCCAGCTCAATTGCCTGTATAGGCCAAAGAAAATCACAAGCTCTTCCCTCAACTTTTAGGTAGAAAGATTATAAAGCCATTGAAACAGGGACCATGTCATCCTATATGTTTGCGCAGCATCTAGCACAATAGGGCTAAACTAAAAACACTCTGCTTTTTCATTTTATTTTCCTAAAATAAAAAGTGCCATAACAATTTTCTATAAATATGCGAGTAAACCACATGGCATACATTGTTTGCAAAGAATACTTGTTTCAGAACACTCCTTTTGACCCCTACATAAGTAATGAGTCTTGCAACTCACAGGCCAAAGTCTAAGTCTAATATCTCTAGTCCTCATTAATGAATTGTCAGAGGGCACTCATAAAATGCTGGTATAATCTCTGTTGTCTTCCTCAGCCTTACAGAGGACTACAGATTCTCTTTTAGCTCAGTAACTAGTCCTGTTTTTGGTGCAAAGGTCCCTGGTTCTCTTCCCTGCTAGAATGGATCCTTCACAAATAACAGTAATTTTTCACTGGATTTCACACACTTGGTTATCATCATATACCATGCACACCAAACTATGATTTGTATTTAGATAGAATTCTTGATAGAATATGATTATATAACAGGCTATTTTCAATTTTGTAATTGGTAAGTTAAACAGTCCAAAGCAGCGTTTGGATAAAATGACTAAAAGAATTAGACACCATTATATGTAAAAAATGGTTTTATAATAAACTTACTGTGTTTGGCGGGAAAGACAGCTTGGTCTTGTAAGAAGAAGACTGAAATGGGATTTAAGAAACTTGGGGTCTGTTTCCCACTCTACCAGAGACTTGCTCTATGAACTTGGGCAAGCCACTTAACCACTCTGTGCCTCACTTTCCCCAAATGGAGATGATAATTCTTATCCATCTTGGTAAAACACCTTTTTTTAAATGAGCAGAATATTTCATACATATAAATTCTAGAACATTTTGAGGAAATGTATCGATCTATGATCTTTTCTTTTTAATCATGAATGGAAGGCAGCTGTGGCTTGTTCACATTTTGGCCTAGTCCAGTTCAAGGAGTGGGGGCCACCAAAAAGGAAGCAAGCACCCAGGCCAAGCATCAAGCCCGCTTGGAATCTTTATTTAATAGTTTTGCAAGTGATAATTGTTCAACAAGCTTGGATCCAGGGGGTCCTGTCAGCTTGGGTCCAGTTAGCTCCTCCAGTTACTGGAAGATTATGTGTGTATTCTGTGACTTTCAGGACTTATATAGCACTTTCCAACTGCAATCAATTATTATAACCTCTGTGTGAGGTACGGAACTCTTATGATCGCTCTCCTTTAACATCATAATTTATAAACGTCTCATTTACATATGAATGGATATACTATATCCAGATTTCTTAGTTAGTAGATTTAGAAGCCAGTAGAACTCTTTCTGCTTCAGAATTCATGTATGGAGAAAGAAAAACCAAGCAGCTGATGAAATTGTCAGGTCTTGATGTATCTGTACATGTAATCCCACTAGACTCAAATTTAAAGCATCAAGAAATGAAAAATGGCAGTCTGTTTTTAAAATATTGGTTCATTTTGCTGTGATCTGAACAGCTGAGAAATATACATTCAAAAAGATAATTCCCAATTATCCCAAAGTAGTGTCTGTGAAGCAGAATGGTATCAGTCAAGGAATTACTCTCATCATCAAACTCACATTTATTTAGGATCAGTCCCAAATTTCTAGTCCTTTGCCAATATTCAAAGCCTAGAGCTGACTAGTGGCACTTAGCTCCCTAAATATCCTAATGCTAGAGTGTCATAACACAATCCTAGTGTCATCCTACGCCTCAACTCTAGGTGGCAGTTTATTCCATCGCTGTGTCAAACATCACCATCGGCTGCAGAATACTGATTAACAGGCTTTTGCATTACATTGTAAATGTTTTAAGAAGAAAGCAAATCAGCGTATGATTCCATTTATCTTGATTTTATATAGATGAATGGCTAAATTCATCTCTGGTGTAATGTTATTGAAATGATTGGGTTACAGGAGGAATGGATTTGGCTTAGAGAAATGTAATTTCTTTTAAGATGAATATTTTCTATAAACTCAAACTTTCTTTGGTTAATCTAGAAAAAGGGTCACCAAGAATAGGCATCCAAATGTTCCTTTAAGCATTCTGAGATTTTATATCATGGTGCATATTCAAGACAACCACAGACCAATCTTGTACCATAATTATATATTATTGAGCTAAATGATTTGTTTTTCTTGCGTCCTCAAATGTACTCATTTGCTGATAATGTAAAATAATGTAATATAAAACCTCATTTTAACTTTTATAGCATACACTTAAATATAGGTCAGGTATTCTGATAAGATGCATAGAATAGGGGCTACCTTCACTGAAGAAACTGTATGGAGGTGTAAATTGCACCTCATGCTCCTAGCAAGACAGCTAATCCCCCAGAGAGATTTACTCCCGGTATCCACGGCCTGCCCTTCTTTGGGGTTTCCTCCTGAGTTCCAAAGGAGAATTGCTGGTAGAACCAGCTGAGGGGATGTATTGAACCAGCACACGCCCGACTGCTCTGTCTACACTCTCTTCCTGGCCAGCTCCATCCACTGTTGGACTGTATTCTCATGGTAGTGATTATGTTCTTGGTTTATAGCTGATGGGACAGTCTGTGTTCCACTGCAGCCCCTTTACATTACCTGGAGCAGGATAGAGCTGGTGGAAGAAGCCCTTAAGAAACACTAGTGGCAGGAAGGAGTTTTTAACATCGTGGAGATGCTGGAACAGTTCTGTGTTGCCCTTCTGACTCCCCACACTCCATTCCACCTGTGACGGCACATACTGGGAAAGGAAGGGGTCACAATCAAACTATGTTGCACTCTGATCACAAGACTTAGCTGTAGAATGACCCCTAGATGGCAATTGTGTGTATACAATTATTTTCCAGTGTAAGTTCTCATCTGCAAGTCTATGGCACAATTTGCAAAAGTCTGATAGGTCAGGGAGTAAGCATCATTGACCAAGAGTCAGTGTGGGGAAACATCTGCTTATGACAATCCCCTTTTTGTACCTTCTGCACCTCTGCAAAGAAACAAAAGCCAGAATTCCAGCTGCAGTGCACCTAGCCAGAGACAATCCTCTTAGGGAGCACAGGACTGCACTAAAAGAAATTCCTAACCAGTGTGACTGGACATGCATGCTGTGCCTACTGGCCTGGTTCCAGGAAAAAGGGATAGAGCTAAGCCAAAATCCAGTGATCACGTATGTTGGTGTGATTGCAGTGAGCATGTTGCTCCTGAATTTGGCAGCTGTACTGTACCCAAGCCTTGAACATCTATGAGTATTTTTGCAAAAACAAGTTCTGCCTGTACTATCTTGGATGTTTCTGGAACTGGACATGCTTTATACTCATATACAACTGCATGCAGCTGCCCACACTCTGCAGGATTTTGGCCATAAGGTTTGGAGATTTGGGTTAAACCTGGCTCTAACTAGAGCTACTAGTCCTTCCTTTGCATAGGAATTAAATTAACAAATATTTTTGTAAAAAATCTAAATCAAATTATATGACAGATGAATAAACCATTTTGGTGAGGGAAACAAAGGGTGGGGAGGAAGCTAAAATTTAAAAACAAGTGAGTGGGCTTTCATTTGAAATCTCTTTAATTTCCCTAAGAATTCTCAAGTGAAGAATATATTAACTGTGGACCAGCAGTAAAAGACATCAGGAGGCTATACACAGACACACCCATCCACAGGAAAGACATAATCTGGCACACAGAAAATCCGTGAGGGAAATGCCTACAATAGTTACTGTAGATGAACCACATCCTGAAATTTATTTAACTAGATATCTAATATTAGATGCAAAATAAAATTAAGACCAATTAATGCTAACCAGTTTGGTTACCCTTAATGTAGAGCATATGTTTCATGACAGACAGATCACACTAAATGATCTAATGATCCCTTCTTCTGGGTTGAAAATCTATTAATTGGTCTGAATCTGATTGATCCACTTTGTGCTGTAGGCAGACAGTGAATGTATAGAGTGACGTTTTCTCAAGTACTGAGCATATTGTTAGAATTGATGTGGGTCAACTTGGACAGTTCTCTCTGGGTGTCAAACTGAATGATCCAACATCCCTAACAAAACAACTGGTGTTTTATGAACCAGTGACTTTGTACTTGGTGCTGTACATATGGTTTCTGCCTATGAGAGGTAATGTTCTAAATTGGATTTTCAGTATAGTTCAGACATATAAAGCCAGAACCTAAGCCTAGCAGCCATCTTAAATGACTGGAAAGATATTAAATGAATAATTAGGAGGGTGATTTAGGAAGACCATAGGTAGTAGATTGATGGAAAGAGTAAACCAGAAGAGAGGTTTCAAGAAGGGAGATCACATGGTCTGAATGCCAGGCAAGAAAGAGGCTTTAGCAGCAGCATTCTGTGTAGTCTGGCTTCTTTTGCTTTTAACTGACTAGTTACCAAATAGGCTAATCCTGCGCCATCAAAGATAGTGGCAAAACCCACACTGACTTCAACAGAAGCAGGATCAGGCCAACAAACTGTAGCACCTGCCAGATGGGAATGTTTGCTTCAGCTAATCCATTTTGCAAGTTGTACCATATGCTAATTGCTTGATTTAGAGTTGATTGGAATGAATGTGCAGCATAGATTTAAACATTATTTTCTTGCTCACTGTTCTCTTTGTATAGTAGTATCTCCTCTCCATAAGCTTGTGTTCTTTTATCCTTTGTGCTCAAGCAGGAAATCTGAATCAATAGTTCATGCAATCCCAGACAGTCATTTTTGGGTAATGTGTTTGAGCACTGGATTGCCTGTGAGTATTTTGGGTACCCATGCTGTTTTCCTGAAGATAAGGCAGAGCTCTGTTCCTTAGCTAGCAAAACATCTATATCTAACTGACAGCTAGGCTAATAAATGCAGTTTTTGCTCTTTCAGCGTCTAATAAAAAAAGTGTTCACAAAGGGTGAGAAAGCAATATTAAAATTGTCATGAAAACATAAAAGCTTAGTTAAATATCACAGCATATAACCACAAAGCTTGAAAGAAAGATTGTCAGATTCTGTGTGTGTAGAGGAAAATGCTTAAACAACTATACAATTCTGTTGCAAAATCTGGAACTTTTGGATCTTAACATATGTTAGTCAACCTAAGAATTTCTGATGGGACAATAATTCAGACCTAACGTATTGTGTCAATGGCCTGTAATTCTCAAGTTTGTTTAGCTTTGGAGTGAATATTCTAAAAGCTGTAATTTGTTAGTACACATGAATATTCTGTTATATGATATAGTTTTTGCTATGAAGAAGAATTTACTTTTTGCAGATGTCATAGATAGCTAGAGTTCCAAAAATGCAGAGTTATTGTTTCTTTATTCATAAAGCTCTAACCCACTATCCTTTTCAAATTGAAATTAACATAAATAACCTAAGAAATAGGACCAGAATGAGGGAACACAAGTTAACAGTCTGTGCTGTTTACATATCTTTATAGGATGAAAACTTGCTGTGGTTTACCATTAAAAGCAAAATCTTCACATCTGATCTTAGACACACAATTTAAATGTTTTAAATATAGTATGGAAAATCTCTCTTCAATGCAGTTGTACTGTGCTGTGTATTTTTGCTCGATATGTTCTCATTTAACAAGGCAAATTATACAGTTTGTTATTTGTCAGTGCAGTACAGGGAAGCTTTGTGGAAAAGAAATAGGCAAAAAATGAAATCTAAGATGAATAATGCTCTTACTGAAAATATAAGCATTTGATTTACTGGAGAAAATGAAGTTTAATAAGAGGTGGACGAATTTCTAAACTAAAATTGATTAAAATTATAGTTGTGCACCAGTAGAGCAAGTTCCCT
Organism: Mesoclemmys tuberculata; assembly: GCA_007922155.1. Classification (NCBI taxonomy): domain Eukaryota; kingdom Metazoa; phylum Chordata; order Testudines; family Chelidae; genus Mesoclemmys; species Mesoclemmys tuberculata. Next base: position 50,453,785 of record ML675603.1, read on the forward strand.
TTGTTGTTCTTTTAAAACACATATATGAATCTAGAAGAACTCAATAAAATATCCTCTGTCTCACAGTAAGTCTACACCACAAGCACTGCAGCAGCACAGACCCTTGCTACAGCGATAAAAGGGGTTTTTCCATCACCATAGTAAATCTGCCTTGAGCGGCAGTAGCTAGGGCCTGGTCTACACTCACCTTCTGGATTCGGCAGCTGTCGACGGGAGATACACAAGTGATGTAAAACACTTGCGTATCTCCCGTTGACTTCGCTGTGTCTGTTCCGCACACCACCCACACTGCGCTGCGCCACTTACAGAGGTTGTTTTCCTACGTCGATTTCTGGATCAACTGAGCGGGTCTACACAGACCTGATGGCAGTGAATTTGCTGCCGTCAGTATAGACGTAGCTTAGGTCGACAAGAGACTTCTTCCATTGATCTTTCGGTGTCTACAGCAGGGCATAGATCATCTTAAACATGGCTTTTGGGTGTGAATTTTTCATGCTCCTGAGCGGCACAGCTAAATTAAGCTTACTGATGCTTAAGAAAAAAGTAGTCCTTAAAGATGTGCTGATGTCTCATGGAAAGCTTTGAAAAACATTTTTTTCTCCTTGTTGCCTTTTTATACTCTGTTGCTAAGGTCATTTTCATGAAAATAGGATCATATCTACTGTTTATTCCATACATGAGGTCATTCTTCTTTTTTTCAAACTCATAATCCTTTTCCACTGCAACCAACTGGAATGTCAGAAACAGAGGATTACGACCAGTTATGGAAGGCCTACTTATGCTACCATTGAACCCATTGAGAGCTTCAGGGGTTCAGTACCTATGAAAATCAGGCCACTTGGTTGCATAACTTTAAAAATCCCAAATTTATACATTTTGGCTTTAATGCTTTTCAGAGTTTCCCATATGGTGTAGTGCTCTCTTGGGATACAATGACTATTCCTTTTCCCTTCTCACTTTCTCTATTTTAAAAAAAATTAACCCCCGCACACATACACACATAAAATATGTATCTTTTCATCAGTGTTCCTTCAGTTCTCCCTGACTCTGGGATTCATCTCTTGAGTCACTTAGACACATGAATGGTTATGCTGGGTGTAGCAGGCCGCTATGGCCTGTCTCCAAGCCTGAGTCCGAGGAGGGCTCACTCTGCCCCTGCTGGACAGAACCTGCCAAGGGCCGGGGCGATAGCCGGCTTTGCCTGCCTGCCCTGCCAAGGGCCGGGGCAACTGACTGCGTGGTAAGCACACAGAGACGCTGATTCCCCATAGAAAGGATGCTGGGCCCAGCCTCGGAACCTGAGCCCAAGGAAGGGCCATGACGCTGCTGACCAGAGTGGGCCAGCAGCTCTACACTGGGAAAAAGGATAATTTGAACAAGACTTTGATCTAGTGGACTGAGCGCAGACTTCAAGCCAGGAGACCGAAGTTCCATTCCCAGTTCTGCTGCTAACTCTGTGATTTTGGTTAAATCACTGAGGCAAATATTTTCACTAACTTCGCATTTCTCCTTTTTTATGTGCCCAAGTAATGCATTTGATTTTGAGAGCTGCTAATGATGTGCAGCACCCATTAACTGTAATTGGAGTTGAAGGTGCATAGCAACCTCTGAAAATCTAGCCCTACAGCAGATTTCTGAAGTTAAGTGCCCAAAAATGGGGGCACCTAAAGTTTATGAATGTTTGCATTTGAATATTCAGACCTTAACTTCATGCCACATCTGTAATATGGACATAACAATGCTTATGCACGACTGAGCTCTTAGAGCTCTACAGATGAAAACTATTATAAGTATTAATATTAAATTGCTAAGATTACCTCATAATTTCAGTGACACTGTGGGCTCTTTCACTTGAAGCAGTTTAAAACTTTCTATTAGCTCAGCTTTTGAATTTGTGCCATTCTTTTCAATACCATATGTAGAAGACTGCAAATTTTAAAATGAGGGGATGATCAACAAGGGTTCAAATCTTCATCGAAAAACTAATCGTTTTAAAATAATTGCCTTGTATATTTAAAATATCTTCTCTAAGTTTCTACCTCTCTTGGTTTTCTAATGTGTTTCATCACCATGGTATCTCTATGCCTTCACTGTAGCATTTGAGCACCAGGTGGATATTTAATATAAGTGTGTTTCAGATTTGATACCTATATTGAAGCATCCAGGCAAATAAAGTATTTCTTTACTCCAAATACCACAGTACCTTTTTTCATAGTGCAAAATCTCTCAGAAGGTGCAGATCCCGAAGTTTACTTCCGGATGTCTTAGTAAAATGTCCCATTCCTCTAATGGTCTCATAGTCCATAGTTCTAAAAGAAGTTCAGACAAAATAGTCTTGACTATAAAAGAATAAGGAAGTTCATAACCTGAAGGACTCTTTCTCTTTGCTTACACTTCAGTACAGAAACACTACACTGAAAAACAAATATCTTCTCTCTAGATCAATATTCTCAGTCTGAGGCTACCCATTGCATTTAAACCTGTACTCTCTGTTATGGAAACAATACTATTTAGCAGACCTAATCAGGCCACTGGATGAAAAAGTTCTGCATCAGAAATGATTAATTTTTGTCATTTTTGGTGGTTCATTCCTTGTGTACTTTTTTTATAAATACAACCTATTATTTGCATGTACTTTACAGTCTATCCAACTGTGTGTTGTCATGGGGCCTGATCCTGCATTCTTTGCAACCTCAAAACAAACAATGGTTTCAATGAGGGCTTTGAATGTGTGAAAACCTAAGATGTATGAAATTATTAGTTATGCACATTGATTCAAAGAAGTCCTCAAGAAAGAAACTATAACTTCCAGATATTCAGGAGGAAGTGGAGGAGTTTGAGCTGATGGGAGTGACCATTTCCCTTTGCATATGATGAAGAAACAGCAGCAGAAAGGCACGTATGACCTCTCACTAAGGGCCTGATCTAAAGCCCATTGACATTAATGATAGCTTTTCCATTTACTTCAGTGGGCTTTGGATCTGGTTCCAGGAAGTTATTACAAGTGATGGCTACTAACAAAAATTATCTGAGCCAACTAAGAATTTAGCACTATTAAAAACCTCCCAGGGAACACCATTTTTAAAAGTGGGTCAAATTCCACTCTTACTTGTGCTGGTATAAATCTGAAGTAACTCCGCTGACTTCAGTAGACTTTCACTAGAGCTAATGACAGCAGAATTTTGGGCTGGGAATTTCAAAGGAGCTTTAGGCATCCAAATCTCACTGAATTAAAATAGGAATTGTGCACCAAAATGGTATAGATATGATTGAAAATCCCTGCCTTAAATCAATGTCACAAGGACATAGAAAGGGTTTCTTTTACTGAAATACAGTATAGATGATCATGGAAATATGACTAATATTATATTGCTAACTCTCTAAAATGCAACTTTCTCCCCTGTAAAATGGAGATGATAACATTTATCTATATCACAGGGACTTTGTAATGTGCTGTTTATGTAAAACTATTTGTATGATAGATTCTGTAGTGGTGCAAAGCATTATTATAGTGTAAGGAATAGCTTTTCATTTTTGTCTACTGAACAGTTTGTTTGCTTCACCCTGGTAAGCAAGTCCAGTACAGGCTCTCTCCCAAGGTGTGAGTGCATATTGTCTGTTGTGACAAGAGGATGTTGTTATACTTACATGGACAAATGTATCCCCAAGAACTTCACTGAGACCATCCAGCTCATTTAATTTCTTACTCAAGAAGCCCAGACCACAAGAACTGAAACACTAATTTATTTCTCACTTTGCGCCTTAGACATTCAAGTGTGTGAAATACAATCTTTAGACAGAGATCTAAGGGCTTAGAGAAAGTTAGCACTGAATTACTGGGCAATGTTATTAGATTAGTGTCGTATTAATTTCAGGACATGTTTTTTTGAGTAAACTTGCATATCCTCCACTGTTCTTTAGCTCATGAAGCTGAACGTATACAGAATAAGCCTTTCAAGAAAACAACAATCAATAGCTCCATTTAGGCAAATGGTTAATTTTATCTTTGTTTTGCCAAGTCACATTTCATTGTCCTCCTTGATGGTGCAAAACTAATCGGCTCTTATCACAATTACATTACCTCCAAGGCAAATACAATTAATGCAAAGTAAGGATCACAACGATGTGATCTGGTTAAAAGGGAAATAGGCTTGCATAAAGTTGCTGCAGAAATCCACAGCAGACACTTGCTGAATAATAAATCAAGAAGTTCTCCAGGTTATCATGTTGTGCTCTAGTTCATTATTTTGTATCGTTTGTTTTAACCTTGGATTGTCCCTAATACATCTGCTCTGCAGTGATTAATAGTGCTGATGGAAATAAATTGTTGAAGGGCAGTGCTGTAGTGCATGACTAATTAGCCTACCAAGTTGTGTTCACAAATTTTAAAAATTGTTTCTATTCATATGAATACATCAAAGCTTCCTAAACCCCCTATCTGTGGAGCGCTATCACACCTGCTGCTGTGACCTTTCCAAGGGGGTCCTTCACTTTCAGAAAATGTATTTAGAATGGCATCATTTTCCCACTTTAATTTCCCTCTATTCAGTCCCTGTATCATTTGCCATCTTTCCAGAAGGATACCCTTTGGAGTCTGATAGTGCCATTATTTCCTTGCCCAGAGGGGTCAATGTTAAGCAAACCTAAATAGTAAATTCCTTTCAGGAAATCTCTCCTATCCTAGAGAACAAATATCAGGATTGAGTCCGAAGGCACACAGCATTATCACTGGGTAGTCAGACTGGCCACTAACTGTGGAATTTAAAAAAGAAAATAGTGGTATTTTTTTTAATCTTCAAAATTAGGCATTAAAAATAAAAATAAAACCACCAACAACAAAAATATTCTATTTAAGATAAAAACAGAAGCTTTTCTTCAGTGGCAGACATTCAACCTGTCTAGAAAAGTCCATAAAGGAAAGGTTGTTTGCTAGATGAGGTTCTTATGTTGGAACTACCCATCGCTATATAGGAAAGTGATATTTCAACTTAGTTATTAAGACCAGCTTTCTGTTTAAAGTTTGACTCTTCTAAGTGCTCTAAAATCCATTTGGTTACTTGGGTCTCTTGAAACATGGCATGCCTCTGGGAGCGAGGGGTACTGTCAATGATCCAAATTTGGGCTCTGTAACAGGGTCGCTTGTCCAGGGGGTGGAAAGCCTGGGGCAAAGCCAGCCTGTTTACAGAACCCCAATTGTTCAGTCCAGCAGGGGGCAGCAGACACACCTGAAGACATACTGGGGAAGAGCCCCAGAGAGGGCAGAAGAATTTTTGGTTTTGTTAAAGATATCCTTGGACTTTTAGTTTGATGCAGTTGTGACCCTAAAGAGGGTAGACTAAAGATGATCCAGCTGAAGGGCTGTGTTACCAAGCAAAAAAACCACCGCAGTGCCTTACAGATCATTGATGAGTGCGCTGTGTTAGAGGGCCATTTGACAAAGGGATTTCTGAGATACAGCTGCCACAAAACAGCTTTTTTTTTGTTTAATGTTGACACATTCTAGCAACCTCCTTTTGTGCACAGATAGAGTTCCAAGCAGGGCTCAAATCATTGTGTCAGGGTCTCAGAAACTTGAGAGTCATCGGCTCCCCCCACTCTCCCCCAGTGCACACCATGCACCCAGCCCTTTAGGGGAAATCAAATTAAAATGTTATTTGAAAAAGAGTTTACTTTTCTAGTGTGTTGTGCACCAAGCAGGTCTACGGCTACGCCCTATTCGTAGAGGATTACACTGTACATATGCAGAGAGTGAGAGAGACTGTCTGGAAAATTACTCTTACATCCCAGGAGGTGTGTGACTCTGAAATACATCATGGTCATTGAATCCAAGTACAGCCCCAGGCACTGTGAATTTAAATTTAACCCAGGGCAGAAATCTGAAGTTAAAAAGGAAACAAAAAAACCCCACATTGCTCCAAGCTGGCTCTGTCTCTGGGTGGGGGGTGGTTATTTTGGGGAAATGTAATCAGACTACAGCAGACTATACAGAAGGTGCTGAAACCAATTTCTGAAAAGAAAAATTATACAAAGAAATGCTCACTGGGTAGGAGTATGATTAGGTGTGGAACAGCAGGTGGGAGTAGGAAGAGAAAGGTTGGGAGATCAGATAATGGGAATGAGGGGGAGTGGGAAGAGAGGACTTAGGACACTGGGAAGGGTGATCTGGGTGTGGTCTATCCCTTTCCCTACCCTCACTATGTGAGTTGTGATTGGAAGTCTTTGCTCCCCAGGGGTGTCTGAGCCCCACTCCCTGCCCCCTCCATGTGTATGCCAGGCTATTGGAGGGTGGAGGTCACCAGTATGTGATAGTCTGACCTGCTATCCTTGCCCCACCCTCATGTGAGACAGGTCCTTGGGGGAGGGTCTCTTGTTTTCTGAGGTGCCTGAGACCTTCTCCCTCTGCCACTCCCGGACCCCCCAATTGTGTGCTCCAGGATCTGGGGAAGCCGTGGTCCTCTGAGTTGGAAGCTTAGAATAGGCATGCCCAGTGCATGCACCAAGAACACACTGCTGGGTGGGGGGAACTGAGAATGGGCATGCCTGACACACCAGAAACTCTCCAGTCCTGGTTGGGGGGGGGGGAGTATGTGAGAAAAGCCACTGACTTGAATGGAGCAATTCACATATCCCAGAGCTATTATTTCAGGCTGTATTCATCTCTATTGGGTATCCACTTTCAGATGAGAATGGGCCGCTTCACACCTCTCTAAATCTGCTAAACTGCTGATGGATGAATAGAGCCCCTCTGCTCCATATTCCTTTAATTCAAATGTCCCCAAACAGTGGGGTGCACCCCCCTAAGGCCACCCAGCCCTGCTCTGTCCCAACCTCTGATCCCAGCCCAGCCACTGCCCCCACCTCAGCCCCCGATCGTACCGCCCAGCCTCCCACCTCAGCCACAGCCACCTTGGCCCCAGTCCCAGCCTCACCCCCAGCCCTGACCACAACCCCTGACCTTGGCCCCGCTGCCAGCCACAGCCCCCAGCCGCAGCTATGACCCCACTCCCAACCACCCCCCCAGCTGGAGAGGGGCAGGGGACAAAGACAGGGATAAGGTGGGGTGCAGCTGGAGACCACTGGTTTGTCTCAGACAGTATTATAATTAGGCTTGGAAGGATTACATTTTCTATCCATAAACATCAATCTCGCTGTACACACACAAATGGAGGAAAAAATATTTCAATAAAAATAATACAAAATTACAGATAGGCAAAGTAAGAAAAATGCTGCTTGAGAACGTATTAGTTTGATTTGATATTTACTCTATATTTTGATATGTGATGATGACAATTTGTATTTTAACAGTTATAAAACTTTAACTTTTTGAATCGCAACAGCTATTATATAATTTTTGTCTGACTTTCCTATAGATTCCCATACGTGTGAAAATTTAAATTGACAAAAATAAAAAAATTAAACATTGATATTATGCCATTCATGTATATATTCTGCAGAGCGTAATTGTAACAGAGCACCATCTCTGCTCTAGGTAAGGTGAGGAAGCCCTTCCTGTTGAAAGGATGACTATTAAGTAATCTAACATCCATCTGCTTACATGGGTTGTCTTGAAATTTGGTATGCTGCTTAAAAGTTTAGGTTAGGGTGAATGATCCAAATGTGGTATCATTTGAGCAAGGGATTCCCAAGATACAGCACTGAGAACAGGTTCATTAAGTGCCCAGCTTTGAAGCAACTTCGAAGTTTGACACCTACCTTGGGCAGAAATCTAGTAGTGAAATGTAAACGTTTGGGGAATATCCACCTCCGTCAAGGTGTAGTTGTGTGTTATTTGCAGGGTATGTGTATGTGTTTTATTTATTTTTAAGAAAGCTTACCTGAGTACAGCAGATTATTCTTCGGGTAGTGTCCCCATGGGTGCTCCTCTGTAAGTGTGTCTGCTTCACTGAGCTGCTGATCGGAGAACTTCGGTAGCAGTGTCCATTGGGCCTGCACATGCACTATCTCTTCTTTCTCACCTGCCCTTGGCTAGAGAGAGAACTTTAGCTGTCCATTTGTAGATCATTAACTCTTTTACAATTGCTAATTTTAGCTTCCTTTGTAGCCTCTTGTAGAAGGGCACCTCGGCCGGCCCCCAGTAAATCTGCCCAGCAACAAGCCGGGATTGGGCCAGCACGCCGGGCCGCCTGTCAACCCCGCAGGCCAGGCCGGATAGGCCCGCCGGCGACGACCAATCCGGCCCCGGGAGGCGGGACTTCCCCAGGAAGGGGAAGGATAAAAGCTCAGCCCCAGAGCTCAGTAAGAGGGAGGCAGCAGTGGGAAGCAGACCTGCTGCCCTGGGCTCCGGCCGGGGAAGAGAAGGTCTGCTGCCCCGGGCCGAAGCCCCGCCGGTCCCGGGACCCATACCGGGAGTGGATAGGCCCTCCGGCCGCTGGAGACTGGGACTGGCTGACAGGCCCTAAGGGGCGGCCGCCCCTCCCTGCAACCCCAGCCGGGCCTGAGGAACCAGACCCGTCCTGGTGGGTCAAACCGCCCGAGGCCGGGCCAGACCTTGAGGAGCTGCCCGAGGAGTTGCCGGCGGCTGCCCCCCCCGGAAGCTGGACCGGACCTCGAGGAGTTGCCAGAGGCCAGGTTCCCCAGTGAACATGTGGACCTAGAGGAGCTGCCAGACGCTGAGGACTTGCCCCCGCTGCCGCCTCCGGACGCCGACGGGTGGGTGAGCCAACCGTGGGCCGTGCACCCTGCCCCCGGGTTGCTCGGGGTCAGCTCCTGGGAGGACGGGGAGGAAGTGGCCCAGGGGCAGCCAGGCCTAATGGCCAGAGAAGGGGCACAGGCCCCGCGGCGTGTTGCGGCTGGATCCCCGCCGCACCAGTGGTACTGACGGTGCCACTGATAGGGCCTGGGCTGGGACGCAGTGGAGACGGGTGGGCCTCCGTCCCCCTCCCCCCTCCTATACCCGCACTTGCCCCAGCGAGTGAGAGTGAGAGAGAGGGAGAGTCCTAAACCACCGGCCAGACGGCTGGGAGACGCCCGTCGCAGCCTGCCCTGTTGCCCAGGGTGCAGGCCACATAGACTGCTTGTTTGCCTGCCCTGCTGCCCAGGGAGCAGGCCACATAGACTGCTTGGCTGCCTGCCTGCCCTGCTGCTCAGGGAGCAGGCTTCTTGAACTGTTTGCTCGC